>CM034536.1:58682699-59282699 GCA_020002185.1 Paraescarpia echinospica
CCCTCTACTGTTGCCATGCTCTCCTTGCCAATCTCTCCTCACTCATTCTCTCTATGTCATGTCCATCCCAGTAGGCTCCCAACTACTTTGAATTAATTACTGTCTGTATTCATGGAAATAACATTATGCTAGACTGTTGCATCTTAGACTGTTTATAATACAAGATTTCTGGGGGAATTATAACAAGATAATTGTAAAACAAACGGTAACTTCTAATTCAAAACATGTGCACCTCATAAAATAATGTCTAAGAATTATAATACTTATGTGGTATTTATTGTTGTTCTCATTTTGTAATACTTATAGGTTATTAATGTTTTAACTTATTTGACTATATTTATAGTACAAGATTTCTGGGAGAATTATAAGAAGAAAATTGTAAGACAGAAGCATGGTAACAATACAGTCTCAAAGCATGTGGACCTTATGAATAATGTCTAGGAATGATAATATCTTATTTGTACTATTCATTTTTCAACAGCTGTAATATATTAACTATTTACCAGACCTTTATTGATGTTACGTAGACCTGCCACAGATGCATTTGTATCTTTCCAGGCCTCCCGCAATGATTCTGGTGAATACAAGTGTGTCATCAAGAACGATGCTGGTGAAATAATCAAGTTGCTGCCAGTCGACTTCGAGTGTGAGTTAATGTGGTCATTAACATTATTATAATCACTTCAATTTGTACTTCTCATTTACATACAAAGTTTTTTAAACTTACTCTTTACAACTATATTCTACGTTATATACATATAATTATATACTCAATAAACTATAGAAGTTTTAAAGTTATGTCTTGATAATAAGAAATATTTTTAATGTTTAGTGTTTTTAGCAAGTTTCTTGGTAAGGTTTCAAAGATTTCGGTATTAAAATTATCCCAAACTTCAGAGAAAATCATTATTAAAATGTCTAAGGAAATGTTCCTGGTGAAAATAAGATGCTAATTAGTTACTAATACCCATAAAATGTAACGCTTTAAAGGAATTGTTTGAATAGACCATTTCATTATTGAGTACACTTTTCATGGCAACGGCTTTGTATGAGATCTTTCTCCTAAACGTGGCTGTATCTGTGCAGCACCAGAAGAGAAGAAGCAAGAGGAAGAAGCCAAAAAGAAGAAGGAAGAAGAAGAAGCAAAGAAAAAGAAGGATGCTGAAGCCAAAAAGAAGAAGGAAGAAGAAGAAGCAAAGAAAATGAAGGATGCTGAAGCTAAAAAGAAGAAGGAAGAAGAAGAAGCAAAGAAAACGAAGGATGCTGAAGACAAAAAGAAGAAGGAAGCTGAAGAGAAGAAGAAGAAGGAAGCTGATGATAAGAAAAAGAAGGAAGCAGAAGAGAAGAAGAAGAATGCTGAAGACAAAAAGAAGAAGGAAGCAGAAGAGAAGAAGAAGAAGGAAGCTGATGATAAGAAAAAGAAGGAAGCAGAAGAGAAGAAGAAGAAGAAGGATGCTGAGGAGAAAAAGAAGAAGGATGCTGAGGACAAGAAGAAGAAGGAGGCAGAAGAGAACAAGAAGAAGGAAGAAGAACAAAAGAAAGCAGCTGTGGAATTAGAAATTAAGAAGAAGAAGGAAGCAGAGGAGTTGGTGATTAAGAAGAAGAAGGAAGAGGAAGAAAAGAAGAAGGCTGAGGAGGCCAAGAAGAAGGAAGCAGACAAAGGGAAGAATGGTAGGTTCTTTATCTTTACTGCAGCTAATTGCAATCTAGGCTCACTAGCCATCTAGCAAATGGCTAAGCAAATATTAAAATATTAAGATTGGCTAAACAAAACGGGAGATCTTTTTGTCACTTCGCTGGAAAAAATAAGTTTGGTAAGAAAAAATAATCACTTTGTCAAACTGATAAAATATGTTAGAGGATGATAAGATATAGCAGGTGTGACATATAATTATGAGAGATTCATATTTGAATTCATACGATAATTAATTTGAACCCTGATAATCCAGAAATCTTGGCACCTAGTCATCATTTGATGGCATAAAAATTCCAAATGATAATAAACTCTCTTATGCACATGATTAATTTATCCAGAAAACTTATCAATTCAGACACATACAATTGGACCCAAAAAGTGTCTGAATTAACGAGGTCCTACTATATATGTAACTACATTTTTACCAGGGTTTTTGTTTGCCAGTAGCAGACGTTTACTTGTCAGTCCAATCTGTGGGGTGTAGCTGAGCCAAGTGGTGCTTTTGCAGGTCCAGTTGTGCCAGAAGTCATCACGCCCCAGGACTCAACCACCCAAAAGAACGCTGCCCCCAGGAGAAAGAAGGGTGAGTCCATGCTTGCAAGAGTATCTACCCTGTGAACTTACAGCAACTCTACTTGAGTCTGTATAGCTGACTATTTTAGGCTTCCAACATTTGTTTCAGGATTTCCTCAGCCCACGAAGACAAAGACAACTCGTTCTTGTTTTCATGATATTGACTGTTTCACAGAACCTTTTCTTTGCAGCAATCATATAATCCTGGTAAATACAAGAATTGTCCCCAACAGATTATTAAATATTTGCTTAAAAGTAGTCAGATTTTATGTTAGCTAATGTTTATTTCACTATCACTGACAAACGCTTTAGATGGTGCTAAATAAAACTACTTTGTTTTATAGGCATGGTTTGTCTTCAGGTATTATCTGGGCACATTGACTTTAATAGCATTATTGGATAGTTCTCGTCACAGGTGTTCATTGTGTTAGTGGAATACAGCAAATACATCAGGATTTGATGCGAAACATATTTGTTGCTGATGTCTTAAAATAATATTATTTATTAGATCAAAGTAATAAAGATACATTTATTTTATGTAAATGCCTATTTCACATAATTTATCATGCAGTGACAACAGCCATCTTGTCATTCCATACTTAGGTATATTTACATATCACCTGTATTACATGGCTTTTCAGCTACTTCTGTCTGGAATACATTTAAGTAACAATTTTTCAATCACATCCCTTTCCGTGTATTTTTTTTCAGACTAGATTATAGGTGACATTGATGACTGACATATAGATTACACTTTGCCTATCTATATTAATGTTGTCTCTTGTCATTTTTCCAACATCCAGCCATCTTTGTAATCTACAGGTTCTTCCAGCATCAAGCTAACACTAGGTTACTATGACATGCTGGGAAGATACTGGATGAACTATGACGCAGCACCTACAAATGGCCTACAATAGCCATTTAAGATTATGCAGGGCTCAAAATCTATAATTATTTATTTGTCCGATAAACAAGTAGACTACATAATTCACTTGTTTATACAGTAATTCACTTGTCCATAAAATAATGTACTTGTCCCAAGGAAAGTAAACTTTCAATACATACTTTTCCATAATCAACAGACAACCAGTTAGACATATTAATAATTTTTAGTTGTCTGTATTGCAAATGGCTTGGTTGTCCCACAGACAACCCGTATGAATCGACCCACTTGTCTGATAGTTAATTAATTTGTCCCAGACAACAAAACAAATGGGATTTTTGAGCCCTGCTATTCTATGTATCCACAAACCCGTCTTCCTCCCTGGTTTTTGGTTCAGAGATGGTATCTCATGTCCACTAAGATTCCATCACTGAATCAATACCCAACTGTTGACTGCATGACGCTGTGGTATTGAACAGGCACGAAGAGCCCTGAGAAGGACTCAGATAGTACTAAGAGTGAGAGAAAGTTGAGCGACGCCATGGAGCCGGGCAAGAAAGAGCCCCGGAGGAAGTCTTCCGCCAGGGGAAGTGTCGACCTCGTGTCGGAGAAAGGTATACCCAGACTGAGATGTGGCAGGATGCAGCGTCCTGGCAGTATATTTGTTAATGATAGTGCGTACAATAGCTAGGCTTACGTGTATGTTTAGTCAATTGTTCCTGTTGTCAGTATTTTGGTTTTTAGTTATGTAGTTTTGGTGTTTTTGTGGTGTTTTATATGTATTTCTCTAGAGAGTTAGCAAAATGAGAATGATTTTTAGTGCAGACTTGGATAGGCTTAGGTGTATGTTTAGTCAGTTGTTGCCATTGTAATTTTTTTTGTAGTTTTAGGCACTTTTTTTGTGCTTTTTACATATTTCTGTAGAGAGCAAAATTATAATGAATTTGGTGTATATTTAGCTAGGCTTAGGTGTATGTTCAGTCAATGTCTAGAATTTTATTTACGTATTTTTTGCTGTTTTTGTGATGTATTTTTAAGTGTTGTGGTAGAGAGTTACCTAAATGAGAATAACATTGTTGTCTACATAGCAAGGCTGAGGGTATGTTTAGTGAGTTGTTACTGTTGTCAGTATTAAAGTTTTTAATTAGGTACTTTTGGCATTTTTTGTTGTGCTTTACTTTTATAAAAAAAATGTTATGTAAACCTTAAAGCGTGTTGTGTCAAAACTGGCCACTTTAGACTTGTTTAAGTATGAGTTTTATGTGTATGTAAGGTTAGTTGTTATTGTTGTCAATGTTCTGTTTTTTATTTTGGTAGTTTTGGCTGTTTTTTTGGTGCTTAACACGTATTTACTTTTTGTAGAATGTTAGCCAGATCTTGGAGCATATTTTGCCAATATCGGCCACTTAAATATTAAAATGGGAAGTACTATGTATTTTTTTTTTTTTATGTGTCAATCTGTTCTTTTCCCTTTTTTATTTTATCTTTTGAATGTCTCCAATTATTATATGTTTTGTTTTGGAATGTACATCTAACTAATTATGTTTTATCTTTTAAATGTACTAAATAATTTTTTTTTAAGAGTTTGCCTTTTTAATGCATCTTCTAACTAGTTATGTTTTGAGATATATAAACACATTTCTAGTTATGTTATCTTTGAGATGTATGTAGCCAACAACTTCCTTTTAGCTATGTAATTGACAAATAAAGTTATTTCTTTTTGATGTAAATTAATGCAACATTTCTACCCGTGTGGCTATAACCAAACATGACGAGGCCCAAAATATGCACTCACACGTAAAGTAGACTCACACTGCAGTTAATACCAACAGCAAATGTTTACTTTGCAAACATGAATTAAAAAGAAATGTATATACATGTATACAATACATTCAGAGACCTTGACACATGTAATATATGAAGCTGCCAGATTACCCATTTCTTATTATGCATATTCATGAAGCAACCAAGCTTTGAAAATGCTTGATCCTTTCTTGCTATGATACAACTATTTGGTTCTTTCTTCCTATTACAAATTGATCATTCTTGCTATGATACAACTATTTGATTCTTTCTTCCTATTACTAATTGATCATTCTTGCTATAAAATAAATACTTAATGCTTTTCCCTGCCTTACAACTGTTTAATTTTAGCTCTACTACTTCTTCTTTTTTCAATAAATAATACTTCATTCATGGTTGCTATTCTGCATGAGCTTGGTGTAGTTTTGTTATGCTACAATTGCATGTTGCATTTTGCTACTTTACAAGAACGTTATGACATTTTATTCTATAGCCAGAGCTTCTTGGAAAACTACAATACCTTAATGCTTTTTACCACACAACTACTAAACACTTTCATGTTCTGCAATGTTCTTGTTTATTTTGCTTGGAGACAGAACATGTTCACTTGTCTTAATTCTTATATAAACAACATAATTTAAACTATGGGATTAGTTTGCCTGACTTACCACGTAAAAGTACGTGGAACCTGTTTGAACAGACGGCAGATGATATATATGTTGAAGTTTGCTTTATGTCTCTGTTAAGATGCATATCGAGCAATGAGAAGTCTAATTGTATTGGAGGACAGTGCGAATGAAGATGCCGATGATGGAGGTACATTAGCAGCCTCCTAGAGTCTGTCATGTGGTACATTAGCCTCCTAGAGTCTGTCATGTGGTACATTAACCTCCTAGCGTCTGTCATGTGGTACATTAGCCTCCTAGAGTCTGTCATGTGGTACATTAGTCTACTGTCATGTTGTATATTTGCCACCTAGAGTCTATCACATTCTCTATTAGGCTCCTAGAGTCTATCTCGTTGTATGTGACCCCCCTAGAATCTATCTTGTACATTAGTCTCCTAGAGTCTATCTCGTTGTATGTGACCCCCCTAGAATCTATCTTGTACATTAGTCTCTTAGAGTCTATCTCGTTGTATGTGACCTCCCTAGAATCTATCTTGTACATTAGTCTCTTAGAGTCTATTTCGTTGTATGTGACCCCCCTAGAATCTATCTTGTACATTAGTCTCTTAGAGTCTATCTCGTTGTATGTTACCCCCCTAGAATCTGTCTTGTACATTAGTCTCCTAGAGTCTATCTCGTTGTATGTGACCCCCCCCCAGAATCTGTCTTGTACATTAGTCTCTTAGAGTCTATCTCGTTGTATGTGACACCCTAGAATCTATCTTGTACATTAGTCTCTTAGAGTCTATCTCGTTGTATGTTACCCCCCTAGAATCTATCTTGTACATTAGTCTCTTAGAGTGTAACTCGTTGTATGTTACCCCCCTAGAATCTATCTTGTACATTAGTCTCTTAGAGTCTATCTTGTTGTATGTGACCCCCCTAGAATCTATCTTGTACATTAGTCTCTTAGAGTCTATCTCGTTGTATGTTACCCCCCTAGAATCTGTCTTGTACATTAGTCTCTTAGAGTCTATCTCGTTGTATGTGACCCCCCTAGAATCTGTCTTGTACATTAGTCTCTTAGAGTCTATCTCGTTGTATGTGACCCCCCTAAAATCTATCTTGTACATTAGTCTCTTAGAGTCTATCTCGTTGTATGTGACCCCCCTAGAATCTATCTTGTACATTAGCCTCTTAGAGTCTATCTCGTTGTATGTGACCCCCCTAGAATATATCTTGTACATTAGTCTCTTAGAGTCTATCTCGTATGTTACCCCCCTAGAATCTATCTTGTACATTAGTCTCTTAGAGTCTATCTCGTTGTATGTTACCCCCCTAGAATCTGTCTTGTACATTAGTCTCTTAGAGTCTATCTCGTTGTATGTGACCCCCCTAGAATCTATCTTGTACATTAGTCTCTTAGAGTCTATCTCATTGTATGTTACCACCCTAGAATCTATCTTGTACATTAGTCTCTTAGAGTCTATCTCGTTGTATGTTACCACCTTAGAATCTATCTTGTACATTAGTTTCTTAGAGTCTATCTCGTTGTATGTTATCCCCTAGAATCTATCTTATACATTAGCCTCCTAGAATCTATGTCGTTGTACGTTAGCCTCCTAGAATCAATCTTGTTGTACATTAGCCTCCTAGAATCTATCTTGTACATTTGCTTCCTAGAATCTATCTTGCTGTACATTAGCCTACTATAATCTATCGTGTTGTACACTGGCCTCATAGAGTCTATCATGTTGTACATTTCTCTCCTAGATTCTGCCTTGTATGATTCTACATTAGATTTATGTAGACTTACCACTTGTGTTGAGAACAGCTATTTATGGGTGGCGAAAACACTAAACTAGATGGATTCTCAGAACAGCTATGAATATAAGTTGGCAGAGCCAATCACCCAATGAGATAGTGTATGGCGACCTTACCAAAGCCTCAGTAAAACTGCAAGGACAAAGACTGAGAGCATCAGGATGTTATCACCATCACAAAGAAGATATCTTGCTATTCTGGAACCCAAGCATGAAGTGACTTGACAACGAATCAAGACTTTCATTCAACTCCTCAAAGACCACACAATGCTGGAGAGTGTATCTGAGGTACAGGTGATAGTGGGAGACAGGGAGATTGGGAAAGACATTTCATGAAACAGAAAAACTGGGAGAAGAAGGCTGAGTCAGAATGGAACTGGTCGGTCGCAGTCGCCATGGTGATGAAAAAGACATTTCAGTTTTCTATATTCAGTGTATTAGATACGCAGGTTTCATGGCAGTATGGCTGTGCTAACACTACTGTGCTTGCATGCCATTCCTCCTGTTTTATCTTGCCCTTTATGTTTGTACTTTGGTCTACATGCTGATAAGACACCTCTATTACTGTCGGCAAACTAATCACATTCATTGTTCTTATGATGCCTGTACGCATGCATGCACGCGCGCACACGCACGCACACACACACACACACGACTGTCCATAATAGTTTTGTTTAATTCAGCATCACTCTTGTTATATTCTTATTACGATCGTTTTCTAGTGGATCTGCAACTTATAAATAAACCTTTCTTGTGAGCACAACAAGATTCATATGCACAGAATGCTGATAAATGAATATATAAAATAGTGATATTTACTAACCAACTCTCATAAACCAGGTTTAACAAGGAAATAATTATACATAGAGCCTTCCCAGAGATAAGCTTCACCATACGCTATTTAAAATGGAACATAAAATAATTCAAGTTTTCTGTAATGATATACATTACAATATATATATATAAACTTACATAGAATACTATACACTTTTATGTAGTTTTATTCTGATAAACCCAGCAACTCATCCTTCTGTGTTCCCAGGTTATTATTTTATTGTTGGGTGTGTGCAGTACATTCCTTTGGTTTTATTTCAGCAATGGTTTACATTGTTTCATTACCATACCTAAGCTGAGAGCTATTTACAGCCATTGATCATTTAAAAATATTAAAAATTCAACCATTTCGATTTGATAACAAAGCAAATTTATTTCTAGTTGCACAAAGTTATTAAAGAAATATGTCCTTAATGAGTGGACGGAAATTAAAGAAAGATTATGTTCTGCATTTTAAAATGACCAATGGTTGTGGACGACCAGCAGAGTATCATTTATGGTTTCTTTCAGTTACTTACCCCCAGAGAGGCTAGAGTGGAGCCTCATTAATCCTCTCGATATGAAGTTATCCATCTGAAATTTCCATTCCCACAAAATAATATCTGGATGTCGAGGTTTCTGAAATATCGCTGTTTTGATTAACGAGGTTCCATTGTGTATTGTGGTATGTTAGTGTGTATGTTTTTTGGTGCACACTCATATGTTGTGCATGGTTTTATCTATACACTTGTACAGTGATTGTAATACATTTTTGCATTTCTTCCTATGTTTAGTGTGTTCTTTTTGTGATTACATTAGCCAAGGGTGTGTAGCCTGTCTTATTTTGATACCAAGTCTTGCATGTGTTTACTGTTTAACTGTTTTTCAGTGTTTTTTCAGGCAACAAAATCTTCATTATATTTTGAGATGTCCCACTGATATTATTTTATTTGTTTATTTGTATCCATCTGGATATATTAAACGTAAAACAGTAAAAAAATTATAAATTCAAGAACAGATGCCTAAAACCCCTTTAAATGTGACAAACTTGGTCTGAACCATTGTTCTGGCTATTATTTTATTAATTATTTGTTTACTTAATAATTACATGCTTCATGTAAAATTCCTACAGCTACCTGTTGACATGCGGTAACCCCTCATGTGCCATATTGCTGCTGGAATTGTTACCATGTTTTACAGATTGTGTTCCTCCACTGCATTATTTCTCATGTGTGTGATTCAATCTTTCATCTTCCTCAATTAAAGTGTGTTTTTTATACAGTTCCTGTTGTGCGAAGTTTTTGTTCATATTGTATGTGTTTGTTTTCTATTTTGCACAATTTTGTATGTGTGTTTACACTATTTTTTCAGTACTGTTATAGTGTGTAGCCATGTGTGTTGTAGTCTGTTTTTCTTCCATTCTTGTGATATTGCATTTGTTTCACCCTAGCAACAGATCTCATAGTAAACCCTTGTGTGATGTTTTGTAGCATTCTTTTTATAAGTTTCTCTGTTTTCTTTCATTATGTGAATTCCTTGTAATAATTTTATAAATATACCTTCATTGCTATGAATGTGTGAAAACCAAGGTCCTGCCTCTGGTTTCTTAATTGTTCTGTATGGGTAATTGTAGTAAATCTTATCTTATGATGATGGTAATAATAATAAAAATCTTATGATGATGGTAATAATAATAACAATCTCATGATGATGGTAATCATAATAAAAATCTTATGATGATGGTAATAATAATAACAATCTTATGATGATGGTAATAATAATAACAATCTTATGATGATGGTAATAATAATAAAATCTCATGATGATGGTAATAATAATAACAATATCATGATGATGGTAATCATAATAACAATCTTATGATGATGGTAATAATGATGGTAATAATAATAACAATCTTATGATGATGGTAATAATAACAACAATCTTATGATGATGATAATAACAATAACAATCTTATGATGATGGTAATGACAATAACAATCTTATGATGATGGTAGTAATAATAACAATCTCATGATGATGGTAATAATAATAACAGTATCATGATGATGGTAATAATAATAACAATCTTGTGATGATGGTAATAATAACAACAATCTTATGATGATGGTAATAATAATAATCTCATGATGATGGTAATAATAATAACAATCTTATGATGATGGTAATAATAATAACAATCTTATGATGATAATAATAACAATCTCATGATGATGGTAATCGTAATAACAATCTTATGATGATGGTAATAATGATGGTAATAATAATAACAATCTTATGATGATGGTAATAATAACAACAATCTTATAATGATGATAATAACAATAACAATCTTATGATGATGGTAATGACAATAACAATATTATGATGATGGTAATAATAATAACAATCTCATGATGATGGTAATAATAATAACAATATCATGATGATGGTAATAATAATAACAATCTTATGATGATCGTAATCATAATAACAATCTTATGATGATCGTAATAATAATAACAATATGATGGTAATAATAATAACAATATCATGACAATGGTAATAATAATAACAATCTTATGATGATGGTAATAATAATAACAATCTCATTATGATGGTAATAATAATATCAATATTATGAGCTATATTTTGCTCAAAATGCATGGTATTAATCTTGTGTGTGTGTTTACAGGAGGCGGAACTGGTAAAGCGAAGGTGAGTTATTGTATTTCAGTAACTATCAATTGTACTGCTCGTCTAATGATGACATCATGTTTTAACAGTTTCTAATTGAACATGATTTGACAAGATTGTCATCCAAGGCAATAAATTCCAGATGCAATGTATCGACAAGGAAGTCATTGACTTATCCAGTCTAAAATATTTTCATATATGGGCAAGAACACAGTACTGGTACACAAAAATGGGACGTCAGACTTGAAAAATCAAATGCACAATTTTTATTTAAAAACAATTACATTCTGAATGAAGAGGTAACTGTGCATAACTGCTATCGAAGTCGGGATAACATTCCTCACCACGGTCAAGAGATGGCAAAAAATGAAGTTAATCTCAAAGGTAGTATGTAACATGGATAGAAATTATTGTCAGTATGACCATGATATCCTGATTACACTTAATTTAAGAACCAGCAAGATTCATGTATTAGATATGCAGGAAATGTGTTCTATTCCATAAAAGTTTGGCGTTCTCTTAAGTAACGATACTAGATTTACAATGCTGGTCGAGGGTAGTAGGTAACATGGACAAAAATTTCAGTTTGGTGTGTGGTCACTACCAGAGGTAGATGGGAACCAGCTAGAAGCTAATGAAACCCAAGAGCCTTGTAGCTAAACTAAATTTCTGGTAAGGTAATATCCTGCTACACCATACAGAATAGGCTTAGTGTATGAAAAGGCAGTACGTAACATGTACATTTTTTTAAGATTTATTTAATATCTCCAATTTTGATAAAAAATAAAAACAGACCATCTTCTGTGCTGAAACCAACTGAAGTTGGAAGACTTGGGAGCAACAGAAAAAACTTCCCCAATTGATAAAAAAAACTTCACCAGTTGATATGTTATCCCAGCAACGTAGACAGAGGTAGGTGGAGATCTTGAAATGCCAACTTAAATTTAGTAAAGGAAGAAAGAACTGAACACTTATCTTTTTGAAAAAATGCAGTGTTTATTGTAAGGTACAGGGGTCCTAGATCATTAGGCTGCATTCAAGAATCAACAAAACACAGTCTAGGGCTTTATGATCGTTTTGATTTGTAGATCTACAAATCAAACTGATAGTAAAGCCTAGATCATTTAGGCATTGGGATTGGTTCCCCCCGCTGCCGGGCGATGTTTTTTCCAAGAGTTTTGTGAGTGTTTTTGGTCCCACTTCAAAGTACCGCCCTCCCAGCGGTTCCGTGTGCACGATCTGAAAGAACTTACTCCAGTGTTAATATAATTAATACTGGAGTAAGGATGCTGCCAAGATTAAGGTATATGTTAAAATAAAGGCAGGATTATGAATTAGCTTATTGGGAATACTATTGTGAGTATTGGTGATTAGTAAATCAACACTAACTAATATATGTTAACAATAATAAAACAAGCAGTAGATGCCTACATAAAATAAGCAGTAGATGCTTACATAAAACAAGCAGTAGATGCCTACATAAAATAAGCAGTAGATGCCTACATAAAACAAGCAGTAGATGCTTACATAAAACAAGCAGTAGATGCCTACATAAAACAAGCAGTAGATGCCTACATAAAACAAGCAGTAGATGCTTACATAAAACAAGCAGTAGATGCCTACATAAAACAAGCAGTAGATGCTTACATAAAACAAGCAGTAGATGCCTACATAAAATAAGCAGTAGATGCCTACATAAAACAAGCAGTAGATGCTTACATAAAACAAGCAGTAGATGCCTACATAAAACAAACAGTAGATGCCTACCTAAAACAAGCAGTAGATGCTTACATAAAACAAGCAGTAGATGCCTACCTAAAACAAGCAGTAGATGCTTACATAAAACAAGCAGTAGATGCCTACTTAAAATAAGCAGTAGATGCCCACATAAAACAAGCAGTAGATGCCCACATAAAACAAGCAGTAGATGCCTACATAAAACAAACAGTAGATGCCTACATAAAACAAGCAGTAGATGCCTACATCAAACAAGCAGTAGATGCCTACATCAAACAAACAGTAGATGCCTACATCAAACAAGCAGTAGATGCCTACATAAAATAAGCAGTAGATGCCTACATCAAACAAACAGTAGATGCCTACATAAAACAAGCAGTAGATGCCTACATAAAACAAGCAGTAGATGCCCACATAAAACAAGCAGTAGATGCCTACATAAAACAAACAGTAGATGCCTACATAAAACAAGCAGTAGATGCCTACATCAAACAAGCAGTAGATGCCTACATCAAACAAACAGTAGATGCCTACATCAAACAAGCAGTAGATGCCTACATAAAACAAGCAGTAGATGCCTACATAAAACAAACAGTAGATGCCTACATAAAACAAGCAGTAGATGCCTACATAAAACAAGCAGTAGATGCCTACATCAAACAAGCAGTAGATGCCTACATCAAACAAGCAGTAGATGCCTACATAAAACAAGCAGTAGATGCCTACATCAAACAAGCAGTAGATGCCTACATAAAACAAGCAGTAGATGCCTACATCAAACAAGCAGTAGATGCCTACATAAAACAAGCAGTAGATGCCTACATAAAACAAGCAGTAGATGCCTACATCAAACAAGCAGTAGATGCCTACATAATACAAGCAGTAGACTGAGTAGTGTAATTAAATAGTCTTAAATAAATAGTGTAATTAAATAGTCTTAAATCAAAAAAGTAAACAAACCAAACAAATACGGCATGAGAAAGTGGGATAACAACTAGGATATGTGTCATCATAGCTGAGGAATATTGCTACATGGCTGGAGGTAATGAAGACCAAGAGCAAAGAGAGTTGGGGCTGTCCAGTGACGTACATCCTCAACACCCGACATCTGTAGGTAACGTAACAATGTCGTCGGCAAAAGGATTCGGAATGCTGCTCAAATTATATATTATTGAGATAAAATATCACCTACACGACATGGATAATTTGTAATCAGTAATTTAGAATTATTGCTAAAAAAGGAGAAAAGGCAAAATAACGAAGATGTCCCCGTTACGTCTGATCCAGCAGTTATGCAACACATGAACATGCGGATCATTGGGGCCGAATCCAGTCCACCAATTTATATACATGTGTATTATAAAGAAATAATGGCTACATTTTATCTAAACACAGTGAACAATGTTTTAAACTTTCTGACTGCGTACGTATTGAGACAATTTGGCCAAGTGGTACGTAACATTTTCGAAAAATCGGACAGAAAATTTAAACGTACATGCAGACTTTCCGGCATCCATGTTGTCGTAAATGGGTTCTCGTTGCCGTAAATGAGTTCGCGCTCCATTATGTTGTATAACGGTGAAGTCTTTTTATTGGAACAATTCCTTGGAGGTACGTAACTGATAAATCCACACAACAAAAGGTAACTTTTGTTAGGTCTGCATCAAAAACTTGTTATTTATGCTTCTAGAAAAATAACTTCCCAAATTAATTATGCCAATGAGCGATCGTTTCACGACATGTCTGATATGTAATGCATTTGAACTTTATGGTCATTACATGTTCTGAAGGTGTACGTAACGTAAGTGGACACGGAAAATTATGTATGTCCGCCACCTGATATTTTAGGTTGCTGTTTATTAACAACTTCAGGTATTAAAATTATACTTAAGTAGTTTAAAATACAGGCGTTTTGGGTTTTTTCCAATTAAGCTGAATTTTTTACAATCTAAAACAGCCACAGAGCTGGTTCCAATATACACTGTTTTTTCTGTGTCCCAATTATGACGTAAAAAATCATGTCGATTTCAGGTGGATGTTGTTCATACATAAAAATGGGTCGAGCAATGTGATATTTTTTTCTGGATGTTATCTCTATGGGATGTATTATAAATATATAATAAGTCAAAGAAAACATTTTCTTTTATTGTACAGTATTTATTTCAGGCAACACAAGTGTGTATCAGTCCTGTGTTCTTACCCATACGTTTAGCCATCCTTAAGTATCAAATACACCTTTGTTTTAATAAATCTATCCACACAGTAAGTGTTGAGACAAAAAGTAGATTATTGCTTCCATTTCTTTATTATTGTATGTGAGAATATAGAATTAGTGCTATTCAGTTAGTTCTCCAAGTTAAGAAGCCTCAGCAATGCAATGTCTGCATAATCAATCTATCTCGAATATGATTTTGTGACAGACATATTTCTTGGGATATTCCCATAAAAATGTTGACATTTGTAATGGGCTACTTAAGGATATAAAACATGTCGTACAACACTCTTTGTCAGGAATGCTTTATTTTTGTTTGTCATCCAAAATTACACAACATGCTACATTGCAAGATGGCATATAATATACACAGAATAGCAAATGTGCATTTACGCAAGGCACCAACACAACACCAGGTAGAATGAAAATGGCCAGAATTTATTTCTGACATTTGAAAGATGAAAACATGCAATATTTACAACAAATGTGGGCCAGTGGAGGTATTGCATCGTTTACCTAAACATCACACAACAAGAGGCCCACATTATGGATATGAACAATAACATACGGAAATTAAACAATGATCCACAAATCACGTGGTACAATGATTATATAAATATATCAATATTGTAGCTAATAAGGTTTTATATAATATCCAGAGAGGTGGGGCCATTCCGCCGATCCACAAATCACGTGGTACAATGATTATATATATATATTGTAGCTATATATATATTCCGCCCCTATAACGATACAAGTTTTATTCCAAACATCCTAAATATGGTAGGTGGGGAGGGAGGCGGAATTCAATTTCGTTATCGGGAACTCGAATACGGGAAACGGAAAACTTGTTTAGATATGTCCACTCACTTGAGAACCTAGATCGCTGTGTGCTGCAATTGCCCCGCGCACAAGTTACGCGGTCTTTCTGCGCTACGCTGATTGGCTGGGAGTTCACCTTGTATTACTATGCAGTTGTCATGCAACAGCTGCGGCTGTATGGGTATTCTACATATCGGACCCTGACCTGGTTAAAGTCCACCTAACCCACAAAGGGTGGCTCATATCGGTAGTTGCGCCACTTCACGTAAAGATCAGTATGAAATCTAATTTCATACCTAAATGTACGTGTGTTATCCAGGAGTTGGTTGTTGAAGAAGAGGAGATGGGAAAGTTCTTCAAGAAAAAACCCAAGAACCAGGTTGTCATTGAAGGTCAGTTCAGTGGGTGGCCATCTTGGACAAGATTTCTCACTATTCAAGTTGACTGTAGCAAATTTCAGTAACTGAGGAACCATTTCATGTAGTGATGCTAGATTTGTTGACTAGGAGCTGTTGTTATAACAGTTGCATGATGTTCATATTCTAGCAATCTAGATGCTAGCTTCGAACAGGTTTATAGTGAGATAATATCTAGTTTTTGCAGTTATATTAATTTTGTTTTCCACATGACATGTGCACTGTTAAATTGTGTCACAGCAGCACTTATAAAAGAGTGTGGCACTATGTTAATGTGACATCATTTTGACAGTACGCATAAATTATTTGTATAAATGTGACATCATTTTAACAGTGTACATGTGCAAACAATGACATTTTTAAGATACTTCAAATTCTTTGCAATGCTTACACCAGTATTATTTCTCATAATGATGCGTCAAGCAAACTGCCTACTTTTTTGCATTTTTTCTTGTTTATACAGAACTAAAATTGTGCTTTGATTGTTTTTTCAGTGTTTGTTACATAATTAATAATAGTTCCTGTCATATTTTTATTTGTCACTAATATAGTGCGTTTTTCTCATTACAATATAGCGTATATTGTGTTAACAGTAGCTTTTTATACTTGCGTTGTTGCTCTAATTTGTAGCAGTAATTTATTATCTGTTTGTTTTATAGTTGCCTAAGCCTACTTATAAGTATTACAGAAGTACATGTCATTTGCTGTGAGCTGCCTGTAATGCATCATCGAAGTAAACAAATGCTGCTGGAAATAGTGCCTTGAAAACCACCTGGTTGGATCATTATAGTGACATTAAAATCTACATATTTGGCATATTCTTATTGTTCCTAAATTATGATTTTTTTACCAAAAAAATTATAAATGAAAAAACCATAATTGTTAGTACCTTTGAGTTACAACTTATTTTTCATAGAATTTATCAGGAACTTGTCGGAAATGTTCAAACTTTTTCAAAACTTCAGAAATTATCAAATGGAATTTCTTTGCAAAATATTCCGGCACCTCGTACTACTACTAGCTCCGAGACATGTTCTCAGACCATAGGTGGCTCACAGCATGCATTCATGACATCTCTACTACGGTCACTCCATACGTCGCTCCTAGACGCCAGTAGTGTAGTGCCGTTGTTTGTTTAACTCTGCCTATTTAGGTGAAAACCTCTTAGTGGAGGCAGTGTTGCTGAAGCCGGCTAAGTATCTGCACTGGTACCGCGGACGCAAGCAACTCAAGACGGACATGCGCTTCACTATAAATTATGACGAGGCATCTGGCAAAACCACCATGGCTCTGAAACGGGCGAAATATTCGGATGAGGCAAAATATAAAATCGCGGTTGAGACACAGTCTGGAGAGGAGCTGGATTTTACTGGCTTTTCGGTGTTTGTCAAAGGTGAGTGGAGTGCTGGGTGATGCGCACTTTGGCGCGATGCGCACTCTGGCGTGCGCACTCTGGCGGCGATGCACTTTCACCATGAAGCACAGTTTGAGGCGATGCGCACTTTATCTGCACTTTCGGCGATGGGAAGTTTTGGGTGATGCTTACCTGGCAGGATTATAACACTAACTGGGATATGTTATCTACAATTTATAAAGTTTAACATTACTTTTTTAATTGTTTCAAGTTTTTATACGTTGCAATGTGTGTAGCCTATTAATATTTGTTGGTGGAATGTCTGCGCAATTGTTTGGGCTGGTGTGGCAGGCCAGCTTACGGTTACTGTAATTGTACTTTTTGTAGTTCAGTTTTGTTTTTGTTATATACATATGTATGTTCACATGTGTGTGTGTATGTGAATTCTGAATGATCTATAAATGACAAGTTTCTTTATGGCTATATGTTCATATACATTGAAATTAATCCTTTAGAAAACAATAAATGAAAAATATTTTACATAATTTACCCGGTAGGTTTACAGAAACATTTAATTTAAAAAAAATTATTATGTAATAGTTTTTATTATTGTTACTGGTGTTTTCCATTGTTTTAGATCCGAAGGACTCAACACTGGATTTCAGATCACTCTTGAAACATAGGTAAGTGGGTCATCAGTTCATAATTGATTGTTACATTTGCAGTTCAATAAGATCATTGTTTATTGTTGCATTTGCAGCTCAATAAGATCATTGTATAGTTGAGATACATGTAGATATATGTAAATATAGTGTATCATGCCACCCTGTTACACTTGAGTTGCAGGTAGTGTAGCATGACCCCGGTTACAGTTGAATTACAGATATACTATATCATGACCCATGTTACAGTGGAGTTACATATGTAGTATATCATAATCATATTGTGTTACATATATACCCCAGTTGCATCACATATACAGTGTATCATGACCCCCTGTTATAGTTGCATCACAGATACAGTATATCATGACTCCTGTTACAGTTGCATCACAGATATATTGTACCATGACCCATGTTACAGTTGCATCACAGATACAGTGTATCATGACCCCTGTTACAGTTGCATCACAGATATAGTGTATCATGATCCCTGTTACGGTGGAGTTATATATACAGTGTATCATGACCCTGTGTTACAGTTGCATTACAGCTGTATGTTGTGTGTTACAGAGACTTGAGGAGGAAGCGTGGTTCAGAAGACAACCCTGACTGGGGCGATCTCTCTCCACGTATGTCCACCTTACCTTCATCAACACTGCACAGTAATGTCCCATGTTCTCTCACAGGTCTACAGAGAGCATAGATTTCACAAATAACATACACAGTCCAATAATAACGTCTGTACCATTTTCATGAGACCTCATAATATAAAAGCTCTGTTGATCACTCCATTCATATTTCCCATATCTAATCTGACATTAATAAATTGCTATTGGTGGCTTCAAAAATTCTACTGTACATGTTAGCTATAATTGCAGTTTATATTTATGATTGCATGTGATATTTTGATGGTGTTCGATTGAGTAAAGTGTACGTGCTTTGAGCAGGAGGACTGCGCTATATAAGAACTTACCTTTTTACTTTGTTTTTGTTTTGATGTTCGCATGGGATGTTTTGCATAATCCATGACATGTGACCTGCAGTGGAGCAGGAGAAAATGGCGGCCGAGGCGGCGAACAAAGGTCGTCGAACCTCTGAGCTCGAGATGACCAAGTTTGGTTTGAAGAAAGTGGAACAACCAGAGGTATGTGTGTAAGCCAGTCATTGACAGGGAGTGATCATATCTCATGTCACTTAACTGTCACTTCAGCATGCATGTGCTTGTGTCCCTAAAAACACACTACCTAAGTCCGTTTACTCTTTCTACCGAGTTATTCTGTCTGTTTTACTTATTGTAATATTAAAAATAATTCTGTCTATCAGGTAATTTGTTTGTATACATCAATCTTGTCCATTAATTGTCTCTGTTTAAGTTTGTCCTATTAAACGTGTACAATTGTTGTCGAGGTTATTTTCTGTGTTTTCTTAATAATGTGCTTTGAAATATGTTCTATATCGATTGGGGAATGTGGCATAACCGTTATTCGTTAGATTTGATGAATAAGGAAAGAAATATACTGGTAATGTGTACAGTAAGGACTTGTCACGATGAACTATGTTGGGGGTAATCATAAAACAATTCACATGTTGAGTAGTTTGTCGATGTGTACTAATACATCTGGAACTATTTGTGTTTGTTTTCAAAATGTGTTTCAATCCAGTTTGTGTCAGTGTTGTCATTTTGGCCATCATAGATATCACATGTGGCATAGTCGTTAATTATATCGTCAAGTAACAAAATCTTTTGCAGGAAGCCACAAGGATATGTATTGTTCATATGGACAGTACGTGGTGACTGAATTACTTTAATTTTGTACTTGAGTAGAAATAAAAGTAGCTTCTAAAACCTACTTGAGTAAAAAGTTAAACTACTTTCCAAATGTACTTGAAGTAAAAGTAGAACCGAAAGATGTTTTGGCAGGCAAGAGGGCCTAACCAACATATGTGACAGCATAATCGAAAAAAAAATATGAAGACAGTGTGAAAATGATTACTGTTATGTCCAATGTGTCTGAATAATGTATGTGAATAATGTTCTATAGAAATCTCTATTTTGTGTTTTCACAAATTCGACGGCGGGGCACCTAGAATGCTGTAGAAGCTACAGTCAGTGTGCAGGGCACGGTTTATACGCGGTTTATGAAGCTTATTAAGATGCCAGCCAATGTCAGTGTGTATAATATTTAAATGTCATACACTGTTGAACTGAATAAAATATAAGAATGTTGACAGTTCTAAAATAGTTTTGGGACCAAAAGACCATGATGAACTGAACGATACTATGGTACCGCAGGTGTAATGAGATCTAAAATAATAACACGGCACTCAGCAGCCGAACATGCAAATGAGTTGACAAACACAGTGGTAAAGTTAACTAAATATTTAAAACTATAATGAATACGCTCACAATAGGCTTAACTTCGTCTTTCAATCAATATCAAAATACCAATTTAGAATGCACATTTACTGTGCCGAATAACATTGCAATTCACCGTTTCATATGCGGTTGACAAATGTATATTTTGGCGCACCAGTAGCTTTGCGTTTATCACAGCGAAAAGCTAACATTTGCAATGATTCTTAGGCAAGGGGTATTTGTGAATTTCAATTGTTTTTTTACAAACTGCCAAAGACAGTGAATCCGCCAGAGGCGCAGTTTCACGGAAGCCAAGGCACCACAAATTCTGTTCGGTATCACTGATATTGGTTAACATGAACAAATTGTAGCTGTACAACAATATATGTGTTTATCATGCTTGAAATGTGATGTTTTTCACTGGCATATTATTTATTTTACCAAACTTGATGGCCATTTCCAACATTGACACTTTCCTTCTACAAAGGCCCTTTCATCTGCATTTGTAATGACATTATTACTCAGATTGACCTGGCAATACATTCCGCCTGTCGAAGAAACAAATTCTGTGGCAGAAAGTTGATTGTGGCTTGAAACACATTTTCGTTACTTGCGCAAGTAATGTATTAGTTTTGTATCGGTAAATTGACAAAATATGACATAGGAGCTGCATGATTGGTTGTGACATGGACACTTAATATATCCTAGCCAGTTATAAAGAGGTAAACTGACGCGTAAGCCACCCTAATTACCTTAGCAGGCATATGACTTGGTGAATATGAAGATAATTACTTAGAGCTTTCATATTTTTACAGTTTTCACATGTGAGAGATTTCACACTTTTAATGACTGCCGATTTAAAATGTGACAAATCATGAAAAAATAAACACAGCCATAGCTGCTCTCTGTGCCATTTATCATGGTTAATTTCTGGATGAATGTAGTCAAATTTTAAGTGTTCTTTGAGGTCAATTTGTCATTCGTCTGACCAAAATGGATTGATACATAATTTTGAAAGTTGTTCGTATTTGAGAAGACTGTTTACATTGGGGCTGCGTAATGTTGAATGGAATGAATGTCAAATGGGCAGCATGAAGTGAAACTAACAGAAACTCTGCGATGGCTTTGCATCTTTCCTCTTCCTCAACAGATCATTCCAAGGATCACGCGGATCATATCTCAGATCGTGTCGGTTATATCTGTCTGTTATCAACTGTCTAACATTTTTTATGTTTCAGCACAGCAGTTTGCAGCAAAGTTGACATTGTTGCATTTCATTGCATGCTGTTGCGTTTCAGACAACAGGAATAATTTAGTCGGCTCATCGTTATTACCCATACTGCTGTAGCGCTTACTGTTCGTACTGAAACTTATGGTTACCTAGAGGAGTCAAGAGTAAAACTATATTACGAAGTGTTGATCTTGTTTGCACGATATGTTGAGTGCTTTAATACAGGTAGGTGTACTTTATGTATATGTTATGTGTGATCTACTACATAGTCAAATGTAACTGATTGAAATATATCACAGCCATAGCAATAAATATCATTAAGAAATACTCATATTAAGACATCATTTGTACAATTATATTAACAAGAGAAACATGATTATAAAAAAACGTTCAAAAATCAAAAATTTTATTAAGTTAGATCCTATTTGATAAATTATACATCTATCTTTAGACTGCTATCGACCTCATAAATTATACATCACATCTCTATGTCAGAGGTCATCCTGCTCAAATAAATAGTGTGTTCTGTTTCCGTTTGGTATTTGTTGCTATGGTAACAGCTCTTGTTGTCCGTGGCGACCAGTTGGAAGAGAGCGTTGACGACGAGTTCGCACGCACCCCGGTCATTATTGTGCATAACACGGAGATGCAGATATTTCGAGGGCGCCGTGACTCACACCCAAGACAGCGACGCGCATCGCTGGCTGAGATCATTCCTGACTGGCCTTCTCTCGAATGGACAGAGAAGCCAGAGTTTCGAATGCCTGAGGTGACGTGGATTGTGAAAATTATGTTGTCTTGTTGGCATAGAAAAAACCAGCAGCTTCTGGTGCAAATAAATTACATAGGTAGTGCTCAAATGATTATTTATGATGATTTATCTTAATAGTGATGCTGATTGTGAGTTGTCTGTCTTTATTCATCAAGGTTTAACCATGTAATGAAATTAAATTTTAGATAAATATAAGACAACTGGGAAAAATATTTGACAGTTTACTTCTAAAGAAACTTATCTCTTCGGATATTTTGGCAAAATTTCTTGGCCTTCATTGGCACACTGGCATTGCTACGGATGTGTTTTGTGAGATATTCGGCCAAAATGTCTGAAGGAAGAACTGCAAGTTTCTTCAAGAAGGCAACACTGTCAAATATCACATTCCAAGAAACCGGAAATCAAACCATTCAACAAGTAATAACTGGACGTAAAAGAGTAGCTATAAAACATTTATAATTTTCTTGTATGTTCTTCTCCATAAACCCTCTAGAACCGGTTAGTTTAGAGAGAGTAAAAGGACTGCATTCATCTTGGATCTGCTTTCTTCATTTTAAGGTTAAGGTATTCATCATTGAAACATCATTCAAGAGAACTTGAAGACCGAAGCTAGAGAAATAATTTCCAAAGTTCACAGATGTGGCTTTACTGTGACATCTGTTGGGAGTCTAGCAGCACTTGTAGCTGCGGCACCGTGAAGCACTATGGTGCTCCATGGTGCATGTGGCTGTAGCACCACACGGCACCATAGTGCATGTGGTGTTGGCACCACACGGCACTATGGTGCCTGTGGCTGTTATAGCACTGCTAAACTCTAAACAGAAGTTGCTGTAACATATATTTGTTTGTACAATCATCTAAATTTCTCTGGAAAGAAAATAGTAAACTTAATATTCCACTGGAACACACCTGCATATGATTGTTTTAACTGAATGTAACTTCAGCCACGCTTGTGAACTTATGATCTTATTTCTCTGTCTAACACATCCGTTACTTGTCCATGTACATACCTTTCCCCAGAGTTGAAGACAACAAATTTATATATATATGCACTACTTTTTTCTTATTAAATTTACTTGATCTTATTATGATAATTTAACAAGGATGTTTTACTGGGGAAAGGATGTGCCATGGACAGGGAATTGGCTGTTGAATGCAAACACTCCTGTATTATTATACAGTATACATTTAGAAGGTATTGATAAGCAATGTATCAGAGTTTCTAGTTGCTTAGCACACTCAACAAAGCACTTAATGTCTCCATCCTCTTTGATTCCTTTCAAACACATAAACATATTAAACAAAACAAATTATACATTGATGAGGTAGAGTTTTCGGTACGTACTTTTCATAATTTCTGAGCACATGAAATAAAATATTGGAAAAATAAGGTCACTACAAATGGTTATTTCATCCAACATTTTTGACTTAATACTTATTACATAACATTGGTGTAGTTGTTTAGCTATGCATGATGTAAGTATTTATTAGTTAATATTATTCTAAATATCAATGTGGTTTCCAACCTTTATTCGCCGTGTATTAAGATAGACACTGATGTAGATTAAAGAGTTAACGTAGTGCTATCATGCCAACATGATTTTCACAATCTGTGTCTGTCGTTACATTGATACAGCAGAGTTGTGCAGTGTTCACATGTCTGAAGCAAACACTAAGTTTTGGTGAAATCACTTATGAAATACAAGGCTTCACACATTGATGCTGTGCAGTTCTGCCGTGTACATGTAACAATGTAACCGCGATGTTTTAGCAATATATGTATATTACATGTACTTAACTGACAGTGGCATCACATGAAGTGCCATTAGCGTCTACTATGAAGGTGTAAAGAGAAGGTCTACATTTTTCAATTTCACGCTCCTTGCACTTGTATGTTAAAAATCCTCAGCTTTTTCTTCATTCCTTTGTGGATTGGGAGTCACTTGATATGTTCTTCCCTCTCAACAGGTTGTCTCCATCTATCACAATCCATGGCCGTTCTATCCCATTCTTGTCTCTTCACATCTGCCCTCAAGGTCTCTCTTAACACTATCTCTGTCTTAATTGCATTTTGACCTTCCTCTTCTACCACACTCTTCTCTTTCTGTACTTTCTTTGTCAGTCAGTCCTCACTCATTCTCTCTATACAGGACATATAGTCGCAGTTGGCTCACAACTACTTTTATATTCAGGTGTTTCTTTATTTCTCATAGCAAGTCTCCATCTTTCTCATATTTTCTCAAGCAATTTTACATATGTTTCATATCACAAAATTGATGATATAAATGTTGTTGATTGCAATTTCAAAGACAGGGAGGAAGTGGTGGCCACTAAAGGGCAATTCCACGCTATTAGACACCTTTCGGACATTTTTACTGTGCATTGCATGCTGGGATAGAAAGTACCATGTTTTTTCAGCCATATATTACACCTGTTTTATATAAACGTTGAACCCTCCATCTTAGACAAACTATGAAGCACATTTACTGCCCTGAAACCACTAATTCCTGGAACTTTGACTGGAATCTGTCCTGATATACTTTGGAAGAAGAACACAAAATGGTGCTCATATTGCTGTTCGCAAACCCTGTAGATGGGACACCCAATTTGGTGATCTTTGTGTCCTGTGTTCCACAGTGAGGCTGGCTTTGATACTGTTCCTCAGTTTTCATTTCCTTCTGCCAGTGCTCCCGGTTCACTGCTCACTCCATCTCCATTCCTCCATTTCTCACTCCCCTCCCCAAACCTGCTAAATCTCTTTCACATATTCCTTCTCAGTCGGGGTCTTCCTCTCCTGCCCTCTTTTACAATTACGGGAGTGTTATTTATGGGTGTTTGTAGTTTTGTACATACATACTGCTTGTACATATCAGTTGTTCTTTATATAAATCACAATCTGATGTTTTGTAAACACGGTCATGTGATCTTTTATTGTTGTGAATTTACTCGTTACACTTGCAACAACTAGTCAATATTTTCGACATATGTGACCCATCTTAACAAAATGAGTCGGATGTCGGCAAATCTGATTTTCCGTAAATGCCGTTTATGTGAACAAATCGCGAATCCATCGATTTTGGTATTCGTTTTATCAGTTGCTACTCTAGCTACCCACTAATTAACTGTTTTGTGTATTTTAAAGCGATTTTTGTAGAGCTGTGTGAAGTGTTCCGCTCGATTTCCTTAAAATAACGCTGAAAATGCCAGTAATTGCGCGCGTTCGCAACTGCTAATTTTGGGACGCTCCTAACATATGGGATATCACCACGAAGCTTGATGCGTCATCTTCCCATATATGGGCATACGTATGCTAATAACTACATTCTGTGACCCCAGAGAGCTTGGAAGACGGTAACTAAGGTACATTTCATGAAACATAACGAATAATTTGCATCAACTTTGACGGCCGTTTTCTGGGTTTGAAGGTTTCTACCCCACATGTGTTTGTTAAGCCATAACGTTAGTTAGTATTAAGATATCTTCTTACATGATACACCATGTGAAAGCATAGATTCTGCTCTTTCCAACGCTACTAATAACTCAATATTAAACATTTCTGACATGCGACTCATTTTGTTAAGATGGGTCACATATAAATACAACTGTCATAGACCTGTTCAGTAATTTTTCACAAATAACATCAATGTCGATTAATTCGTGTACTGTTTTATCTGGTCATGAACATATTGAAACTGTCGTCTCCAAATAGTCTCTTTCTAAAAACTTCTCTGTATATAACATAAGACGTACAAATGTAAGGTGTACGTGATGGATGTACAAAGTATGTGTCCACATGGCTGTGTGATGTATCATTCTGTAGCTCATGGAAGACTTGGCACATCGATTACTCAGTTACTCAGTTTAAGACTTGGCCAAGCATGGCTGCCGTTAATGCAGTAATTGGGGAAATTTGGTGTCTGATCTCGTGTGTCTGACTCTACGTAGCTTTGCTAGGTACTACATGCTCTACTGATTGTGTACTTGACGACCTGTTTTGGACCATTTCACTAAGATGAGCCAGAAGGAAAGTCCATCACTAAACATAATCTGTTGTTAAATTGAAGGAGTTTGTTTTTCGAAATGCAAAAAGCCACAACCATATCTGTGAGGACACTATTTGGATGACACACTAGTGAAAGTGTCCCGATGGCGCGTCCTAGTGGCGATAGTTTCCAGTACACAAGATCACTGCTAAGGAGCAAACTCGATTATAAAGAGCAAAATCTGGCTTGTGAGGTCTCAAGACTGTTAGTGAAACGGTTCTAGCTGATCACAAAGTCATCTTTGAATTGTACTTGAAAACAGTCGATCAGTGTCAATTGAATGGGATGTCTTTAATTACCATTGTGGTCATTTTAACCTTGCTTCCGCAATTCAAGTATTGCTCGTGTCATTTTAGAATCATTTTGTGAAAAATGAAATGTACTTTGTGTCCTCTGTACAATACAGGGCCAAGTCCTCATTTGTTGGTCTGTCTCTATATATTATCACATTACGCTTTTACCTGATCAGAGTAAATTCTTTCGATGATTTTTAAAACATTACTCAATGTTTTATTAAACCGACTGACAAATTATTCACTTGCTACATCTGTGAACATCAACAAACATTATTTTTGGTCTAGGGAGTGGTCACATCGGTTCGTAAAGTCCCAAAAATACAGTAAGCATTACCACGTATTGCAGCGAAAATAGCTTGCTACAATGGTGCCATCTAGTGAGTGAAGCATGTTAATGAAAATTGACACAAATAGGAATTTTAGATAATAAAGTTTGCAAGTTCCACACCACGTATGTATTGATGTGGAAGGTTGAACCAGTATCAAACGCATAATGTTTTTTGGACTTTGCTGCCTTGTGAGACCATCCCTAAATGAGTTGCAGAGAGGGCTTTCGATGAGACCAAAGTTGTGAGGTTTGGAGGTAGTTAGGTGTGTAAGATCTTCCACCTGGTTTGGCTGACGTGGGATCTCACATCTACTTGTGAATGTACATAGATTCAGATCATCTGAAGACAACACAGAAAATACCTGCAATGTTTTGGTCTCATAGTTGACTTGAGACTTGGCCAACTTCACAGTATCCAGGCAACAACAGGGTGTATGCAGTGTTGGTCAGGTTCAAATGTATGGTGGAATAGTGGTATGCCTAGGGGTACATAGTTGACATTGATATAATCTGTAAGAACTGGGTAGCTAAATGACATTGATACAGTCCATGATTGACAGGCACGGCCAGTGTCAAATAATGTATTCTTTTTTCTTATACTTATTGTAATATCTTTTGGATGTGTATTGATGTATTTATTTTACTAACCTTAGGTTGTAATAGAGTTGTGTGTGATGGCCTCTAGACTGGTGTTGCCACTGAGCAGGCAAATGTGGTAAATTTAACGCAGCAATCGACATGTTACCAGTGGTGATTGGTCACAAGACTACAGAGAAATACAAAGGTCCAAGCTGTTATATGTGGTTGTGTGAGTAACCTAAATGATGTAACTATCTGTGTTTTTTGCTGAATCGTACAAATGTTATAAAGGTGTGTTCCAGGGATGTATTTACCATTCCATGTTTACATTGAAACTTGGCATTTTTATCACCATTGTAATCAGGTTTAGCCATTGAATGTCTTTGATATCAAAATGCTTAACCGACAGTGCTATTTCTCTTAGATTGTACGTTTGTTGCTACTTTTTACACTTGTGATTGTTACAAATGTGGCGAGGTAACAGCAGCGGCGCAGTGTATGATCACTTGGCCTAACTTCCCTATCCAGGAGAGGCGCGGTTCGTTTGACCGTCGCAACTCGACAGACCGACGCAACTCGATCGAGCCCGAAAATCCCATCCAGGTGAAACGGGTTGACTTGGAGCAGCTCGAAGTTCAACAGAAGCAGCGCCGCAACTCTATGCAAATGCGCAGAACGTCGCTCGCGGAAGTAATCCCTGATTGGCCACTTTTGCAGAAACGCAAAGCGCCGGAGAAGGTATACGCACGCACTCTCACATGCGTTGTCGGAACGCGCACAACAGTAGCGGAGGCTGCCAGCATTTGTCGTCCACTATTTTTGTTTTATTCCATGTCCTCGTTTCATCATCAAATTTGTTTCTGTCCGCTTTCGATGCCGCCCCGAAAAGGGGGCGCCGAAACTGGACAATTGTACCCTACGTAACATGGTAATTTAACAAGTATTTATTGGGTGGAGCATGGCCATGTCTTGGTGTTAGGAGCTAGTCGCCGGGCGGTCGGTGCATGTGCCAACACGAGCGAGCATGTTTGTAGACGAATGCGCAGCATGCGCGCGATAATTGAGCGTTTCGGCGCTGTTTCATTTTTTTGTAGCTGCGTGGTACGGTGCGTGCAGATCGACATCAAACCTTCGTCCATTGTGTGTGCGACGACCCGATTGCTTCGTGTTCCACGTTCTCTCTCTGCATCTCTCACCTAGTGGTCTCCACCTCATATGGCATCTTACAACTGTATAGTTCTTTCTAGCTTTTTGTTTGTTTAACCACGGAAACCAGTTTGGATTTTACCTTCACATCATTTTATGCATGGTGAGAGTCTTTTCCTTGCATATCATGCAGAAGGTATAAAACACAAGTTATGGCCAAAATGAAGATTGTGTTTGGTTGACTGGTTGGGAATTGCATTGACCGAGAACGTGGCAATTCAACTTGAACATGTCTCCTAATGCCCTTGCCACATGTAGACCGAACATTCAGAATTAGGCTGGTGGTTCTTTGAGTAAACTGTTGTCAGCCGCTAATGCAGCGCCCTCTGTGGGTTGTTGCAGAGTGAGGAGGAAGTGAGTCCACGTCAGCTTTCTTACGTTTCCCCCGGTGGGATCTTTTACTTACCCTGGCATTGACGCCAGGTAGAAGGGACTAACGGCTTTTGGTGTCTCTTCCAAAAGATACATGCAAAGTTGGGCGAATATAATTGCCCGTGTTTTGAAATAGCAACCATGTCCTCACTTGATTGACTGGTGCGGTGCTCTATCTACTAGACCACCGCACCCCACAATGACATCATACTTTCCGATATAATGCACACAGCCAAGACACCAGCTTTTTCTGACGATTATGTTTGAGTGTTTCTGTTTAGTAGTGCTTGTTCTAGGTAGCGAGTGCTTGTGGCGCATGCTTAAGGTATCGGCGTTGTTCTGTGTGGGCGCGTGCACATTTGCAGCATACTAGCAATCGAATCAAGTCGGCTGAATGATCTGTTATTATTTCTGTTCTTTTCTCAATTTCCGTTCCATTCATGTTTGTGTGTATCCAGTGACAACACCTTGCATATGCAGTGGCGGATATCAATTCACACATTTACTGATGCAGTTGGTACTTTAATATTATTTGGCCTATCTGGTTGCTTGTCCTTTTTCTTGTGTGCATGAAACAATTTGAATATATTTATTACGATTATGAAAATTATATATTTGCATAACTAGCATTGAATAATTGTCTAAGTAGATATATAAAACAGTTTCTTTAGCAGATATCTAAACATGGCGTCAATGTGAATAACGCAGGGTTGTACCTACTTCATGTGGTATTGCTCCAAAAAGTTACATTTTAAATGAACCAGATAGGCACAGTTCTGTTAAATGTTCCTAAAATAGTTGCATGGAAATATTTATGCAGACGTTCTTTTCCTGTCTTCATATGGAAATGTTTTTCATGTCCTCAAAGCACAATTTAACCAATTGACCAGTATTAAGCTGTCCTAGATGCCAGTGCTAAGTGTGATTGAGCCGTCTGCATATGACACGGTGTTGTGTTCTTGTTTGCTTGTCTTTCTGTTAGTGTCACATGACAAACTGTGTTAGTGAAATAACAAGGCAGCTATTATTTATTTGTGGAGTTTTATACTGTGCAGTGTTTAGCTACTGCTGGCTGGTCGCGGTGTTAGTGTGATTTGTCAGACTGTTGTTATTGGTTTTTGTTGGGTGAATTGATAGAATGAATAGCAAATAAGTTACAGGTGTATCTTGCATGAAGTACTAACTCTTCAAAGTGGAGGAATTATGCATGCCTTGTTGAAAAACTTATTTCGTTTGTTGGTGTTGATGCATGATATAGTCACACACGGAGTGATTAAATGACAATTAACCCCCAGATGATACCCTTGAATGTCATGATTATAACATGAGTGGAGAAGGCTACATGATGAAGTTAATTGTGGTTTGTAATATGTTATTCCTCGATTCTTATCTTAAATGCATGTTTGCTAAATCAGAAATCTCTCATTTGAAATATCTCCCATTCATAATTAACATATTCTGATTATCCGTAATAAATCTTCAATAGCAATTATTGATTCGACTCAAGTTACACGTTCACATGTGTAGCTGTTGTGATAGTCGTGTGGAATGATCTGTTTTCCAATGTAGTTGTTGTAGTCATTGACCTGTGTGGAATACTTTACCAGTGTGTTGTTGTTGTAGTCATTCTTACAGAATGTCTCAAGCAGTGGTTGGCACAAGCTCGATTGCTATTGCAGTTTGAAATATTAAATTGCAATAGTCAACTTATCCTTGAATGTGTAGAAATTCCGGTTTCTTGGCTTCTTTTATTGACATTGTTTGCATCTCAGGAAATTTGGGAGATATCTCCTGATATTTTGGCCATGGAGTCCTTCTCCAGCTCATGTCACATGATACTGGTCATGTGACACATCCGTAGCAAAGTCAGTCTGTTGACGAAGGTTATCCATGAGACACTAACAAACTATTTGGAGATGTCAACCAAATTTCTTGTCCTGTGAACAATGTCCATATTTAATAAACCCAGATTGTTTTTTATTAAATCTGCTATTGTTAGTCTGCTTTCATAACATTGTATCACCAATTTTAAGGATCATGTGTGAATTTATTGACTACCTTATTGGCTTTTATGAGGTGTCCAATATGTTACTATTTTCAGCCTCACGACTTACAATAAATGTATATTATTATGTCGGAGAGTAATGATCATACACCTTGCAAACAGGTATTGGTAACACCTGTACTTTTTCTCCTATCACTGTGTACACTAAATATCCAACAAGAACGTACTATCAATACAGTTGAACAAACAATTGTAGTAAATATAATATCAATAAACTTGAACTAAAAATTTTAATAAATAGAACTTTTAGTAAATATGCAAGTATAAAAAGTTAAAATAAAATGAGCTATTACTCTGTTCAAGCTAAACCTATCTTGCATATGTATGAGAACATTGTGCAATCTTATTAATTAAATGAAGAACCTTTCTCACATGTAAGAGAGTAACAGATGTCTTACCCGCCTGAAAAGCGAAGTGTTACTGATGACGCCCTACCATACACGCCCTCACTCCCCTCCCTGTCCCCACAGCCCAAGGACTACTGGATCAAGGAGCTGTCTGACTGCAAATGTAAGGAGAAGGATGTCATCGTGCACATGGAGTGTGAGTTCAACAAGTCAAACGCCATCATCCGCTGGTACAAGAACAAGATTGAGATCTTCACCGGCCAGAAGTACAACTTCGGCAGCGAGAACGGCATCTACAAGTTGTCCATCCATCGTATCGGCCTTGAGGACAGTGGCACGTACACGTGTCAGGCCAATGACAAGAAGACGTCCTCCGTGCTCCATGTAGAAGGTTTGAACAATGGCAGCTTTCTACTGTTTCACACTAGCAATGTATGAAATCATCACTGGGTGGAGATAGAATGTATTGAGTGGTATTTAAATATATTTTTAATGTGTTACCTTGAAGGAGTTGATGTTACCTTGAAGTTGATGTTTCCTTGAAGGAGTTGATGTTATTGTAATGACTATACATTTGGACAATGTCTATTTTTAGACACTTGTTATTTTATGTGTCAAAATACATACAATAAATAAAGGCTGTATGTTTTTGGACACTAGAAATAATAATTTGTACAGTATGTTTTTGACAGCTAATAATGTTTAGGTGTCCTAAACCGTCATTACAGTATATTAAAAAAACTTCAAATAATTTGTAACTGGAAATACAGTGAATTTGTCAATATAATGATCAAGTCATGTGATGTAGGATTTAAAAAAAAACAAGTTTATTGATGTTTCTATGGTAGCCTGCTAGCGGTGATAAGGTCCCATTCACCAGTATGAAACAAATGTTCATATATTGAAACACACAATTTGGCAAACATGCCAGAGACCATGAGATTGTGTGTGTGCCACATACTGCATGTATGACGGCGGTGAGATTGTGTGTGTGCCACATACTGCATGTATGACGGCGGTGAGATTGTGTGTGTGCCACATACTGCATGTATGACGGCGGTGAGATTGTGTGTGTGCCACATACTGCATGTATGACGGCGGTGAGATTGTGTGTGTGCCACATACTGCATGTATGACGGCGGTGAGATTGTGTGTGTGCCACATACTGCATGTATGACGGCGGTGAGATTGTGTGTGTGCCACATACTGCATGTATGACGGCGGTGAGATTGTGTGTGTGCCACATACTGCATGTATGACGGCGGTGCTTCCTTCTGTCTCCAACAGAGAAGAAGATCTTGTACAAGTTCACGAAGCGTCTTCCTGACACGGCGAGCGTGAAACAGAAGCAGACGCTGGTGCTGGAGTGCATGATCAGTGACCCTCGACCCACGGTCAAGTGGACCAAGGACGGCGAGACCATCGAGGTAGGCTCCAAGGCATCTTTAAAGGCAGTTGCGCTTTTAAATTCTCACATTCCAAACGCTTTGAAATTTGCTGCTTGTGTTATATATTTGGCAACATCCATGATAAGGTACATGTTACCAGGCAAATGAAAAAGATTGATTCGCGATCATGCAGGGACAGTATTATACTAGAAGACCAGATCACTCATTTAAGAACAAGAAATTGAACATCTGTTATAGGTATTTTATTAAAAGAATGTCGCTGCATAGCATTGCGATCTTGTATGCGTTCTGGTGTCGTATGGCGTGCACAGCGATGATGTGTGTAAATAAATGGCAGGATAGCCTTTATGGTGTACACAGGCTTTAAGTTAGTGTTGTGTAGCACTATAAGTAGTCATTACAAGGCAGCATGTAGCACTTAAGTAGTCATTACATGGCAGCATGTAGCACTATAAGTAGTCATTACAAGGCAACATGTAGCACTATAAGTAGTCATTACAAGGCAGCATGTAGCACTATAAGTAGTCATTACAAGGCAGCATGTAGCACTATAAATAGTCATTACAAGGCAGCATGTAGCACTATAAGTAGTCATTACAAGGAAGCATGTAGCACTATAAGTAGTCATTACAAGGCAGCATATAGCACTATACGTAGTCATTACAAGGCAGCATATAGCACTATACGTAGTCATTACAAGGCAGCATGTAGCACTATAAGTAGTCATTACAAGGCAGCATGTAGCACTATAAGTAGTCATTACAAGGTAGCATGTAGCACTATAGACAATCACTATAAGGTATCACGTAGGACTACAGACAATCTGAACAAGTTAGCATGTAGCACTTTAGACAATCTCTGCAACTTAGCCAGTAGACCTATAGACAGTCTCTACAATGTACCATATAGCTATGTAGACAGTCATTATAAGGTAGCATGTAGCACTATAGACATTTGACAGTCACTACAAGATAGCACATGTGTAGCACTATAGACAGCCAGGTAGCATAAGAACTAAGCATGCAATATTCAGCCTGTCGACTTATATTGTCTATGAGGTGACGACCAGTGCAAGTTCCCCAAATATACACAATATGTATCCACAACACGAGAGTTTCTTACTATTTCTGTCTGCCTCCATGTTTTCCCAGTAGCATCAGTTGGTGCTATCTGTATTCACTGTTTCCAAGCAATGATCCATCTTTGCTACATTTTGTTTCCCTGACTGAAGGTGCAAGTGTTGCCACTGGGTGTTTCCTTTGGCACCCACATCTGAGTAATGCAGCCAGCATATTGCAAATACCAGGAACATTCCAGGAAAACACGCTAATAAAATGTATCGGTCTGCACCAGACTGGCTGTCGGAAATTGTTGCTTTTCAAGTTATGAGACATGTTTTTCATGTGTCATTATTTATGTATTTTTATAAATCGTTTTCTATAGATGAATGTTTTTTTATGGCAAAAAGTTATTGAACTCGACACTTCTAAAGTGAGAGGATAATGTAAATTGCTGACGTTGAACTGTTATTTGACCCATGTTTGATGTTGATATAAATCTTGTCTAGACTTCTCAGTTCCAAATTAATTTTATGCAGTACTAACTTAGGTTAGTGAGATGTGTTGTAATTTATTATTGTTGTTAACTTTGTAAAGACATACGCAACATTGTTGTAACTTCTTGTTGTAAAAATCTTAACTTTCAGTTTTTAATACCGCGATCGTCTGGCTATATAACGGCGTCACAGCGCAGAGATAGTGTATGTACATCTTGCTGTCTGTGACACGTGTATTTGTCGTAAACGTGCATGTATGTATATCTGCAGACATGCACCCAGGTATATCTTACCTGGCATGTAGGACAAGAGCACATGCTATAAGGACCTGACTACACAGTCGGTCTGGACTATCATGTGACGTAGTCACCCATTGTAGTGGTCATGGCAACACGGCCATGTTTGCACGTACACGCAAGGTGTTGTCTATAGCTATGTGTCAGTGCCATTGACTCATCCTTTCAGGCGTCCACACGTACTGGTTCTAAGGTTCAGGTATGTCCAGTCCTTGACCACTGACCACCCATCCCCGGTGATACTCCAGCGTCCGGCAATGAACTTGCTTAACCTGAGATGTCCATCCATACACCTCAATCATGTGTACCTCTCGTTTCTCACTATGCTCAATTCTGTAAGATATAATTTCATATTTATGATCAGTGTTTCCCTATCTAGTTCAATGATATGTCCTTATTTATGTTTCTGCTGGATAATTTTGTTTGTTTAAAGTCTAAATGTTGACAATGATTACAATTTGTTTTGTCCAGGCTTCAAAAATGTAAAAAATGTTAAAACGTTTTTTAATGAACTTTTTAGTTTATTTTCATCTAATTTTTTCAGTGCAAAATTGTTGGTATATATTTCAATCAAAATTAGCCCAGACTTGTAACTTGGTATTCTGCACATTTTTATTTTAAATCAACATCTTTCTACCAAAAGTAAAAGATGAAAATTTACATATGTGTGTCTGTCTGTCTGTCTATCACATTCATTCATGCGCGACAGCCTTCTTTGAAATCATCACCCTCATGTGAGAATTGAGTATTTTTGAGAAACCTCCAGTCCGACTTGCATGAATGTCTCCTGTATGATGAATCATATGCTAGTAACAGCCCGAGTCGCAACCAAATGTACCTCAACTAACATTGGTACACAACTGTGGCCAGTTGGATCATGTGATTCATCACATGATGTATCACATGACATCTCGTCCCTGATATGATTGCAGACGGATATGAGTGATCACCTTCCTGCTCCCTCATCGGATAATAAGTGTTTCCGGTTCTCTGGTTTTAATGAGGCCAAAGTGCATATAGTGAGAACATTTGCAGGAATTTTGCCCACTCGGCCGAAGAACAAAATAACATTCTGAAATATTTGTACTGGAATGGAATCTTAGCTAGTGAAAATCCTCTCTGTTTTGACGTGCACAAGTAACCTGGTGTTGGTTTGATGTCATTGCAGTGGTTCCTTTGAAATGAGTAAACACAAACAAATTACTGCTGGTCTTATCTGCATTTACAATATCAACAATCGACTGTCACAATGTAAGCAGCCACAGACCTGTGAAATGGAATCCTTAGAAAAACAATTGCTTTATATTATAAATCCAGAAACATTCCTTTAAAAATATTAAATATATTTTGGCCAAAACATTTTCTACATTTCTTTGGCAAATTATATGGTATATATTTACATACACATTAAAACAGTTTACATTGCAGACACTAAAACAAAACTACTGGTAAGGAGTATTTCTGTCTGTATGCAAAATTTTCTAAATCTTGTACACTACCATTTCTGTGACATTTTCAGACAAGGAGAGACTTTAGCCCAGTGTTTGGCCCATTTCTCACCGAACATGTATTGCCGTGACTCTAGAGTGAAACTCTGTTGTCTTTCTTTCCAGTACACGCCAGGTAGGTTTGAGGTGTCACGTCGAGAGAACAGATGCATTCTCACGGTGAAGGCGACGAGGCCGAAGGACGAGGGGAAGTACGAGTGCATCGTTGAGGGAGACGTCACTGCGTGTCAGGTGACAGTCGAAGGTAAGTCATCATGTTGGTGGAGTCTCTGTCATCTCATGGCTGTTTGTTGATTACATCGTTTTTATTAGTGTCACTTCAGGCAGTTTGTAGAGGTTTTAATCAAACTTCTTTAATACTACCGGTAATAATAATAAGATAACTTCTTTTGATGTGGGTTAGATGCGTGTCAGAGTAGATGATGGGTGCGTGCGTGTGTGCGTGCGTATGTGCGTGCTTTCATGCATGTGTGTGTGTGTGTCTTTCTCTGTGCTTGGGTGTGTGTATCATTGTGGGTGCAAATGTGTTTGCCTTAGATGGCTAACTTAGTTACATAGCTCTCTTGATAAAGTTTCAATTGCCTGCACACAGTGCAATTACAAGTTTGTTAGATATCACTCTTCATAAGGTTTCAATTGCCCACAGAGCCCAACTATGAGTTTGTTAGATATCACTCTTCACAAGGTTTCAATTGCCCAGAGCCCAACTATGAGTTTGTTAGATATCACTCTTCACAAGGTTTCAATTGCCACACAGAGCCCAACTATGAGTTTGTTAGATATCACTCTTCACAAGGTTTCAATTGCCCACAGAGCCCAACTATGAGTTTGTTAGATATCACTCTTCACAAGGTTTCAATTGCCCAGAGCCCAACTATGAGTTTGTTAGATATCACTCTTCACAAGGTTTCAATTGCCCACAGAGCCCAACTATGAGTTTGTTAGATATCACTCTTCACAAGGTTTCAATTGCCCAGAGCCCAACTATGAGTTTGTTAGATATCACTCTTCACAAGGTTTCAATTGCCACACAGAACCCAACTATGAGTTTGTTAGATATCACTCTTCACAAGGTTTCAATTGCCACACAGAGCCCAACTATGAGTTTGTTAGATATCACTCTTCACAAGGTTTCAATTGCCACACAGAGCCCAACTATGAGTTTGTTAGATATCACTCTTCACAAGGTTTCAATAGGGCCTGTAAGTCTCGTGCCTCATGCTTCGTTTTCACTTTGGAGTCAGCTGGCGACATCCGTTGTGCTGTCGCCTGCATAGGGAATAGGATATTTTGTTCGGGTATAATCACAGGAATGACACAGAAAACTTATGAATGTTCCTGTTTTCAACTGATAGAAAGAAATCAAACAGGTGGGAGAAGTTTTGTAAGCAACAGTTAGAGAAATACAGTTTAGTGTTGATCATAATTGGATACCTGTAATATTACTCAGGTGATGTGTTTACATCGTAACTTGATGTAAAGCAGTTTGTGCTTCATTCGGGGATACAACAGCCACATGAGATATATACATCTGATCTCGTTAACATTGTTCTGTTTTAATGCGGTGGGGAAACTGTTTTAGGTAATTATGTTACGGTATACATGCATTTTACCAGCCTTAAGTTGTCACATTGGCTGTATTGCAGGTATCCAGCTATAACCATCACTAAAACGATTACCATAAAATGTTTACTTACAAAACTTCCCCCATCGCATTAGTTTAATTTTATTAGTCAGAAACCAGAACTATTATCAGTCTTTATATGTCATTCATGTGATTACACAGAACTATTATCAGTCTTTATATGTCATTCATGTGATTACACCCCAACACAAAAACATCCAATTCCCTAAGCAGGCGCCAAGTTGCTTTATGTCGCCAGTCGGCTCCACTCGCCCAGAATCTCGCCATGTATCGTGACACACTTACATGCCCTGTTGCCCCCACAGGGCCCGACTATGAGTGTTAGATGTAATTTTTACAAGGTTTCAGTTGCCCAACAGAGCCCGACTATGAGTTTGTTAGATATCACTCTTCGCGAGGTTTCAATTGCCCCACAGAGCCCGACTGTGAGTTTGTTAAATATCACCCTTCATAAGGTTTCAGTTGCCCCGTACAACCCGACTATGAGTTTGTTAGATATCATTTTTCACAAGGTTTCCATTCCCTCCACAGAGCTCGACTATGAGTTAGTTAGATATCACTCTTTACAATGTGTCAATTGCCCCACAGAACCCGACTATGAGTTTGTTAGATATCATTCTTACAAGGTTTCAATTGCCCTGCAGAGCCCGACTATGAGTTTGTTAGATATCACTCTTCGCGAGGTTTCAATTGCCCCACAGAGCCCGACTGTGAGTTTGTTAAATATCACCCTTCATAAGGTTTCAGTTGCCCCGTACAACCCGACTATGAGTTTGTTAGATATCATTTTTCACAAGGTTTCCATTCCCTCCACAGAGCTCGACTATGAGTTAGTTAGATATCACTCTTTATAATGTGTCAATTGCCCCACAGAACCCGACTATGAGTTTGTTAGATATTATTCTTCACAAGGTTTCCATTCCCTCCACAGAGCTCGACTATGAGTTAGTTAGATATCACTCTTTACAATGTGTCAATTGCCCCACAGAACCCGACTATGAGTTTGTTAGATATCATTCTTCACAAGGTTTCCATTCCCTCCACAGAGCTCGACTATGAGTTTGTTAGATATCACTGTTTACAATGTACCAATTGCCCCACAGAACCCGACTATGAGTTTGTTAGATATCATTCTTCACAAGGTTTCCATTCCCTCCACAGAGCTCGACTATGAGTTAGTTAGATATCACTCTTTACAATGTGTCAATTGCCCCACAGAACCCGACTATGAGTTTGTTAGATATCATTCTTCACAAGGTTTCCATTCCCTCCACAGAGCTCGACTATGAGTTTGTTAGATATCACTCTTTACAATGTATCAATTGCCCCACAGAACCCGACTATGAGTTTGATAAGCCTTTGGAAGACACGGACGCCTTCGAGAAGGAGACCGCAGAGTTCAAGTGCGAGGTCAATGACAAGGAAGCCAGGGTGAAGTGGTTCTTGGAAGACAAGGTAGGTGGCGCGATGTGTCAGGAAAAAAAACTAAAATGACAGCAGATTGTTATCATTTTTAACACGTGCTTTGTGTTCATAATATTATCATCTTTGCCTTGTTTCCCTGGCAGGGTAAAGGGACAGGAACTTACCTTTTTTTAGCTACTTGCATGGCCATGGAGTGTTGAGAAAGTGTGACATGTAATGCGTTGTGTCATGTGGCGCCCTCTTGTATAACAGGTGATCAGTGAAAAGGACAAAACATACACGATCTCGGTGGACGGCAAGAAACGCATCCTGCTGGTGCATGATGTGACATCAAAGAGCGAGGGAGAATACAGCTGCAAGGTGCAGAACAAAGTCACCACTGCCAAGCTCTACGTCGCACGTATGTGCCTTATCTACTTCATAGATACCGCAAACCTACAAGTAAATAACTGTAAATACCTATCATTGTGTTTGTTTAAATAGATTACCAATTGGTAGATCAGAGTCCAACGATCCAAGGAACTTTGACCCAGTTAATAACGAGGTTCCACTGTATTAATTTATAAATTTGCACGTTCACTGAGCAAGGCCAGCTCACAATGTATCGATGCTTGCAGCGGATGTTATCATCAAGGAAAACCTACAGAGTCAGAAGCACAAGGAGGGTGAAACTGCCACCCTCCAGTGTAAGGTGGAAAACCCCAAGAACCACCCCCTCAAATGGCTGAAAAATGGCGAGAAGATTTCCCTGACCAGTGGAAAGTAAGTATCCATCACTGACATGTGGACCAAATCTACACCTTTATGGTGTACACTTGCTGGTTTATTGGGTTGAACTTTACTTAATTCATGATACAATGTAAAACATTCTTAACTCAACATTCAGCATAATTCAAAATGTTGAACTGGAAACAGTTTTAGAAAATTTGTGGAATTATTTTTTTTAAGTTGCAAATTATTAATTGTATTTCTTACTTCCCAATGGTGGGATGGAAAAGTAATTTGCTCCCTGAAGAAAACACACACATGAAAACACGAAATAGAATAGTTGCAGTCATATCCACTTGCTGCTGATTCATGAGTTGATCTCACTAAATAATATTGAAATGAAATATTTTAATACAATATTTACCAAACATTTTTTACAAGGCATCATGATAAAAACTCTGATACAATAGAATTTTATTTGATGAAGAATCGAGAGCATGTTTTTGATGTGTCCGCCCGGTCGTATGGTTATTGACAGAGTTGACGATTAACCCTCGGAGTGTCTCGGGCCGAAATTCAGCCCAACTGTTCCTGCCTTTGTTGTAACAATTTTCATTTCCTTCACGAACAACTGGCGTCTTCTGAATAAAGCAGTAGCCTGATGTTCCACAGGTTTTATATTGTTTTGGTGTGCATGCGTGACGTGATGCCTGTTTTCTAAATATAATTAAAAACCATGTAAATGGTGAATAAAAATGTACTTAAAAACACTTCACTGTCCTTAAATATTATGTGGCGTGGAGTCGTGGACTGTGGGATTAGTTTGCGGCCCACCCTACCAGCTGCCGCTTGAAAGCTACCAGTGAATTGGTGGTATCTGGTACGGCTGGTGGGATGGTGTTCCAGAGGTGTGCAGCTTGGGGGGGAAATTAGTGGAGGTATGTGTCAGTCTTGGAGTATGGAGTCGTGAGTTTGTAAGTATGTCCTCTGGTTCTATGCAAGCGTGGCTGATGTGTGTCAGTGGGAAGTGTAATGTCAACAAGGCCATTTATGACTTTGTACATCATTCAGACCTTGTCAATTTTTTTCTTCTGGTTTCAAGTTTTGGAAGCTCAAGTCTGGCATGTGAACATTTGGTATCTATTGATAGCTGACAGATTTTTCGAGATCATGTATATTTATTCATGAGCAGATTCAATGATAGTGACTCACAATCTAGCTTACAAAACACGTGACGCAATTGATGCCCACATTTTGGTGATTTTACTATGTCAATCATATTGAATTTACGCATCCATTCATAAAGTCTAAACACCCCGCATACGTGGTATCAATGGAGAGCTCTGTCATTGGCCGATCTGCAAAAAATGACACCAGTGGGCTGACTTAATTCAGCAAATCAGAACCATGGTTTCAAATGTAGCATCATCACCCCTCCAAAGCGAAAGTCGAAAACAAAATGGCGGAGTGGTGTTCGGCCACTTATCCACTTCGAAAGTTTACTTCGGATTATCTCAAGTTTCTGCATCAATATTTTGATAAAATGCCTGACAATATTCATAAACAAGGTTATTATACTAGTTTAGATAGTCAGAATGACTTTGGGGTGTTTTTTTATGTGAAAATTCAACAAATTAGCAGCACAATGTTTCTCCGGTCGAGCACGTGGGTTGCAACAGTAACGAGCGTGGTAATGATCGACCTGCTTGAATCGGCCTATTTTTATGTTGGAAAAAAAATTGTAAAAGTTCTCAACGGATTTGTTTCATTTTTAGTCCTTTCGCCGAAGGTCCAAGGGACTATTGCCATCACTCTGCATCCGCTGTCCTCTGTCCGCCGTTAGCTGCCGTATCTCAGAAACCGTTCAGCAACTTTTTCTCTAATTTTGCATAGACATATCTTAGGGCACTGCCACTATGCACGAGAAATCTGTATTTGATTGAATCATTTTAAGGGGTCCCTAGGGCCTCCAAGGACCCCAAAACTTGTAAAAATGTAACATTTAGACTTTTTTTTTTAAACTTCTGCAACTTTTTTTTATAATTTTGCATAGATGTATCTTAGGGTGCTGCCACTATATACAAAAAATCTGTATTTGATTGAATCATTCTAATGGGCCCCCAAAGTGCAAAAGTTTTATATTATCTAGTGATGTGGTTTTGAGAAGGGCCCTTGAGACCACCCCCAACATTAGATTTTGTTTAATGTGCCAGAAAGCCAGCAGCATAACTAAACTCTGCAGCCTAGTGCAATTCTTCCATTGAGACCTTGACTAATCTTTAATTGGTCACAGGGCTCAGGCAGAGTAGACACACTTGACCCCTGTTAGACTGAACAGTTGCCTAAAACTGTTAAACTGTATCTTCAAAACTATTGATTTTCTATAATTGCAAGTTGTGTTTATTTTGATGTTCATTTAATTATTATAAAATGGTGAGACTGTTGTGTCTATTGGTTACAGATGTATTGTCTGTAGAAACCTGTAGGTGACAAACATAGAAAATTAATATTCTGTCACCTATAGGTGACAAACATAGAAAATTTATATTCTGGACAACTAAAGAGTGAAATATCCTACACTTTATTGATATCAAATGCGTTCTACTGTTCTGTTTACGCTTGCCATGCCTTGTGTAGACATGGTACTGTGTAAATCAATTGTATCAATATAGACTAATAATTACAGATTCACAATATAGTTGACACCTGAAACAACCAAATGTCAACCATTAGAAGAGTTGACATAGTTCCGCTATACACAAGCAAGAAATCTGTATTTGATTGAATCTTTCTAGTGTCATCAGCATATAGTAGAACATACATTTTCTACATCATCATCACTAAGGTTGTTGTAAATTTCACCAGCTGCCATGTCAAGTCTGTTATAATTGTGACTGACAGTGTTCAAAATTATTCAGGTAAATAGCAAATAACAAAGGACACAAGTTTTCTCCTTGCCATACCTCTACATCACATGATGTATACAACTTTCAACACAATACCATTAATACCGCATGAAATTATGTTAGACCACAGTGAGGACCGGTCTACTAAATCAAATGCTTTCTTATAATCGATGAAGGCACAATAAAGCCTTTTGCATCGAGACAAATACAATTCAACCAATACCCCTATCTGAACACTGCCTGTTCACCTATTACATTCGCTTTGTTTAGGTATGTGGTCAGTCTGGTGTTCTGAACAATCACTAAGGATTAATGAACACTTGTGCAGAATGTCACCCACTTGGCAGGTTTAATTGATCTATTCAGCAATGAGGACACTGCTTAGGCCTCACTCTGGACACTGTCACTCACAGTGTTGTGTATTGTCTTAGTTGGTGCATTGAGCTAATCTACTTGACCATGAATCAGTGGTGGCTCTGGTTGTGTATTACACCCAGCTGTGGAGCTAAGATTCTCTGCCTGCTATTGTTTGATGGAAACTGTGACTAATCTGTAATTGGTCACTGGCAGTAGCTTGTGTCAACAGACAGCATTAAGCCACTAGACCCCTGTTAAACTGGACAGTTGCCTGTAGGTTTTAAACTGTGTTAAACAGTGAGTCTACCTTTTGCTCTCAAATAATCTGTCCTCTTAGTTTTACACATGAAGACATAATCTGGCATAACTTGATAAGTCTTTGTAGCAGCACATTTGTACTTCCAGTGTATCATTGCAACATAACATACATATTACATACGGTGTGCCATATTTGAATGTTGTGCATGTAATATTTCCATGGGATCCATTTGCATATATAATGTAAAACTTCAACATCCGTTTTCTTCGTTTTCACTTTTTGATCCCTACCATGTTCAATCCTCCATAACTTCGCCAATTTTTGTAGCAGTCATAATTTTTGAAACCGTGTAAAGCACCCTACCAAACCTTTACAAGAATGTAAGAAAACAATGTTACAATTTTTCTGACTCATTTGGTCAGCCGGGGTCACATATAGACGTATATATGACGGCTAACAAATATGGCTACATTTGTCTCACTGGATGTAGGACGTACAAGTACTTATCTGGCAGCACAACGAACTGTTTGTTTTTTTAACAAATATTAGCAAAGTTATGATTTTTATGGGAACAGTATGCTACAGAGGATTTTCAGTGGTCACTTCTAGGGTTAAAGAAGCCTAGTCTCCATGTTGTTTCTAACTGTCCCTCTCTCTACAGCTATGAGGTGAAGACGGAGGCGGGAGGAATCCAGAAGTTGATTGTGAAGAACCTCACTCTGGAGGATGAGGCCCAGTACACGTGTCGCATCGGAGACCGCGAGACCACCTGCAAACTTTTGGTGGATGAAGGTAGGACATGTGGTGGTGCCAGTGTGCTTCAACGTAGAAGTTTTAAGTGTTAATGTTAGATATCCTCAATTTTTTAATACAAACAAATTTATCTTCAAAATTTTTTGGAATTTGTTATAGGTACTGATTGGCTGAATTTGTATCCATTGAGTAATTTTATGAAACACCACTGTTAACCAGTTGGAGGTGATGACAAGCTCACAATCGTGTTTTTTTTTAAATCCATTGATTTTTTATATTACTATTGAACATGTTGTGATCGTACAAACTCACATTTTAAACCTCTTTTTCATGATTATATCTCTTGAATCTCTGTCTATATATCGAGGCTCACTGAAAAGTCTGCATCTTTGATGTCTTTCTATATCAAGAAAAAAAAGTTATGTAGTATTGGTATTGAAATAAACCAAATATTGATGTAATTTTGATATCAGGAGTAACCACAAACATGTTCTCTCGATAGACCTGTTAACCAAAAACTTCAGTCATCTTGCTACATCTTTGGATATTGACTTTTCAGCCTTCCGTGTTCCCACCATTGACCATGATAAGGTTCCACGAGAGATCACTGTGCGTGCTGGACAGGCAGTCGACATTGAAGTGCCATATTCAGGTTAGTATTCCCTTGTCCTACTGTCGATCTATTCCAGTAGTATGTTACATAAAGATACATTTTTCTTTGTTATACTCTAATTTATCCGAGAGCTCTTGTAATTTTACAATGTATGAATTGTTCTCTGGGTGACTGTTGTATTCAGTGTGGTAGGTATATGTTCGCTGGGTGACTGTTAGGACCTGTATTCAGTGTGGTAGGTATATGTTCTCTGGGTGACTGTTAGGACCTGTATTCAGTGTGGTAGGTATATGTTCTCTGGGTGACTATTGGGACCTGTATTCAGTGTGGTAGGTATATATTCGCTGGGTGACTGTTAGGACCTGTATTCAGTGTGGTAGGTATATGTTTTTTGGGTGACTGTTAGGACCTGTATTCAGTGTGGTAGGTATATGTTCTCTGGGTGACTGTTAGGACCTGTATTCAGTGTGGTAGGTATATGTTCGCTGGGTGACTGTTAGGACCTGTATTCAGTGTAGTAGGTATATGTTCGCTGGGTGACTGTTAGGACCTGTATTCAGTGTGGTAGGTATATGTTCTCTGGGTGACTGTTAGGACCTATATTCAGTGTGGTAGGTATATTTTCTCTGGGTGACTGTTAGGACCTGTATTCAGTGTAGTAGGTATGTGTTCTCTGGGTGACTGTTATGACCTGTATTCAGTGTGGTAGGTATATGTTCGCTGGGTGACTGTTAGGACCTGTATTCAGTGTGGTAGGTCTATGTTCGCTGGGTGACTGTTAGGACCTGTATTCAGTGTGGTAGGTCTATGTTCACTGGGTGACTGTTGGGACCTTTATTCAGTGTGGTAGGTATATGTTCTCTGGGTGACTGTTAGAACCTGTATTCAGTGTGGTAGGTATATGTTCACTGGGTGACTGTTATGACCTGTATTCAGTGTGGTAGGTATATGTTCTCTGGTTGACTGTTATGACCTGTATTCAGTGTGGTAGGTATGTTCTCTGGATGACTGCTAGGACCTGTATTCAGTGTGGTAGGTATATGTTCTCTGGGTGACTGTTATGACCTGTATTCAGTGTGGTAGGTATGTTCTCTGGATGACTGCTAGGACCTGTATTCAGTGTGGTAGGTATATGTTCTCTGGGTGACTGTTAGGACCTGTATTCAGTATGGTAGGTATATGTTCTCTGGGTGACTGTTAGGACCTGTATTCAGTGTGGTAGGTATGTTCTCTGGGTGATTGTTAGGACCTGTATTCAGTGTGGTAGGTATATGTTCTCTGGGTGAATGTCAGGACCTGTATTCAGTGTGGTAGGTATATGTTCTCTGGGTGACTGTTAGGACCTGTATTCAGTGTGGTAGGTATATGTTCTCTGGGTGACTGTTAGGACCTGTATTCAGTGTGGTAGGTATATGTTCTCTGGGTGACTGTTAGGACCTGTATTCAGTGTGGTAGGTATATGTTCTCTGGGTGATTGTTAGGACCTGTATTCAGTGTGGTAGGTATATGTTCTCTGGGTGATTGTTAGGACCTGTATTCAGTGTGGTAGGTATATGTTCTCTGGGTGAATGTCAGGACCTGTATTCAGTGTGGTAGGTATATGTTCTCTGGGTGACTCTCAGGACCTGTATTCAGTATGGTAGATATATGTTCTGGTAGGGATCTTAACCAATGGATTTCACAGTGAAAGAACCGAATCTTAGATATGAAACTTATGATCATTATTTAAAAAAAATTATATATGTTGTAACATGTTTTAAAAATATATATCTTGTATCGTATAAAATCTGAGGAATTGTTTTCTTATCTTGTTAGTATGTTTATTTGTGGAGCTGCAGAAAACATCAAAATATGAAATTGATCCCAATGAAGTTGTGACATTGATGTTGTTGGATTCTCAATGATATAACCAATAGTTGTTTTTGTGTCATGAATATTTGTTTATTTGGACACTGTAGTGTGTCCTGTATTGTTGTGTCACACCTGTCATGGTGACATGGTAAGACACTGCTATATGTCACGTTGACGTTGTTTTGACCGCTCACAGGAACACATATTCCCCGGCATTGTCCCCTTCGAACCGAGAACGAACAGCCAACCGGTAAACTCTCGCTAAGACTGCAGTGTCTTCATTGCCCGACAAATCTTAAATGGTCGCCAGGTGGCAGCACAGGTTAACCAAAAAAATTCTGATAACTAGTACAAACCTACTTCCTTGAACATATTTTAGAAATCATTATTCTATTATAGATGTTATAGTTAAAACAAAGAACTCTAGGATAAATATGGATAGTACTACATTTTTAGTTAATGCTTTCAAGTTGCTTTTAAGCACTAACTCAGCTATTGAATTTCACAGGAAGTAAGTATTGTACGTTAGACTTTCATAAAGGATGATCGAGGCTTTCTACATAAACAGAAGATTAACTAGTTAATTGCGATTGTAAACATTCATGTAGAGTCATGCAGTAGTTCAACCAGGTACCGAATAAGTAGTCTGTATTGTGTGTCATTATATTGCAATGTCCACAATAGATGTTAGTAGACTTCAAAGTCATTTTGAGAAGCAGTTAGAAACATAGAAGTACCTGTGCTGGCCACCATGTGATTGTTTCAAAATTTGTTGCTTGTGGAATCTCCTCAAGCCAATCGTGGCTTCTGGTACATTCCCAAAACCCGTCTGATTGGAACTAACCAATATATCCTGCTGTCTTGCAGCTAGCCCAGCCTGGGTCTGCACCTGTCTACACTGTACGCTCTTCCCTCTGTGTTGTCACTTACGTTTCAGCGACCATGGTTCACTTCCACAAGTGCTGCCCTCTAGTGACACAACCAGAATGCTTGGTTTATCATCTGGCTAGAGCATACTTTAGCAGTTTTTAAGTTTGTTAAAGTATATAAATATTTTGGAGAATATATCTTAAAAAATAAAATCCATCAAAAATTGTTCGGCATGGTTAGATTTCAATAAATCAGGGACAGTATTAATATTTTATATTTTTTTTAATTTTAATATTAATTATATAATATAATATAATAATTTTTTTACATAATTCTTTACATTGCTCATAGAATTATCGGAAAGGATTGTGTTCCCAAAATTCCTGTGATCTATTTGTTTTCAATGAAATTTGTATTTGCAAATGTGAAATTGTGAAGAACATTCTCGTTTTTAGATCAATCGTCATACATTTTATGATGTCATCTTACATTGTCAGTTTTGATTCTGTTAATCTTATGTAGGTGACCTAAAACTGCCAATAGAGATATGTCAGGTCTTACATTATTACTACTACATACAGTAGTTAGGTTGTACCTCGTAGCCGTGTCATCAACCAAGCATTCGTTCCCTGTGTGTTTTTCTACGTGACAACTATATTTGTGTTCATACCTGATGCCCCTTTTCTATATTCTTAAATAGTTTGTGCAATTTGAAAGTTCGTTTTACATTTTGATATCGGTTCCCATATAAGTGATACCAAAATGTTTACTTACAAAGAATTGGCCTGAAAATAATAATTAACTTGGAACATTAAACTCTGTATGACTTTTCTGGCGTAGTTGAGGAATGAATGGGTTGTGAAGTTGTCAACTTGTAATATTGGGAATACGTAAGTTTGTCGATATTTTTACACAGGAAGATGTTTACATTTGCATGCAGGCATTATTCGAACCTGATTGCTCAGTATTCAGATTGTTTTTATGAGATGATTCTGATTAATCCATATATGATTAACATTTTTAATAGTGTATCTTCACCATATATTTGTTATTTTATTTGTCATCACGGTAAGTAAGAACAGTGCACTACCAGTACCAAATTAATATAATTGAACCAAAATAGTGTTCTCCTCATACCCACATTTTAGTGTTTTATTACCTCGATCAACAACACTGGAGGAAATATTAAAATGCATCTTTTTCCATACAGAAAAAGGTTGCATTCCAGGTGAAATAATCTAGGTAACTTGTCAAACCTCTAATATATTCATATTAATCATGACAAAAAGCTCATCATATTTTACTACACTAAATGACATGAAGTGTGAATGCATATGGCATTAAATTTATGTAAATTTATGCAAGATGTTTATGGTGTAGGAAGTCCGATGCCATCGATGCATTGGACTAAGAATGGCGAGGGTGTGGGAGACTCTGTGGTGACTGACCAGACCCCGGAGTTCTGTCGGATCAAGTTGAAGAGTCCAGTGAGGGGTGACAAGGGCAGCTATGAGCTGGAACTGGTCAACTCTGTCGGCAAGGACAAGGTCCCCATCACCATCAACGTTCTTGGTAAGGATCTCGTTATTGTTTCTGCAAGTTTTGTTCTTCTTGCCCTTTGGTTCCTTGCAGTGTGGGGGTCACAATATTTGGTTTGTTCCGCTTTCTCAACGATATATCTCATGACTACTGAATCATAGGGTAATTTACCAAGATTTAACAAGACGATATCCCAGCCCTTTCAAGATCTCTCTCTCTTGACACACTGTCTTAATGTTGGTCTTTGTCTTCTCTTTTTAATACTCTCGTATTCCAAGTTCTCTTTGTTAGTCTTCCCCTACTCATTCTGTGGGTCAGAAATCTTCACCATATTGATGTTAATGTACTGATCTATATATAGGTTTATTACCTTGGAGGCACTGTTAGTGTATCACCATCCAGGTTCCTAGGTCCACCCACCTCTTTCTGTCTTCATTCTCATCCATTGGCCTCTCACCTGTGCCATAACTGGTGATACCAGAAATTAAAAGGAAACAGGATTAACATCAAAATATTGCAATGGTGGTAACAGTTGCCCTCGGTGTACTGCTTCATGGGTGGCTGGCCGCTAGTTCTTTACTCTGTCAATATTGGTAACAGTTGCCCTCAGTGTTCTGCTTCATGGGTGGCTGGCCGCTAGTTCTTTACTCTGTCAATGGTGGTAACAGTTGCCCTTGGTGTACAGCTTCATGGGTGGCTGGCCGCTAGTTCTTTACTCTGTCAATGGTGGTAACAGTTGCCCTCAGTGTACTGCTTCATGGGTGGCTGGCCACTAGTTCTTTATTTTGTCATTGGTGGTAACAGTTGCCCTTGGTGTACTGCTTTATGGGTGGCTGTCCACTAGTTCTTTACTCTGTCAATGGTGGTAACAGTTGCCCTCGGTGTACTGCTTCGTGGGTGGCTGGCCACTAGTTCTTTACTCTGTCAATGGTGGTAACAGTTGCCCTTGGTGTACTGCTTCATGGGTGGCTGGCCGCTAGTTCTTTACTCTGTCAATGGTGGTAACAGTTGCCCTTGGTGTACTGCTTCATGGGTGGCTGGCCGCTAGTTCTTTACTCTGTCAATGGTGGTAACAGTTGCCCTTGGTGTACTGCTTCATGGGTGGCTGGCCACTAGTTCTTTACTCTGTCAATGGTGGTAACAGTTGCCCTTGGTGTTCTGCTTCATGGGTGGCTGGCCGCTAGTTCTTTACTCTGTCAATGGTGGTAACAGTTGCCCTCGGTGTACTGCTTCATGGGTGGCTGGCCGCTAGTTCTTTACTCTGTCAATGGTGGTAACAGTTGCCCTTGGTGTACAGCTTCATGGGTGGCTGGCCGCTAGTTCTTTACTCTGTCAATGGTGGTAACAGTTGCCCTCGGTGTACTGCTTCATGGGTGGCTGGCCACTAGTTCTTTACTCTGTCAATGGTGGTAACAGTTGCCCTCGGTGTACTGCTTCATGGGTGGCTGGCCGCTAGTTCTTTACTCTGTCAATGGTGGTAACAGTTGCCCTTGGTGTACTGCTTCATGGGTGGCTGGCCACTAGTTCTTTACTCTGTCAATGGTGGTAACAGTTGCCCTTGGTGTACTGCTTCATGGGTGGCTGGCCACTAGTTCTTTACTCTGGCATTGAACCACTTTCTAAGATGAGCCTATTCTCTATGATCTTCAACACTAACCCTCAGAGGAGACCACGTGTAAGTGATGACACTGCCCTCTGTCAACAGACCGCCCGACAGAGCCAGTTGGTCCCCTGGATGTCAGTGACATCTACAAGGACCGGTGTCGCCTGTCATGGTCAGCCCCCAAGGATGACGGAGGCAAGCCCATCAGTCACTACGTGGTCGAGATGATGGATGTGAAGGACGGAGAGTGGACCGAAGTGACCAAGGTCCAGGGCGACACCCAGTCAGGCGTGCCTGGCCTCAACCCTGACCACAAGTACAAATTCCGCGTGATGGCGGTCAACGAGATCGGCATGAGCGAACCACTGGTCAGCAGCAAGGAGATCGTCGCCAAGGACCCGTGGGGTAGGTGGTGTGTAGATGGTCCGAAGGACATGTAGGATAGGTGGCCTGTAGATGGTCCCAAGAACCCATGCGGTAGGTAGTCTGTAGATGATCCTAAGGACCTGTGGGGGTAGGTGGTCTGTAGATGGTCCCAAGGACCCATGGGTCAGGTTTTCAGTAGATGGTCACAAGGACCTGTGGGGATAGGTGGTCTGTAGATGGTCCCAAAGAGCTTGGTGTAGGTGGTCTGTAGATGGTCACAAGGACCCATGGGGGTAGCTGGTCTGTAGATGGTCACAAGGACCTGTGGGGGTAGCTGGTCTGTAGATGGTCCCAAAGAGCATGGAGTAGGTGGTCTTTAAATGGTCCCAAAGACTCATGGGTACTCTTGGTTTATCGAGAATCAAAGTTTTTTATTTCTTAAATAATACATTTTTGTCTGCATTTTTATTTACTGTCCCAAGATATTTGTTTTGTTGTTTTTAAATATATACTTGCAGCCTATTTTTTACACAATATATGGATATTATGTTCCATTAATATGTAGTCCACTGTGAGAATGAATATTTATATCAAATGTACATTGTTCCTTCATTAGCGTTATCTTGTGTCATCTAATTCTTCCATCTTTCCCATGTGAAACCAAAATACTATTATCAATATCATGAGCAGAGACCACCTAAATACACAATCAGGGTAGGTAGAGGGTTGCACTGCAACCATCATGAAATAGCTGGGAGTGTGAACAGTTTCAGAGATGACTGTAGACAGTTGATAGAGCTGTGATACTGCTACATTATAATATGACATGTATTTCCACCCATACACACATGTGTATAGTTGATGTTGCCCTTTCTACATCCCATGTGTTCTTCAGATGCCCCAAGTGCTCCAGGAACTCCTGAGATTCTCGACTACGACAAAGATCGTGCCGAGATCAAGTGGACGGCACCGAAGAGAGACGGTGGCTCCCCTATCAAGAGGTACCTCATCGAGAAGAAACAGAAGAATGGAGACTGGGAGAAGGTACATGCTTAATGCACAAGTCACATTTGGTCTCACGAATTCTTGTCATTGTCAACTTCAAGCTTCTGTGATGTTACATACGTGAATCCCCAAAAAGATAAAAGCTAAATTTTGTCATATGAAGGCTTGTATATAATTGTAGTTATTGTTTTGTTGTCAAAAAGTGGCTTCGATGTTAGCGATTTTCTAAGTGTAAAATGGAGCCTCATCAACCTTAGTGGACAAATGGACTGACAGATGGATGGACAGACGGACTGACAGACAGACCAATGGACTGACAGATGGACTGACAGACAGACCAGTGGACGAATGGACTGACGGATGGATGGACTGACAGACAGACCAATGGATGAATGGACTGACGGATGATGGACAAACTGACAGACAGACCAGTGGACGAATGGACTGACAGATGGATGGACGGACAACCTTAATATTTTTAATAATTGATTAATCGTGTAAGAAATGACTACATAATCACAATAAATCAGCCTGCCTGCTTGCCTGCCCACCCACCCATCCATCCATCTGTCAGTCCATTCGTCCATTGGTCTGTCTCTCAGTCCATCCATCCATCAGTCAGTTCATTTGTTTGTCTGTCAGTTTGTCCATCCATCCGTCAGTCCATTCGTCCATTGGTCTGTCTGTCAGTCCGTCCATCCATCTGTCAGTCCATTCGTCCATTGGTCTGCCTGTCAGTTCGTCCATCCATCTGTCAGTCCATTCGTCCATTGGTCAGTCCGTCCGTCCGTCCATCTGTCAGTTCATTCGTCTATTGGTCTGTCTGTCAGACAGTCCATCTATCTGTCAGTCCGTCCATCCATCTGTCAGTCCATTCGTCCTTTGTTCTGTCTGACAGTCTGCCCATCCATCAGTCAGTCCATTCAATCCATTGGTCTGTCTGTCAGTCCGTCCATCCACCAGTCCATCTCTATGTGTCCACCCACTGACCATGTTGACTGCCCATAGGTTGGTCAAGTGCCCGTGGAGGACACAGTGGCTGAGATCCCTAACCTGACAGAGGGCAAGGAGTACGAGTTCCGCGTCGTCCCAGTGAACGAGGCCGGAGAAGGGGAGGCTTCCCAGGCCACCACACCCATCATCACCAAGGCCAGGAGAGGTGGGCATTGGAGATACACAACTAATGTAGCTGCACGTCTCAGTGTTCAGGATAAGACGTGTTGAATATTCATGACAATGTTCATCATTCATCCATTTTGTTATTTAATGTGTCAAATAGTTTGTCGGTATAAAAATATAACTATGTAGTATGTACACTTGATTATCATTTTCTCACATCTTATAGAATATGTAACCAGCTACAATAATTTGCAGTCATAAATAAATAATTATATTTACTAAAATTAATTGTAGTATTCGACCTGATGTGCGACTCCACATAAAGAAAATTAAGTAAAGTAAGTAAATTGTAGTATTTATTTGTTATGTTATATTTTAATATATATATATATATTATTTTTTCCTTTTTATGTTTTAAACATATATATTTTAACTAATTTATGTTGTTGCTTATTTATATTTGTAATGTGTATTTGTATGTATGTTCTTAACATGAAATAAAATTATTCGTTCAAATTAATGACTGCCTATATCTGTGTACAGTGAAGCCCAGGATTGACAAAGACAGTCTGCCTAAGATCACCAAGCTCAAGGTTGGCCAGTCATTCACGCTGAATGTCAAGTTCCGCGGAGAGCCCGCTCCCACACCTGTGTGGACAGTGAAGGACAAGGTACTGCATTGTCATCATCTTATGTGTGCTTTCACTTTCATATTGCCGTAAATGACACTAATGTTACTGCAGTGTAATATAATCTTCACTTTTCAATATATGACACTAGTTTTATTTACACTTTCAGTTTGCAACAGATGACAGTGTGAAATGTAATCTACACGCTTCTGTTGCAATAGCTAGGTGACACTGTATAGTGTTAACTTATCTATACTCGGCTACTTGGTAATAGTGGTAACAGTGTAAAGTTACAGATTCAAATTGTAACATAGGGCACAGTAATATGTTATCTATACTTTCAATGTGCAATAAATAACACTGTAATTTGATTTACACTTTCACATTGCACTAGATTATACAATGTATTGTTACGTACAATTTCACATCACAGAAATATTGTAGGCAGTGTGTACTCAAATGGTAATCGTGTGGGAATGAGCCAAACTGGCGCTTGCAGGTGTTTGGATGACAGTAAACAACAACCTTCAGTACAAATGTATAGCAATTGCAAGTGAAAGTATTTTTACAACACTTTGACAGGGAAGCTTTCTATCAAACAACAAGCCAAGCTGAACCAGACTTGCTACATCGGTGACACATTTTAATGCACAGTAACCTAACATATTTTCAAATGACAACTTGCATCATCAGAAAGTAACTGGTTGGCATTAAATGGGTGATAGAATGGAGTTGATGGTTGAGCCATATTGCAGCCAACACAACCAATTGCGCAGCAGAAGAACATATCATTGTTGATGGAAGAAGTCATACCTGAGGTGGGATACACCGTAGTCTCTCCATGCCATGCCCTATCTACATGGCACTCAATGTTGCTTCTATGTAGACCCACTTTGACCTGTTGCTTTCTCGGCTTTCTCAACAGTTACATATTGTGATGTGCCTTTTGCACATTACAGTTAGACCTTTCAGAATAATATTTGTGCTTACCCACACATCCCTAAGTAATTTAGTTGTAGCTTGAAGTTCTTATGGCATGACAAGAAGTGTGCCTTGTATATTTACGACCTTGTCTAAATCCAAGAACAAGGAAAACACGAATCCTTGTTACCCAACCTAAGCTATGCTCAAAATACTGGAAATGTGCTTTTTTCATATTGGTCTGAAGAAATTGTGCATATAGCATCTTTGCAACAACAATAAAATACCAAGTAAATTCTCAAATACCTACCCTAAAAAATTAAAGAGAAAATTATAAAAGAAAGTTTCTGCTCTAACATCTGAGAGCATATGCAACCTGGAAACACACATATTATTCTGAAAGGTCATAGACACAATATGTATAGACTATAGATTCTGCTTATATCATTTTCTGGAAGCAGTGACATGATACACAGATACCTCATTGCATAGTTTTGGTTAGGCAGAATACACTAAACCATTGATTCTGCTTATATCATTTACTGTAGATGGAGTATTCATGTGCATGCAAGCATGTGCACATATCATGAAAGCTAGCTCTAGTCAACTCAAAGAGGTGGCATTGAACTGGGGCAGTAAATCAGTGGTAGCTGGGTTCAAGCTTGAGCATTCATGCACATGCAAACAGGGTTGCTAAGTTATAGTAAGTTATATTAATACTATGACAATAGTATTTGATTGTACTATTAGTGAATAGTATTAATATAAATGCACTCATGTTTAATTGTTGGCTTTTTTAATAGTATGCACCTGTCGGCATGTCACATCAATGACTATGATGACTCATCATTTTTCTTTTACCATGTATAATGCCAGAAGTGGTTGAGAGTCCCTGTTGAACAATACAAAGACTTAAACTTTTCTGCGAATGTTGTGTGGTAACAAATAATACTCTTTATTTTGTTTTTTTCAGTGTGAGCATAAGTCTGTGTAGACCTATAAATTATAGACCTTTCAGAGGATGTCTGTGTGGTAAATATGTGGTATAATCGTATATTAAATTGTATTTTTGTTGTGTTGTGTTTGTATTTTTTCAGAGTAATCCCACTTTACATACTTTCAAAGAATAATTTTAATGTTATGCAACGTGTAATGTGTTCCTGCATTAGCATTCACTGTCTATACTTAGCTGACAGAACGGAATAGTATTAATTTATTTGATCCATAAGTCAAGTACAGGACAGGACATTAACAAGGTAATATTTGACAGTGTCTGAGGATCAGGGAGATGACTGAGGCCAATTTCTGGCCACATTTTAAAAATAATTCATATATTTGTATATTGAAAACTTATCAAACGTACAATGTATCAACAGATATAAGGACTATAGGCAACTACACTATGCTGACATCATATAGCAGCAGCTGTCAGTGTTCTACTACTGGTTATAGGAGATTACCCCAAGTGACGATGTCGTCATCACCAACCCCACCTACCAGTCGACCCTCAAGTACAACACGGCCAAGAGACGAGACACAGCCATCTACACCATCACAGTCACCAACGAGTTCGGCTCTGACACTGCCGATGTAGAGGTCGTCGTCATGGGTAAGTTCTTCCTCATTGCTCCCTATTTCTTGTGCCCCTGAATTGAGTCCTGCTTATTGTAGTCTGCTCCCAATTACTTTCATATGCAGGTGTTTCTTTTTTTCATTTCAGTCTCTTACTTAATTGTCCCATTTTCCACCTATCTTCTCTTTTCACTTTCCAATGCTCTTTATCGGCTGATTTTTCTATCCGTATTTCCTCCCATATTACATCCCTCTTGATGCTGTCTTCCCATGTGTTGTTTGCTCTTTTTCATGTGCTCTCCCTGTTTTACCGCCTCTGGGCATGTGATTTTATATTGTTCTATAAGACGCGAAAATTGAAATGTTTCCTTTACATGTCTGCTTGCATTATTTTATAGATTTATTTTATTAAAATGTTATTTATTTAGTCAAAATTAACAATGTTGTTGTCTGTAGCCATTTTGTTTTTTGTAATGACAAGAACAAGTGTATTACATGGACTTCCTAGAATTATAATGTTGTTGTCTGTAGCCATTTTGTTTTTTGTAATGACAAGAACAAGTGTATTACATGGACTTCCTAGAATTTATTTACATATGAACCGCCAAAAAATAATATGTATTATGTTAATGTTTACTTGGTGACAATATGCCTAATTTATAACCTACTTGGTCCATTTTTGAAGGACCCCCATCAAGACCCGAGGGACCTTTGAAGGTGTCGGATGTTACCAAGGACAGTGCCAAGTTGTCATGGAACAAACCAAAAGACGACGGAGGAGTCGATATCCGGTTAGTATCAGTTTGCACATATAAGACAATTGGAATAGCAATCTGTTAATTTCTAAATAAAAAGTCATGCTTTTATCCTTCTATACACTTATAATTTCAATAATTTAATTGTGTCCACATTGATGGATAAATTAATTTATAGGAAGTCTCCAGTTAGCTTCAATTATATGTTTATTGTTGGGCATTGGCTTTCCAGTTTTCCAAAGCTGTATCTAGGTAGTTAAGCTATTTGATAATTTAGATTATTAATAAACATAACTTGTCGATTTCCCTTGCCGATGTGAGGCTACGGCAATGCCAATGCTTGTACGCTATCGCCTTACTGACTTCATAGTGGCTGCAAGCTTCTGTTAGTTTCGCCCCAAGAGGTAGTCAGACATTGATAAATTGTTACAAGTGAATGATGACATAAATTACATGCTTTGCCTAGACCCTGGCATGCTTGCCAGCCGTATACCAGCTGCAGCAGTTTTGTAGAAAGGCTGCCTGCTTCTAGTAACTTCATCCTGTGTCATCAAAGTATTGATAAATTGTTACAAGTTAGTGATCACGGTTTCTTTGCCGAAGGGTACAACACGTTATCGGGGTTTCCAGTGACCATTGTCTTAATTCAATAGAATTTTTGATTTGACAAATTGATGTGGAAGCACATGCATCCTGCTGGCTACATCCCTGCATGTTCAATCGAAAACAATCTCAACTTCTCTAAGAAGCATCCAGCCACTCTGCAATTAATGCGCGAAGACTATTCTTGCACAAATATCCATCACTGTCTATAGCCAGGTATTCAGTCATATGGCTGAGTGAACTGGATCTGTTTGCTAGGGGCTACACTGTGGAGAAACACAACCCTAAGACAGGCAACTGGGAGAGCGTGTCTAGCTTCGTGCCAAAGGACGCGACAGAGTTTGTGGTGCCCAAGTTGAAGGAGGGGATGGAGTACAAGTTCAGGGTGATGGCCGAGAACGCCCAGGGTCTCAGTGAACCCCTCGAGACAGAGCGGGGCGTCATCGCCAAGAACCCCTTCGGTAGGCTGCTTCGTCCAGGTTCATTGTGGCTTTTGATGCAGTTAATTTGTTTATAAATGTTCGAAAGCATGTCAGATGTGTTAATGGTGTTATGATGGGAACAAAGGTTGTTCTACTGTGCATGTGTATGTAGAATATAACTGGATTATGTGTGTGCTGGGAAAACATAGTTAAACATAAAAATGTGGATATTGACACCAGCATATATTTTATTATAAGATATAAGAGATTGTATAAGATTTATCAAATTATTGATTACCCAAGAAAACAAATTATATTGTTTTTATAGCTGCATGTAGTAAATGTTCATAGTTTTTCTACCCTACCTTACAATCAAAGCTCTTGTGCGTGTGTGTATGTGTGTGCATGCATGCATGTGTTTATGGGTATACTAGCTAAGTTACCCGGTGTTGCCCAGGGAAAAAACACCCAAAGACACCCCAAACCCATTCCAAATGTTTCCAGCCTACCCGCATTAATAAATGGTAAGTGGTCAGTGGTCTAGTTAGTACAACCTTTTTCCAGAAATTTCAATCTCACACGCTCACCCGTCTAACTGACGTAACCAGCAACAGCGGATGCTGGGTTGAAATTTCAGCCCGATACATGCAAAACGAATGGAGATGTGGGTGCACAAACAAACAGAGAACGAACTGAATCCAGACACACCTCGATTTCGCCATTATAATTACATTTTTGCTTAAATTTGACAACTCGGTGGTTATATTAAATCATTCAACATCAACCCAGGCATATTTATATTACGAAAATATTATATCTTAGCGCACTTTGAAGCCCAAATAGTGACTCGATTTGCGCTAGTCTGCACCACTGCAGTCGTGCGTTATTGCATCGCGCACGTAAAATGAGCGATATAGCAGCATGTGTTGATGCAAACCGGTGCGCTATTTACGCCCCAAATGTGCACTAAGACGTAATATTCTTAAACGTAAATATGCCTGGGATACTGATGAATGATGGAACCAATGCTCTGAGATAACAAAGTTAGACAAAACTGAAGTTATAACAGCAAATTGAGGTGGATCTGGATATGACACAAGTGCCCTGTTTTATAATGTAGATGTGTCGTATTCCTAGTTATCCGATGTAACTTTTGATACTCACTTTTTATAATACACTAATTTGACAGGCGATAATTTTGACGCTAAATAACAAAATGATACATAGCTCCATCTGTAGGAAATATATGAAATTACAAAAGAGGGTGTTACTTGTAAGAGTGCGGATGTGACCAACGACAGGTAGACTAAGTGCATGTTATGCACTAAGGATTTTCAAACGTCAATAACTGCAAAACTATTCACAATTTCTGTATACATCCAGCGACATATTTGTAGATGGCATAATTATCTGCATGATGATATAGAAAAACATTAAATTCCGTGGCTGGAACTCCACGTACAGCCTTTTGATATATTGAACCCCCCCTCCACCCCCCAGCTGAATTTTGAAAATGTCTAAATTTACAAATTATGTCAATGGGCCTGCTAGATCACATGCCAAATTTCTGCCCAATACATACAAAACTGACAGAGATGTGAGGGCACAAACAAACAGAGAACGAACTGTTTGATAATATTGATTCAGTGAAGATGTATATGTGGTCGTACGTATACCGTAGTTATAGGTATAAATTTGATATTGTATTTTTATTCATGTTTTTCTAATTTTATCATAACTATTTCATCAATATTATATTTTAAGGACCACTGTACATATTTTGTATCCAGATATATAGTGCTATATAAATAAAATGTCACTATTATTGCTATCTGTGTGCAGACAAGCCAGACTGCCCGAGCATGCCCGAGGTAGTGGACAGTGACCGTGACTTCATCACGATTGGCTGGTCACCGCCCAGAAGGGATGGAGGCGCTCCCATCACGGGATACAATGTGGAAAGGAAGGATCCAAGGACGGGAAGATGGAATAGGCTCAACCGCTCTCCTATCCGTGTATGTATCACGCATTCACTGTGTCTGTCATAGTGTTGTTGAGAACTCCTTTGGTTGCACTCGTGGTTTTAAGAAACGATATAAAAGTTGCTGACTTTGTATGGATAACATTGGCATTTTACAGATTTATTTTGTACTACTATTTTGTCTGTTTCTTCTCACAAAGTCAAATGTAGAAAATATAAAATTAAGTACATAAATTGTACTCTGTACAAGTTGTACTTTTCTTAACCTATAATGCTCAATGATGACGATGTACTGCAACATAGATCTTAATGTCGCAGTCAGTCCCCCCAAAGTTTGCTAAATCTAACATGTTTTCTAATAATAATGCAGTATTGATCTATTGTTTACATTTTGTATAAGTTAGTAATGCATGTCTGAATACTGTACTTGCACACTGATCAGTAATTAATGTTAAAATCAATGTTTATTAACCCTTTAGACATCAAGTTACCCAACAAGTAAACCAAACTCAGCTCAAAATAATCATGTAATGTGCATTGGCGCCATCTAGTGGATATTTTTGAAAACACATTAGAAACAATGCTTGAACATATGCACCTCACATTTTCATGTTTTGGGTCAAATAAGAAGATGAACTGGGACTTTTAGCAAAAAACGGCTGTGGTCTAAAGGGATAATGAGAACGCAACACACTGCATGGAAGAGTTTCACATATCAAGTCTGTTAATCGAGAGCTGTGATTGAAGGATTCTCTTGATTAACGGACTTGATATGTGTAACTCTTCCTCTCTCTCTCTCTCTCTCTCTCTCTCTCTCTCTCTCTCTCTCTCTCTCTCTCTCTCTCTCTCTCTCTCTCTCTCTCACAAGTCACCCCCTGGTTGTGTTACAGGAGACAGAGTACACAGACAACAAGGTGCAGGCAATGAAGGAGTACGAATACCGTGTGACAGCAGAGAACGATGGTGGAGAGTCAGAGCCCAGTGACTGCTCCAAACCTATCAAGGCCAAACCACTCAAAGGTATCAATGTACAGTCCCTCTCTTCTTTCTTCATCAAGTTTGGTGTGAGGCTACTTGGTAGTTTTGCCTCAGTTCTTCTTCCACAGTTCTCCAAGTCTTTTTTTAATGCACTCAGAATGTATTTCTTTTGAAATGCAGCAATATTTTTGCACATAATCAAATAATGTAGTATTGATTAATAAGATGCAATTATTTGATCAACTGATGTATTGATTTAAACAATTTATCTGTTCATTGCCTGTTGTTTTGCAGCTGCCCCGAAGGTTGACTGGAGCAATCTGTTGAGTCGAGACATCAGTGTGCGGGCCGGAGAGCCTATCCTAATCAACATCCCCATCAGTGGCTCCCCGATGCCCACAGCCGCTTGGAAGAGGAATGACTCTGACCTCGCTCCCTCATCCAGGGTCAGTACTTGCCCAACTGCTTCTCACAAATACACAAAGTTAGTTTGATAGTTGTTGTTGAAACTTATAAAAAGTTGACTGTCTTTGGTGTTGACTGTGAATATGATGTTGATCGTGTCTGTGGTGTTGTCAGGTGTTGAGTGTGTCTGTGGTGTCTGTGGTGTTGAGCATGTATGCGGTGTTGAGTGTGTCTGTAGTGTTGACTGTATCTGTGTTGTTGACACTGCCTGTGGTGTTGACTGTGTCTCTGGTGTTGACTGTCTGTGTTGTTGATGGTGTCTATGGTGTTGACTGTGTCTCTGGTGTTGACTGTGATATTGATGGTGTCTGTGGTGTTGACAGTGTCTGTGGTGTAGGTTGTGTCTGTGGTGTTGACTGTGGTGTTAACAGTGTCTGTGGTGTTGACGGTGTCTATGGTGTTGACTGTATCTGTGGTGTTGACTGTGTATGTGGTGTTGACTGTGTTTGTGGTGTTGACTCTGTCTGTGGTGTTGACTGTATCTGTGGTGTTGACTGTGTATGTGGTGTTGACTGTGTTTGTGGTGTTGACTGTGGTGTTGACTGTGTTTGTGGTGTTGACTGTGTCTGTGGTTTTGACTGTCTGTGGTGTTGACTGTGTCTGTGGTGTTGACTGTCTGTGGTGTTGACTGTGACTGTGGTGTTGACTGTGTCTGTGGTGTTGACTGTGTCTGTGGTGTTACAGGTAGAACAGACGAGTGATGAGGAGAACGCAGTGTTGAGTATCCCGGTGTCGAAGCGCTCAGACACGGGCAAGTACAAGATCACACTGAGCAACAAGTTTGGTGAAGATTCCGGCGACCTCAACATCATTGTACTGGGTGAGTGGACGGTCAGTGTGTGTACAGGCAGTGATGGCAGACTGGCACACATGCACAGTGGCATTGTCAGTTACACAATAATAAAACTATATTAAGTATATTTAAGTTACACAGTGCAAGTTGATTGTGGTAAATGGTTTCTTCTGTGGTGTCATAACCTAAATTAAACCACCTTGTCAGTCATCTAATATGTAGATCATAGTTAAGATGAGCAGTGCAGTTTGGGTGAAATTATTTCTTCTGTGCTATTGCATAATCTAGATATAAACTAATCTATGTGTCCCATAGTTTCTATAAACTGTACCCTTAGATATTATTAGATATTACTGCGTCTTCCTATGAGAATAATATTTACGAAAATTTAACACAAGCTTATGAGTTTATTGCCTTGGATGGTAATCTTGTTAAAGATGCGTCTCTATATTGTCGGTGTTTTGAACTGCAGATAAGCCAACTGCGCCAGAAGATCTTGTAGTCAGCGATGTGTTTGCCGAGACCTGCAAGTTGTCATGGAAACCACCAGCGGATGATGGCGGTGGCGCCATCGCAGGTGAGTGGAACAACCATTTAACACATCCACTGCCTTAATTCTACTGCATGTGTTCTTCACATGAGATATCAACCATCATTACTTTTATTTACCAATATCATATTTGGTGCAATTCCAAACGTTTTTATTATAAAAATCCTGTCATTGATTGATAAATGTGTTTTTTTTTTTTAAAAATACATTTTAATCTTTTATATCACTTATTTTATGTAAACACACTGTGTGATAAACTGAGAGAAAAATTTTGATAATAATGCGATGCATATCTGGGTAGAGACCTGTTCAAAGACGCTCACAAGATTAATATATAAAGTGTGTCAAAATAAATTAAGCTAACTAAATGAAGATAAATTGTGTTAAATCCAGGTAACAAAGTCAATATGTAATTAAAAGGTCCTTGTCATTAAAAGAAATATAATTGATGCGGGACTGTACTACACATAAAATTCTAGTGAACAGGTATCCTAGCTAGTTTCCTGACACAAAAACAACATAAGTTAAGTTGAAACAGAGCTATATTACAAAGCCAAAGTTAAAAGACATGTACGTGGAAACAAACATTCGTGATGTAAATAAACAACCTCCAAGTTAACACCAATTGACACAGTCAAAACTAATTGTACATGACGTTAACTGTACATCAGCAAAGGGAGGGGAAACATAATGTGCATTAACTGTAAGTACATCAGCAAAGGGAGGGGAAACATAATGTGCATTAAGGCCAGACACCCCAGGTGAAATGGTGTTTTTTGACAAAAAGTACTGAAAATGGTTTTCTGCAAGATTATTATACCTTTGTATGCATACTATCAATACAGTTCACTTATATGACAATTACATACCTCTAAGTGAGTTTTAATCATGGATCAAGCATGTCGATATCATGTAATGAAATCCATTATGCAATCTTTGACAGCCATTTTCTCAAAAACATTTTTCTTCAAATTTCTGCATTTGGAAACGGTATATCTCTGGGAATAATTATGCTGTATAAATAATGTTTTCAGTGTTGCATTCAGCATATTCTACTGTGTGCAATGATCAGACACTTTTTTTAAAATCATGAACAGTTTGAAAGATATAGCCATATTTGTTGCCAAAAAACAAGAATTTTTTCGTAGTTTACCAAAAAAATTATTTAAAAAATAAAAACACAATTTTTCAAAAAAAATTGTGATCAGTGCACAATAGAATCTATATAGAACATGGATTTGCAAGAATTATAACTATATGTGGGTTCAATACAAAATGGCACTGTTTCCAAATTTGCCAATATTTGCTCAAAATGGTGGCCATTTTGTTTGTTACCATGGAAACGGGGGTCTGGCTGAAAAAAGTTCAATATATATTTTACTCAATAAGACCCATTTCATGCATTGGGCAGAAAAAATTGAACTGTTTGCACAAATTTAAAAATAATCATCTACCTGCCGTATCTGGCCTTAAGCCATGTGAGATGACTATACGCTGTTATGTTACAGGCTATGATGTGGAGCGAAGTGAGGAGGGATCCACCTACTGGGAGCCGGTGCCCGGCGTGGTCAACGGCACGTCTCACGTGGTCAAAGGTCTGGTGGAGGGCACTAGGTATAAGTTCCGCGTCAAGGCACAGAACGTCTATGGAATCAGCGAGCCAGTCACCACCGATAAATCTATCCTCGCCAAAAATCCATATGGTATGAAACCTGTTTTATCATGTACATGTTGTAACGAGACATTTATGGTGATTCTTGAAAGATATTTGCTGTGGTTTTTATTAAGTCTGGTAATGTACTTACGATAGTGTTGTCCTTCTGAAGTTTTGGATCATCCTTACTGGAATTTGAACACCCAGAAAGTTCATCCTATGAGCAGAATATAAACTGTAGACTCTCAGAAATTCTATAGGTCCACGTTGTATTTCCTTGTTCAAAAAAGCAATCCTTTCGGATTGCCAAAGAACTACCCATTGTATTACAGTTGGATATTTAAATAAGCAAGAATAATTACAAACAAAATATTTTTCATGTATAAAAATTAGTTACTGTTATTTTCCCTGTTACAGACCCGACAAGTGAGCCGCGTAACTTGGACATTGCCAAGTTTGACAAGAGCTCCGTGTCTCTGAAGTGGAAGGTGCCAGATGATGATGGAGGCAGTCCCATACAAGGTGGGGGACTTCTTTAGGCATCACAAATCATTATTGTTTATAAAGATAATTTGTGGTAGTGAAAACATGGATCTTACATAGGACTGCTTTTAGTCCTTATGACTGACTAAAGGGCATTATGCAAAACACTTGTTCCTTATGACTGATTAAAGGGCCTTTTCAATAGACTTGTTCTGCACGAACCTGTCATCAGTGAAATAACTAACAAAATTGTGATGAAAACTATTCTTCAGTGTATATTGCCATGCATGCCTGTATACATAACCTGGGGTATTGGTGGTCGAATAAAAATTCTCGCTCACAGTTGAGCCCCGAATTCTAAGACACCACCCGATTATCTACCGAATGTGTAAATGCTAGCAATGTGAAAAATGATAAATACCTCAACAGAAGGATGAGTTTCACATAGATACAAAAAAGTTGGTCTCAATAAACCTTGTCCACTTGTCATGTAAGGGGTTTTATTTTTGATGGCAATCTCGTTAAATCTAACTCTATTGCTGACCTTCCCTCTGCAGGCTACGAGGTGCAGTACCGACGCTTGACCAATGGTCGTCCCAATCGGCCGGACTGGATGACCATTTCCAAGGGGGTGGTGAAGGACACCTGCTACACGGCGGGCAACCTCCCTGAGGGCGCAGAGTATGAGTTTCGCGTGTGTGCCATCAACGAAGCTGGTCCAGGCAAACCCAGCAAGTCCACCGGACCTCATGTAGTCAGAGACCCTGTCTGTGAGTATCATTGATGATGACCTCATGTAGTCAGAGACCCTGTCTGTGAGTATCATTGATGATGACCTCATGTAGCCAGAGACCCTGTTTGTGAGTATCATTAATGATGACCTCATGTAGTCAGAGACCCTGTCTGTGGGTATCATTGACGATGACCTCATGTAGTCAGAAACCCTGTTTGTGAGTACCATTGATGATGACCTCATGTAGTCAGAGACCCTATCTGTGGGTATCATTGACGATGACCTCATGTAGTCAGAGACCCTGTCTGTGAGTATCATTGACGATGACCTCATGTAGTCAGAGACCCTGTCTGTGAGTATCATTGACGATGACCTCATGTAGTCAGAGACCCTATATGTGGGTATCATTGACGATGACCAAATGTAGTCAGAGACCCTGTCTGTGGGTATCATTGATGATGACCTCATGTAGTCAGAGACCCTATCTGTGGGTATCATTGACGATGACCTCGTAGTCAGATACCCTGTCTGTGGGTATCATTGACGATGACCAAATGTAGTCAGAGACCCTGTCTGTGGGTATCATTGATGATGACCTCATGTAGTCAGAAACCCTGTCTGTGAGTATCATTGACAATGACCTCATGTAGTCAGAAACTCTATCTGTGAGTATCAATGATGATGACCTCATGACCCTGTCTGTGGGTATCATTGACGATGACCTCATGTAGTCAGAGACCCTGTCTGAGTATCAATGACGATGACTTCATGTAGTCAGAGACCCTGTCTTTGAGTATCATTGACGATGACTTATGTACATTTTGGTGCAACATTGTTATTCTCCTCTTTTTTCCATGTCTGTCAGGGGTGAGACTGGCCTCAGTTCTGATCCTAGATTTCTGTTATCTTTTTTCTTCTTTTCCCTCACTGATCTTGCATTGCTCTCTCCACCAACTGTCTCCATTCCCCTCTGTCTTTCGCTCTTTTTCTCCACGCCTCACACAATCCTTCTAAGTCTCTTTACACAGTCCTCCCATCACAGTCTAGGTCTGCATCGCCTCCTTTTCCCTTCCACTCTACGGGCATCTGCTTTCTTTGCTAACTGTTCCACATTCCCAGCCCATTACTGTCAACTCTGTATGAGGTATAATAATTTAGACTACCACCAATCCATAATAATATAAAAATTCCTATTTTATGGTTTAACTGATGCAAGTATAATTAAAGTAAAATTGTATGTTTAGACAGTCATTATGCAACCTAGATTCAGGAAAATAAAATTAACATATGTACTAATAAATAAAAACTGCTGTTATTCATAATACAATTACAATAATTCAAAATAAAAGTCCACATTTCCTGTTTGAACAAACATTATATGGTAAAATAGTATATTTGTTTGAACAGTAACTATACAAAATTAGCGTCATAGTTCATATTTTTAATTATGAAATTTGTTTAAACTTTGTTTGAACTGCCATTATGATCGTAAAAGAACATGAACTATCATTGTTTTGCCAAATGAAAAATGTCAAAGTGGCAAAGTTCATCCTTTATTAGTCCTGTATGAGTATCCGACACCCAACGCATAATCAGTGTTATTCCCCACTCACTCCTGGTCTCTGTGTCTGTAGTTGCGGCCGGGGCTCCCTCTCAGCCCAACATCGATGAGATCACAGAGCACTCCATCTCCCTCTCCTGGGAGAAGCCCAAGGACGATGGTGGTGGTAAGATCGTGGGGTACGTCGTGGAGATGAAGACAGGGGACGAAGACTGGGTGGAGGTGAATGACCCCCCGATCAAGGAGCTCCACTACAAGGTGCAACATCTGAAGGAGGGCAGCGACTACAAGTTCAGGGTCAAGGCCGTCAACGCAGCTGGACCCGGCGAAACCAGTCGCCCCACGTCGAACATCACTGCAGAGAAACAACCAGGTAGGTGTGACACAAGATGGCGCCACTAATCGCCACACATCAAACATCACCGCCAAGAAACAGCCAGGTAGGTCTGACACAAGATTGCGCCACTAGTCGCACCATGTCGAACATCATAACTGAGAAAGAGTCAGTTGGATCTGACAGAAAGGTAGCAGGACTAAATGGCATTAGTGAAGGAATAGATATAAGAAAGTATTCATTCTCACCGAGGTCTAAATTAATGAAACAGATTTATCATTATCTACTATAATTGTGTATATGGTAGCAGCATGAATATGATTAAAAACAAAATTGACAAATATCTCAGAAGGACAGTTTATACAAAGACACAGAAATGTTGGATTCTCGATAAGTCTAAGGCTTCGTTGTTCAGTTGTCATCTGGAGTTTTTACACTGAATGGCAACATTGTTAAATGATACAGGACAGGAGAGTAACTGCTTGTGTAGCATAAACGAGAATGATAACATATAAATTATATTGTGTATTGACAGAGGCCCCAACCATGGACTTGCGAGGTCTCAAGGACATAACAGTGAAGGCTGGAATGCCTCTCAAGATCATTGTCCCATTTACTGGCTTCCCCGTGCCAAACACCACCTGGGAGCTCAATGGTGAACCAATCAGCGAATCATCCAGGACACGGTTTGAGGTAAATATTCCGGTCTCCTTACATTAAGACATCATGTCTCAAATTCCATTTAAAATATATGGACTAAACCAAACGTTTGGTATTCATGCAAGAAATCAGAACCACAGAGAGTAAATTAACTTTGTAATGTGTCAAATAGAACAAGTGTTATCAGGATTCAATATTGTCAATGCTATCTTTAATGGCGTTTGCTTTGTTGTGAGTCTCATCGCAAGAATATGATCCCATCTGTCTCATAAAAAAAAACTATAGACACAACACATCTAATGTTCAGTTTCTCTTCATGACAACATGTTCCTAACACTTGCCATACACTCACTGTTAACTACTTGCCATACACTCACTGTTAACTACTTGCCATACACTCACTGTTAACTACTTGCCATACACTCACTGTTAACTACTTGCCATACACTCACTGTTAACTACTTGCCATACACTCACTGTTAACTACTTGCCATACACTCACTGTTAACTACTTGCCATACACTCACTGTTAACTACTTGCCATACACTCACTGTTAACTACTTGCCATACACTCACTGTTAACTACTTGCCATACACTCACTGTTAACTACTTGCCATACACTCACTGTTAACCAACTTATACACAAAAGTTACATTCTGGGAATCCCACTTTATGTGTGTTATTGTTGTTGTCAGACTTTGTCCGATAAGACAGTGCTGATGACAGCAAAGGCTGAGCGCGGAGACACAGGCACCTACACCATCCGTCTACGCAACCCCTCGGGGGTGGTGGAGGGAACCATCAATGCCATCGTCCTAGGTGGGTCCTTCATATTCAGCTTACCCTACAAACCTTGAAAGATGTGTTTTCTAACTTTCTTTTGTAGACACCCATTTGTGTTAATGTAGACAGCAAAATATTTAGTTTTATAAATTGTCCCTGTCACTGTAATTATGTTTTACTGAGGACATTACTCACCAGGATAGCAGTTTTTGTTTTGGATATAGGATAATTCTTGTTTGTAAACATGTTATGTTATAGTGTTATATTTACAAAAATGTGGTGTTGTCAGTTTCAACATCTGGTAATACCTGTGATCATAAAATTGAAATTAGAATGTCAAAAATGAAGTTGCAAGAATACAAAGTGTCATCAAGGACTTGTTTGTTCAGAAAGGAGGGCACATCCAAGCACACACCACTCTTGTCATTATTCACCTTACTTCTCTGTCGATTTTATTCACAGTCCTTTCATGTAATTCTAATTCCCCTGCCATCCACAGACCGCCCCGCCAACCCAGAAGGCCCTCTGGAGGCGAGCGACATCACCGCGAGCTCGATCCGGCTCTCTTGGAACCCACCGAAGGACAACGGCGGTGCCCGCATTGACAAGTACATCCTGGAGAAGCGCGTGAAGGGAGGCCAGCGTTGGCAGAAGGTGCCCGGACTAATCAAGGACACGGAGGCAACGGCACGCAACCTCGAGGAGGGCGTGGAGTATGAGTTCCGTGTGATGGCAGTGAATGACCACGGAGAGAGCGAACCACTCACAACTGTAGCACCCATCGAGGCCCGCCATCCATTCAGTGAGTCTCCATCTTATATAGTCATTGTTTTTATCCACAAAAGTACATTATATCAAATACATATAGTGGATTCTCACTGTAAAGAAAATGTTGCAATAAAACTTCCTTATATCCAATGTTCCATGTATCCATGCATACGTATATAACGGGGCAGACCAGACGGGGGATTTCAAAGTTATTCCTTGCAAGAAGATGTTCTCTGTACCAGAAGGCCTTCTAAATTAAGAGAGGTCACCGTATATACTATTTTATGTATGTGAAGTGTGCTATAATATAATAAAAACAAACTCGTTAATTTATGCTACTCGTAGCTTATTAAATGTTGTCAATGACCACATAAAAATTGATCTGCATCTTATGCATCTTATTGTTGTGATATTTAAACACCATACTTGAATGAATGAATAAATGAACTTTATTTCGGTTACAAGTACAAATTAATGAACACATGTACAATGGATTATAAAAACAGAAGAAAAAAACAAATATTGCAATCATGGAGATCCTCTAGAAATCCCTAGGGACTTATAGCAAGGACCACCAGAAATAATAATTTAACAATAGTTTCCTTGTTCCATAAAATTAAAGCATAAAAGTAGGACAGTAAGTTCTTCTGGAACGAAGTGAATAAATCATCTCATAGATGCAGTTGATGTATACACATACATATACATTACTAACAATACATAAATAGAACAGGTTGACTACTAATTAAATTGCACTCATTATAACGTAATATATAAAGAATAAATTAACTAATTTTCAAGTAAAACATAAATACAAACTTAATCATTTATACCATAATAAAATGATGGTATGCTTATGGTTAATTTATAAATTACGATATTTAAAAAATTATAAGAAGAATTAATGATATTTTGACAATAACAGCCCTTTGAGTTTCTTCTTAAATTGATTGATGGATACAATTAGTTGTAAGTTTTGAGGTAGTGCATTCCATAATATTGGTCCTGAATAATTTGTTGTGAATTTCCTTGTGTTTGTTCTTATTTGTTGGATGTAATATGCATTATGGTTTCTCAGCTTGTGTTTATGTACATTATCAGTTCGCAATAACATTGATGACATATTATCTGGGAGTTGTTTAATTGTTGCTTTATACATAAAAATACCTAACTGATGTTTGTATGTATCATCCAATTTTAATAGTTTTATCTTCGCAAACAGTGGATTTGAGTGTGCAATATATTGGGATAATGTGATTATCCGAATAGCTTTCTTCTGTATTATTTTTAGTTTGCTTAGGTTTGTGCTGTATGAATTTGAAGAAGACATGATTTTGTACAAAGTACATTATTTAATTTTTGTGATGGTGTATTGATGCAAGATATGTTACATACCTTAAACAACCATATCTCAGGTGGGTATGTGAACTGACACTAACTTAAGCCACTATATTGTAGATCGACCGGGACCTCCAGGCACGCCGTTCGCTGCAGCAACAAGTGAAGACTCCATCACCCTGTCCTGGGAGCCTCCACTGAAGGACGGAGGTCGCCCCGTCACTGGCTATCTCATTGTGAAGAGAGACAGCGGCAGTCAGAAGTGGACCAAGTAGGTCACATGCGGCCTCTTTCTCAATAGAATTATGCCATAATTAATCGGCTGGACTTGAATGGCGAGACATTAAATGCAGCTTTACAATGTGATTGTAATAGGCTTTCATAATAATAATAGGGGGAATATTTTAGAGTAGGTAGGCATTTGAATATTTTATGAAAATATTTTTTGGCAAAGATGTCACCTACAATTTCTTCAGACCAATTTGAGAAAAAGATATTTCCGATATTTTGACAGCAAGAGTTTAGGTTAAGCAGCAGCTAAGATGTTTGTCTTCCTTATGCATGGGTTTATACAAGGTAAACAAAAACTAGGTTCAGCAACATTTAACACGGTTGGTCGGTCACCGGAAACACAAATATTATTCTGTAGGGCCTTATGGATAATGGAATGTGTAATGTGTTTCTGTTGTGAAATTAATAATTCAATTTGTTAATTATTCAATATGGAAGCATTGGTTTATAGACACAGAACTTGAGTGAGATGGCGTGTTGGTTCAGTGGTAAAAGTGAACATGAATTCAGCTTCATGTAATAACCGTGAATTCAGCTACAAGTACAATAACCGTGTATGTTCCCAGGGTAGTGAGCGCCCCTATCCAGGGCACAGACTACGTGGTTCTTGGTCTGTCGGAGGGCCGTCCCTACGAATTTGGCGTGGCCGCAGTCAACGAGGCTGGCACTGGAGAGTGGGCCGAAACTGACGAGGCCATCAGACCATGCCCGCCACCTAGTGAGTGACATGTCTATATATTAATTGGCAAGACCCCGAAAGTTGTTATGCTAATATGAGGATGTGTGTGTGAATGCACTACAGGAACACTAGATGTGTCTGCTCTGTCTAGTATTAAAAGTGTCCATCTTGGCTGCAGACACGACTGTTTCAGATAGTCCATTCCAGTTCTGTGCAGTTCTGTTAAAATAATACATTATATTGTCATTAGCACAGGTATTCGTAAAACACTTGTGTTTCAGATATGATGGATGATTATGTCTGAGATGTTCAGGATCTATTTTCAGTTATTTCGTTGTGTTAAGTTTTCCCTGTTATTCTTTTTCCGCATTAAAAACTTTAAATTTAAATTGTTTTCTCCAGTTTTTTATTTCATTTATAATTCATATCCAAACTACAGTTCTTTTTGTGGCACGTAGCACATACTTATTGAAAATGGCATTATCTATTGTACAGTTAAGGAAGCAACAATAGCAAACTTGTAGAGGAAGCAGGTTTGTCCTACCCCAACCTTTTTGACCGGCGGACCCCTACATCATAGCCACAATATTGTGTAACATGATAGTCTCTGTTGTTCATGTATGGCATATAATAGTCCTCTTGTTCACGTAACATATAATGGTCATCTTGTTTACACACGACATATAATGGTCCTCTTGTTCACACATGGCATATAAAGGTCCTCTTGTGACTACCTGATACGTAATGGTTCCTCTTCATAGGTGCGCCCAAGGCCTTTGTGGACCCATTCGCTCAGACCATCAAGGTGGCCGCTGGCAGCCCGTTCAAGATAAAGATCCCGTACAAGGGCTACCCTATCCCAGAGACCACTTGGTACAACGTATGTAGCGACCACATTCATGTCTCATTTCTACATCTAACATCACAGATAAAGCATTATAGTTCAACTTGAATAGGCTTGAGGACACCTGGTTGTTGGGGGCGTCTAACGTGTATTTTATTGTGTTGTTGATTCCGTAACTGTTTCATATAAACAAGGCAGCTGGGTGGAATAGGTCAGTCCACATTGTTGAAATACTTGAAATTGTATGTGATTACCTATTGTATCATAATTTTTCCAGCAATATAGTCCCTATTGATGATATGAAAGAAAGGAGCAACAAAATGTTAGCGTATGAACTGTGTAGTACAAAAATAATTCAATGAACAAAACAAAGTAATGCAAATTAAACTAACAAGTACAATTACGTTATTCCATTTAATAATTGTTGTTATCTAACAAGATTGAAAACCAAGGCGATATGCTTCAAATGGCACATGGAAGCATTACCACATAAGAAACCCCACAACTAATCCATCTATGTATCCGTCCAGATGTGTTGTTATTACTAAATCTAGTCAATAAACCTGTTGTCATTGCAGGGTGCATCTCCTGTTCCGGAAGATGGTCGCATTAAGTTTGAGACAAATGAGACAGAGGTGGTACTCAACTGTCAGGCCGCCAAGAAGTCGGATGAAGGCAAATACAACGTGACTCTGAAGAACTCAAAGGGCTCCACTGCTGTCACTATCAGTGTGATTGTCATGGGTACGACGTCTACATCTCTCTGCCTACACATGGCTGTACAGTGTATTCTCATTTTTTATGTGTTACTTTATTGGCTGAAATATCGCATACTAAAATACAGGATTCTGTTGTTGATGTAGGTTATTTTGAAGTCGGTATGAATATTCAGGTTAAAATCTCTTTGACAAAGCAGGTAGGACAGTAATTTAAATACCATTATTCATAGGGAGATCTGATTTGCATGGAGGTATTGAGGCTTCTGTTGACATAAAAAAAATACATTTTGCTCCCTACCCCCCACTCGTCTGACTGTTGTTGCTGTTGGTGCCCCCACAGACAAGCCTGCCTCGCCAGAAGGACCTCTGCAAGCAAGTGAAGTCACTCCAGAGTCCTGCATCCTCAACTGGAAACCACCAAAGGTAATTTCCACCTGCAGTACTCACCTGTATAATTGGAATTGTGACAAACTAAAAAAATTTCAGAAACCCTTAACTAAATTATTTTTCTGTACTGTATGTTTGTTTGGTCAACTGTGAGAGATTCAGTGATTGTAGCAACTCAAAATAAGGAAGAACATCCAATATGTGTATTCGGACACTGTGTTTTGGACACCCTAAACATTTTAAAATAATTGTTTTGTACTGTTTGTTTTTGGTAATCCAAGAATTTAATTATTTTTGAGATCCAAATACCAACAGTCATTGTGGCAGATGTTGCCATGTGTGTCTCAGTACTGGCATGGACATGAGGCGCAGTGGTCAAGTTGTTAGAGTATCAGACTGTTGATCGAAGCAACCAAGGTCCAAATACCGACAGTCATTGTGGCAGATGTTGCCATGTGTGTCTCAGTACTGGCATGGACATGAGACGCAGTGGTCAAGCTGTTAGAGTATCAGACTGTTGATCGAAGGAACCAAGGTCCAAATACCGACAGTCATTGTGGCAGATGTTGCCATGTGTGTCTCAGTACTGGCATGGACATGAGGCGCAGTGGTCAAGCTGTTAGAGTATCAGACTGTTGATCAAAGGAACCAAGGTCCAAATACCAACAGTCATTGTGGCAGATGTTGCCATGTGTGTCTCAGTACTGGCATGGACATGAGGCGCAGTGGTCAAGCTGTTAGAGTATCAGACTGTTGATCGAAGCAACCAAGGTCCAAATCCTGGTACCGACTGCTGCTTCAAAACTTGGGCAATTTCGTTCACTACGCATTGCCTGTGTCTTTTGGAAGAGACTATATGCAGTTGGTCACTTGTATCTGGTGTCTATATAATGCCAGGGGAAGCGTAAGATCCCACACACGGGGTAAATGTGTATATCTGGTGTCTATATAATGCCAGGGGAAGCGTAAGATCCCACACACGGGGTAAATGTGTATATCTGGTGTCTATATAATGCCAGGGAAAGCGTAAGATCCCACACACGGGGTAAATGTGTATATCTGGTGTCTATATAATGCCAGGGGAAGCATAAGATCCCACACACGGGGTAAATGTGTATATCTGGTGTCTATATAATGCCAGGGGAAGCGTAAGATCCCACACACGGGGTAAATGTGTATATCTGGTGTCTATATAATGCCAGGGGAAACGTAAGATCCCACACACGGGGTAAATGTGTAACTTATAGTGGACTCTCTAACTGAAAACTGAAAATAAATCACTCCTGCGTTAGCCCTTGATAGGGCTGTTTGGAGTTAAACATCGTAAGTGAAGGACACCTCTAACCACCACTGTGCACTGTGTGCTGACAGGATGATGGTGGTGCGACCATCTCGCACTACGTAGTAGAGCAGAAGGACCCATCAGGCAACTGGAGGACTGTGAGTAAGTTCAACCGCGGCACGCAGGCAGAGGTGATGGGGCTGGAGGAGGGAGAGAAGTACGAGTTCCGAGTCTCCGCCATCAACGAACACGGACAGAGCGAGCCACTTGTCACAGCGCGACCAATCGTTGCCAAGTACGACTTCGGTGAGTGGTCTTGTCAGTGTCGCCCATTGTTAAATACTTGTGTCAGTTGATGTGACGTTTTGTTGAGATTAGATGTGTAGTATATCATATATCTTGTATATAGGTTTGTATAGGGATGAGGTGACATTTACAGGGATGAGATGACATTTACAGGAATGTGGTGACATTTACATGGATGTGGTGACATTTACAGGAATGTGGTGACATTTATATGGATGTGGTGACATTTACAGGAATGTGGTGACATTTACAGGGATGAGATGACATTTACAGGAATGTGGTGACATTTACTTGGATGTGGTGACATTTACAGGAATGTGGTGAAAACTACAGGGATGAGGTTACTACATGTACAGGAATGAGGTGACATATACAGGGATGAGGTGACATTTATAGGAAGTGGTGACATTACAGGGATGAGGTGACTTATACAGGGATGAGGTGACATTTACTGGGATGAGGTAACATTACAGGGATGAGGTGACATGTACAGGGATGAGGTGACATTACATTACCTGGACAAGGTTACATTAATTTACAGGAATGTTGTAAAATTTACATGTACAAGGTAACATTTATAGGAATGTTGCCATTTACATTAAGAAAGTGACATTTACAGTGTTGTGGAGACATTTACTCAGTTGTTCTCTTGATTCCCTGTCATCAGGAATGAGGCTGGCCTTGATTCTGTTTTTCGATTTCAGTTATCTTATTCTTATTCTCTTTCCTCACTGATCTTGCACTTCTCTCTCCACCAACTGTCTCCATTCCCCTCTATCTTTCGCTCTCGTTCTCCACTCCTCCGAATCCTTCCAAGTCTCGTTATACAGTCCTCCCTTCGCAGTCTAGGTCTTCCTTGCCTCCTTTTCACCTCCACTCTCTGGGCATCTGATTTCTTTGCCTGCCGTTCTCCTCCCATTTTCTCCATATGCCCAGCCCAGCTTCTTCTTAAGGCTTTCTTTTTACTACAACCTCCTTCCTCAACTCCTCCATTCTTTGCTTATCAGTTCTTCTCACTCCTGCAATTCTTCTTACCCAGTTGTTTCACTAACCTGCATGCTCTTGTTTCTCTGTCAGTGCCATCGTCTCTAGACCATACAGGTATGCTTGGGCAACACATGAGCAGAGCACCTTTCCTGTGAGTTTACATGATATGCGCCTGTCTCCCATCACACTTTCAACTTTCCTCCAAGCGTTTGCCCCTGCCCGCCGAATTTCGGTGTCTGAGTTACCGTCCCCGCATACCGCTCCGCTGAGGTATACAAAACTGTCTCTTTGATTTAGTTTCTTCCCCTCCAGGTGTATTTCCAGCTCTTTGTTTTGCTGCCCAATCAATAGTACCTCTAGGACCCCCATCCACCTCAGTGTCTCCATCGCCATCTCTCTTGGTACAGTATCATATGCTTTCTCCGGGACTATGAATCCTACCACCATATCTTCCTGTTCTCCAATTTCTTTTCCACTAGCTGCCTCAGGGCAAACATCCCGTCAGTTGTTCCTCTTCCTGTTCTAAAACCCTGCTGTTATTCACTGATTTCCCCTTCCACTACTGCTCTTATTCTGCCATCCAGGATTCTTTCCAGCATCTTCAACATATGGCTTAGCAAAGTAATGCCTCTGTATTTTCCAAGGTCGTGCAAGTCTCCCTTTCTTTTCCATACTGAAACAATCAGCCCCATTCTCCACTCTTCTGGGATCTACCCCTCTCTCATGCAGGTGTTCAGCAATCTTTTTGTCCACCATATTCCAACTCGTTCAGCCACCACCAACATCTCCACTTGCAGTTCATCAATATCTGCCGCCCGACCTATCTTCATCTTCTTCATTGCTCTCTCTACCTCAGCATCCACAATCTCCTCCACATTTACTTCTCCCTCAACTGCACCATCTTTAAAGAATTTCCATTCTTCTTCCACTGTTCCTATTTTGGCTATTGTTTCACATACTCTGATGCCACTCTATCTCTACATGCACTGGCTGTCCCTATGACATTTCCACCATTTAATGGTCTTCCGCCCCACACTTTTAACCTCCCTCCTCTTCTGCATACGCACAGCGGAAACGAGGGGCTTGTGTTGCGTCATGTGTTCCCCAGCGATGATCTTACAGTCCTTCACCCGCCACATCTGCTGTCTCCGCACTACCAGCAGATCCAGCTCTGTCTTATGGCAGCCACTCCTGTAGGACACTTTATGGCTTTCTCTCTTGAAGAACAACCCAGCCACTGCCAGCCAATTTCGCATCACCAACTCTACTAGCTCCCGACCCTCTCGGTTTCTAGTAGCCCATCCAAATCTCCCGACCGCACCCTCTTAACCTACCTCTGCTGTACCCACGTGTGCATTAAAGTCACCAGCTGTGCACATCATCACATGTGCTTCCACCGCTCCCATCATTCTCTCTAGCTCTTCTCTCAAAGCCCTTCTCTCTCCCTCTGCCCTTCCTCTTTGAGGTCCGTACATGGACATGATGCACACCAGCTGCTTCCTCAGCATCACCCATGCCATAATGATCCTCTCTTGCCATCTCTCTACTCTCACGACGTCTCTACTGATCTCTGTTACTATGATGCCTGCACCGTTACTCCTTCCATCTCCTCCTGCATGTAGCATCTTATTCCCTCCTGCCAGTGCCCTCGCCCAGTTTCCTTTCCATTTGGTTTCTTGTACATACAACACGTCTAATTTCCTCCTGTCCATCATGTTTACCACTTCCAGTGCTTTACCCCCCATCGTCCCCACATTGAGACTTCCCAGCCAGACTTTGCAACTGGGTCACCTCCGGCGAGACGATCCACCCGCTACAAAAGTGTAAATTAATACCAGCAGAATCATATAACGTTTTCAACTGATATAACACTTTGAATGGGATCAGAATCCTGAGCCATCCTACGCTCTGATGTTGACTGTGGATGTCTGTGTTCAAATATTATATTTAACAATTCTGGTTTGTTGCATATCTGAGCTGAGGTTGCTGAGGATTTAGGCTCTGTAGAAGTTTGTTCTTACTTTGCTCTGCCATGTGTCAGACTCCCCAGATGCACCCAATGCACCGAGGATTGAGGACGTCGATGAGGACTCGGTGACCTTGTCCTGGTCGAAACCTCGTGGTGATGGCGGCGACAGAATCACAGGCTACATCATTGAGTCAAAGATGGCAGGCACGAACAAGTGGCGCCCTCTCAATGCTAAATTCCCTTGCAAGGATCTCCGATTTGTTGGTGAGTTTCCTGTTTGTGGGTCTACTAGTTCAAGTTTATGAGTGTCTGAATTAGAAGATTATTCAGATATATAAAATTTAATAAAGAAAATATCACTTTATGAAAAACTCAGGTTTATTTAGTTGAAAGAAATAGATTAGTTTTTAAAATAATAAAAATATTAATTACATGACTGAAAGTTGACATCAAAAGTTTGCATGAATCTTGATTGCTAAATCATGTTAAGAAAAAGTGAAGTTTGATCTTGTTAAATTGTTTTTGTGACCTCGCAACATTTTTATATGACATAGATTGCCATCCAAAGCATAAACTCAAGATAGCAACTGACCAAAGATGCCATTGTTTTATTGAAAGTAAATAAATGTTATCAATGTATAAGCCCTTTCAAGACATTTGTCAGTGGTGTTTTTGAAGATAGTCACAATGCTAACACAAACACAGTGTAGTTTCAGTGAATGTTTGGTGTGTTGTAGCTGATGACTTGGAGAAGGACACAGAGTATGAGTTCCGAGTGCGGGCCAAGAATAGGGCAGGAACAGGCGAGCCCAGCAGGCCGTCCGACCTGGTCACTACTGCCCCCAAAGCAAGTAAGTACGATAGACAGAAAATAGCTTTTCCCAAGAAAAATGTATAACAGCAACACTCATAATTACGTGGGCAAATCATATGTGTGTTTTAATTACATAACAATTATCTCTTATATTATCTATATAAATCAATGTCACACAACAAAATGCAAACAACCTGCAAACTATATCCACACACACTAGTGGGGGTGGGGGTAGGGCTCTCAAAATCCCATTCCTTACCAATGTATCCCACTTATCTTTAGGCAAACTTAACCCCCACCAATCTGTAGGATCAGCTCCCCACTTCTTGCCACACCCCTCTTAATTTGGGTTCTAAAGTACCTCACAGAGGCCATTTTTTACATCCAAGAAGCTCCTAGCCTCCATGACATTGAACACCAAGAATACATATCTCCCAAGCTGTTCTACATTTACTTACAGCTAATAAGAACACCAAGAATACGTATCTCCCAAGCTGTTATACATTTACTTGCAGCTAATAAGAACACAAAGAATACATATCTCCCAAGCTGTTCTACATTTACTTACAGCTAATAAGAACACCAAGAATACGTATCTCCCAAGCTGTTATACATTTACTTACAGCTAATAAGAACACCAAGAATACATATCTCCCAAGCTGTTCTACATTTACTTACAGCTAATAAGAACACCAAGAATACGTATCTCCCAAGCTGTTATACATTTACTTACAGCTAATAAGAACACCAAGAATACATATCTCCCAAGCTGTTATACATTTACTTACAGCTAATAAGAACACCAATAATATATATCTCCAAAGCTGTTCTACATTTACTTACAGCAAATAAGAACACTGAACCATTTGTCATGTAATAATTATATCAGCCTTACCATTGATTGATAATGATAGGTCCAGCAAGTGTTAATAAAACAAGCCCTAGTTTGTTTGTAAAGGTTGTTCCGTTCACTCTGTGACTATCGTCCTCTCTCCTCAGGCAAGGCGACACCACCAGGTGTCCCTGCGGCTGAAAGGATCGGTCGCAACTTCATTGACCTCAGCTGGAGTAAACCTCGCTCTGACGGAGGCAGCAAGATCAAAGGTAGTCCACTTGATCACAATACTTGTAACTCTTGTACATCATTGCGCCAGAGTAGTAGTATATGTGTCAAGATCAAAAGTAGTCCACTTGATCACATTACTTGTAACTCTTGTACATCATTGCGCCAGAGTAGTAGTATATGTGTCAAGATCAAAAGTAGTCCACTTGATCACATTACTTGTAACTCTTGTACATCATTGCGGCAGAGTAGTAGTATATGTGTCAAGATCAAAGGTAGTCCACTTGATCACAATACTTGTAACTCTTGTACATCATTGCGCCAGAGTAGTAGTATATGTGTCAAGATCAAAGGTAATCCACTTGATCACAATACTTGTAACTCTTGTACATCATTGCGCCAGAGTAATAGTATATGTGTCAAGATCAAAGGTAATCCACTTGATCACAATACTTGTAACTCTTGTACATCATTGCGCCAGAGTAATAGTATATGTGTCAAGATCAAAGGTAATCCACTTGATCACAATACTTGTAACTCTTGTACATCATTGCGCCAGAGTAGTAGTATATGTGTCAAGATCAAAGGTAATCCACTTGATCACAATACTTGTAACTCTTGTACATCATTGCGCCAGAGTAGTAGTATATGTGTCAAGATCAAAGGTAATCCACTTGATCACATTACTTGTAACTCTTGTACATCATTGCGCCAGAGTAATAGTATGTGTCAAGATCAAAGGTAATCCACTTGATCACAATACTTGTAACTCTTGTACATCATTGCGCCAGAGTAATAGTATATGTGTCAAGATCAAAGGTAATCCATTTGATCACAATACTTGTAACTCTTGTACATCATTGCGCCAGAGTAATAGTATATGTGTCAAGATCAAAGGTAATCCACTTGATCACAATACTTGTAACTCTTGTACATCATTGCGCCAGAGTAATAGTATATGTGTCAAGATCAAAGGTAGTCCACTTGATCACATTACTTGTAACTCTTGTACATCATTGCGCCAGAGTAGTAGTATATGTGTCAAGATCAAAGGTAATCCACTTGATCACATTACTTGTAACTCTTGTACATCATTGCGCCAGAGTAATAGTATATGTGTCAATATCAAAGGTAATCCACTTGATCACAATACTTGTAACTCTTGTACATCATTGCACCAGAGAAGTAGTATATGTGTCAAGATCAAAGGTAATCCACTTGATCACATTACTTGTAACTCTTGTACATCATTGAACCAGAGTAATAGTATATGTGTCAAGATCAAAGGTAATCCACTTGATCACAATACTTGTAACTCTTGTACATCATTGCACCAGAGAAGTAGTATATGTGTCAAGATCAAAGGTAATCCACTTGATCACATTACTTGTAACTCTTGTACATCATTGCGCCAGAGTAATAGTATATGTGTCAAGATCAAAGGTAATCCACTTGATCACATTACTTGTAACTCTTGTACATCATTGCGCCAGAGTAATAGTACATGTGTCAAGATCAAAGGTAATCCACTTGATCACAATACTTGTAACTCTTGTACATCATTGCACCAGAGAAGTAGTATATGTGTCAAGATCAAAGGTAATCCACTTGATCACATTACTTGTAACTCTTGTACATCATTGCGCCAGAGTAATAGTATATGTGTCAAGATCAAAGGTAATCCACTTGATCACAATACTTGTAACTCTTGTACATCATTGCGCCAGAGTAGTAGTATATGTGTCAAGATCAAAGGTAATCCACTTGATCACAATACTTGTAACTCTTGTACATTATTGCGCCAGAGTAGTAGTATATGTGTCAAGATCAAAGGTAATCCACTTGATCACATTACTTGTAACTCTTGTACATCATTGCGCCAGAGTAGTAGTATATGTGTCAAGATCAAAGGTAATCCACTTGATCACAATACTTGTAACTCTTGTACATTATTGCGCCAGAGTAGTAGTATATGTGTCAAGATCAAAGGTAATCCACTTGATCACATTACTTGTAACTCTTGTACATCATTGCGCCAGAGTAATAGTATATGTGTCAAGATCAAAGGTAATCCACTTGATCACAATACTTGTAACTCTTGTACATTATTGCGCCAGAGTAGTAGTATATGTGTCAAGATCAAAGGTAATCCACTTGATCACATTACTTGTAACTCTTGTACATTATTGCGCCAGAGTAGTAGTATATGTGTCAAGATCAAAGGTAATCCACTTGATCACATTACTTGTAACTCTTGTACATCATTGCGCCAGAGTAATAGTATATGTGTCAAGATCAAAGGTAATCCACTTGATCACATTACTTGTAACTCTTGTACATCATTGCACCAGAGAAGTAGTATATGTGTCAAGATCAAAGGTAATCCACTTGATCACATTACTTGTAACTCTTGTACATTATTGCGCCAGAGTAATAGTATATGTGTCAAGATCAAAGGTAATCCACTTGATCACAATACTTGTAACTCTTGTACATCATTGCGCCAGAGTAGTAGTATATGTGTCAAGATCAAAGGTAATCCACTTAATCACAATACTTGTAACTCTTGTACATCATTGCACCAGAGAAGTAGTATATGTGTCAAGATCAAAGGTAATCCACTTGATCACATTACTTGTAACTCTTGTACATTATTGCGCCAGAGTAATAGTATATGTGTCAAGATCAAAGGTAATCCACTTGATCACAATACTTGTAACTCTTGTACATCATTGCGCCAGAGTAGTAGTATATGTGTCAAGATCAAAGGTAATCCACTTAATCACAATACTTGTAACTCTTGTACATCATTGCGCCAGAGTAGTAGTATATGTGTCATTCAGTTATACCAGGACAATAGTTGTACAAAATCATTTATAAAATGTATAGATTAATAAAAAGATTTTGAGAATGGAATGAAACTTAATAAAACTAAAATAAAAATTGTATAACATTAAAATTAAAAAGAATAAAACTAAAGATGTACTATAATAAAACATGTACCAAAGATGTACCAAGTACAGTAAAACTTCCTGTATACGAGTAGAAAGTGTTGTTGCCCTTTACTATATATTATATATAGTAACTATCAATGTAAAATGTAACTGAAGTGCCATATCAGTAACCGTGCCGCTGTGTCCAACTCCCCCAGGTTACCAGGTGGAGAAAAGAAGGCCAAATGGGGACTGGGAGAAGGTGAATGACTTCCCTGTGTTGGGAGAGAGCATCAACATCCCCAACCTGGAGGAGGGAGGGCAGTATGAGTTCCGTGTCGCCGCGGTTACGTCTGTCGGCCCCGGCAACTTCAGTCTCGGCACCGCTCCTCTCACCATCAAGGACAAGATGGGTAGGTGGCATGTGTGGACCATGTGCGTGCGTGTGTGTGCAAGCATGCATGCTCGCATGTGTACAGATGTGTTTTTAAAGTGATTCTGTATCAGTAGATTTGACAGTGGCGTGTGTGGACCATGTGTGTGTGTGGACCACGTGTGTGTGGACCATGTGTGTGTGTGGACCATGTGTGTGTGTGGACCGTGTGTGGACCGTGTGTGTGTGGACCGTGTGTGTGTGTGTGTGTGGACCATGTGTGTGTGTGTGGACCACGTGTGTGTGGACCATGTGTGTGTGTGTGTGTGTGTGGACCAATGGGTGTATGCCCGGGATATGTGTATTATTATTATTGTATGGACCATGGTGTAATGATCATGTGGACCATGTGTGTGTGTGTGGACCATGTGTGTGTGTGGACCATGTGTGTGTGTGTGGACCATGTGTGTGTGTGGACCATGTGTGTGTGGACCATGTGTGTGTGTGTGGACCATGTGTGTGTGTGTGGACCATGTGTGTGTGTGTGAACCATGTGTGTGTGTGTGGACCATGTGTGTGTGGATCATGTGTGTGTGTGTGGACCATGTGTGTGTGTGTGGACCATGTGTGTGTGTGTGACCCATGTGTGTGTGTGTGACCCATGTGTGTGTGTGTGACCCATGTGTGTGTGTGTGGACCATGTGTGTGTGTGTGACCCATGTGTGTGACCCATGTGTGTGTGTGTGACCCATGTGTGTGTGTGTGGACCATGTGTGTGTGTGTGACCCATGTGTGTGTGTGTGCAAGTGTGTATGAGTACAGATAAGTGAGTTTTTAATGTGAATCAGTATGTTTGACAGGATGCAATTGTTTCTGTGATAATGATCTGTTGATTTCAAGTTTTCCACTGCAAAAATATTCAGTGGTTATGACAGTTAGAAAATAATAATAATATCCATGTTTTGTTATATAATAGAGAATTATCCTGTCCATTTCATAAGTGGGTTATAAGTTGTGTAAGCCAGAGGTCCACAATATATCAAGTAGTATCCTAAATAAAAGTTCATCCAAGATTTTGAGGTAAGTCCTACATCACTTGGTCTCCCTAAGCTATTTTAATTCCCAGAATGCACCACAACCTTTAATAGTTGCTCTGTCATACTGTTATTTTCTCAGCACTGCCAAAGCATTCTATTTTTGATTTATAAAAATATTAAATAGTTAAAAGTTATCCAAATAAATGTAGGATGTGCATGTAAAATGAGTTGACCACAAAGCATCGACAATGCAGGAATAATCTTTAACCCTGTGTGTGTTTGTGTGTTCAGCTGGAACGGTCCCAGAGTTCTCAAAACGCCCCAGCAATGTGATGGCACCACTGAACGGAGAAGCCAGATTTGAGGTGGAGGCCTCTGGAGAACCACTGCCAGACATCAAGTGGTAAGACAATTATCTCTTCTCTTCATCCTGTTATGTAGCACTTAGCTAAGTACACGTACAGATGCACACACGCTGACAGACAAATATTCATCTCAGCCATGCATGCACGCACACACATCACACGCACGTATGCATACACGTTCACATACACGCACACACACACATACACACACGCATACACACACACGCACACACACACATCACAAACATATGCAGGCATATACGCACACCCTTGCTCACACACATACAGTAATTGCTGCATGGCTGAATGCTTCCTAGAGAAGTTGAATGGGTGTTTAAATGAACAAGTCTTCCAGGGGTGAAATGTAAATAAAGGTCTTTGAATGGTTGTAAGAACTGAATAATATTACTGATGTATTTAACCTTTACATACATACATGTTCAAACATGCCCACACATTCATACGCACACATATAAATAACAAAATTGACAAATATCCCAGCAGAAGTGTGGGTTACACGTAAATAAAAAAGACTCAATCAGCCAAATGCATCCATATCCACTGACCAACTGGGGGTTTTACTATGGAAGGCAATCTTGCTAACTCTTGTTAAATCTATACAAGAAGTCAAGCTGAACGTACGTCCATGTAAATGAACAAAATGATGACACCTCCCCAGGTACAAGGACGGTCTGGAGCTACATTCGAGTGCCAAGTATCGCATCAGTCGCGACGGAGGCAAGTGTCAGCTGATCATCAAGGACATCTACCCGGACGACGCCTCTGAGATCACGTGTGAACTCAGCAACCACAAGGGCAAGGAATCCGCCAGCGTCAAACTCACAGTGCAGAGTCAGTATGATTACCATTCTAGAGCCAGGGTCAGTTGTTTAAACTGTTTTCTCCAATTGTGAAATTCCTGTAATAAATATGTATGAGGAGAGATATGGAAATTCACTCGATAACACATCTAGCTCACTAAAAAATATATTCGTTGATGTTCAGACCTATGGTGCATGAATAATTAAAGTCCTAGGCACAGTTAGTTGAATGAGATTTCTTTAGGCTTCACCACATTTGCTAGGTTTTGATTCGCCTAGTCGAAAATAATTTTGTTGTTTGTTGAATATTTCATGAAACCTTTGCATAAAAATTAGCTAAAGTATCACAGTGGATACTATAGATAGATTTGATTTTTCTCAAATTTATTTTAAATAGGTTAATATATTTAAGGCAAGTATGGAGGGACCACAAGATGTAGATATCGATTGGGCATTGATCATTGTGTGATTACGTCACTTCAGAGCCACCGCAACTAGAGAAGACGATTCGCGACCAGGCAGTGGACAAGGGCGAGACCCTCAAGGTAAAGATTCCCTTCTCTGGCACTGGACCCTTTGACTTCAAGGTCAAGAAGAACAACCGCGACCTTCGTCTCAACGACCGTGTGCAGTTCACTACTTTCGATGACTACGTCATTCTGCAGATCAAGGGTAGGCACAATTACATGATGGATAGAGTTAGTACATTCTGTAGTATTTGTCAATCTGTTTAGACTTGAAAAGTGTATGTGAATATGGTAAGTGAAGTCTAGTTCTTTGAGAGATGAGTGATAATAATTTACTTATATACTTTTATTATGACCATTAATAAATTATGATGTAAGCACGACATGGTTGCCATTGTAAAATAAATCTGTTATTACTACTACTAATAGTGTTGCTGGAATGTTTGGCAGTGTTTATGCTTCAGGTGAGACCCAACATGTACGTGCATGGTACATACATTTGCAAGGCATGGCTGTAACAATTATACAAAATATTTGGTGAAATATAATAAATGTGAACTATAACAAAATATTAAATTCCAACTGCAGCCATTGTAATTTTACAATTTCATTGTTTAAATATTAATTGTTTCTTACCATGTTTTGGATGTATCTATTCAGTTGTCTATGATCTTAGTAAGATTCGGTGGTTTAATAAAAATGTTTTGTTGTTTGTCTTACAGATGCAGAACAGGATGACTCTGGTAGTTATGCTGTTGACATCAGCAATGACAGCGGCGTCATCTCATGCCCATTCAATGTCGCCGTTAAAGGTATGGGGTTTTTCCTCACAGCAATTTTGTGAGCCGGATATGAGATGTCACAAAGTTAATAATTCTGTAAATAATTATGTTGATGTTTTCCCAAAACACATTACGAATTGTTTTTGTTTTGAAAAAATAAACAAATTATATTATTTTAATATATTATTATTGTATTATATTTTTTATTATGTTATTATTTTATGTTTGTGGTAACATTTTCCCGAGTACAGGCTGTATTTAGAATAAAATGCAGTGCAGCATTTTGTTCTGAAACAGTTACTTATATCTGCTGTAGAAATGAATGACAATGTGATGTTTGAGGTCTTGTTTTTTAAATACTTCTTGTTAAAATGTTTGCTTTTGTTGTTTTTGAAATGGCAGCCATGTCTTAAAAAATAACATTCACCCAATGTTGTCATAAACTGATAGATATAATCATCTGGAGTGGATGGTATTCCACCCAAACTACTAGTGGAAATTGTAGAACAAATTAGCATACCGCTTGCAACAGTTTTCAACTTGTCATTAGAAGAGGGAATGGTTCCTTTAGAATGGAAAGAAGCAAACATTATACCGTTATTTAAAAAAGGTTCGAGAAACAAGTCAAATAATTATAGACCAGTTAGTTTAACATCGGTGATTTGTAAATTATTAGAAAGACTAATTAAAGATCACATGGTGGATTTTCTTGTTAAACATAACTTGATAAACCCATCTCAACATGGGTTTCTAAAAGCGAGGTCATGCTTAACAAATATGTTATGTTTTTTGGAAGATATCACTAAGTGGGTAGATGATGGATCACCAGTAGATATCATCTACTTAGATTTTCAAAAAGCTTTCGACAAAGTGCCACATCAGAGATTACTGCTTAAACTAAAAGCCCATGGCATAGGAAATGGTATAATTAACTGGATAGAAAAATGGCTGATTGACAGAAGACAACGGGTAGTTGTTGATGGGGAGGCTTCAAACTGGAAATCAGTTTTGAGTGGGGTTCCACAGGGATCAGTACTGGGACCTATATTATTCTTAATATATATAAACGATTTGGACGATGATATAGCTAGCAAGGTGTTGAAATTTGCAGATGATACAAAAGTGTTTAGAAGGATTAAAAGTGATGGGATAGACAGCATTTACAAGATGATCTTGACAGGTTGATCAAATGGTCTGAAAAGTGGCAAATGTTGTTCAATTTTGGGAAATGTAAATGCCTTCACACAGGACATGGGAACGAATATGTAGAATATACAATGGGGGGAACTGTACTAAGTACTAATGTGAAAGAAAAAGACTTAGGGCTGACAATTAGTGCTGACATGAAGGTTTCAGAGCAGTGTGGAATTGCAGCTTCAAAGGGAAATCAAATCCTTGGATTGATTAGGCGAAATATAGCATATAAAGAAAAAGAACTAATAATACCGCTGTACAAAACAATAGTTAGGCCTCATTTAGAATATTGTATACAAGCGTGGAGGCCATATCGCATGAAGGACATAGATATGCTAGAAAGAGTACAGAGGAGAGCGACTAAAATAATACCAAAACTGAGGGATCTTAGTTATGAAAAACGCCTAAAAGAATGTGGTTTAACAACACTAGAGACCAGGAGATTGAGGGGAGATCAGATAGAAGTGTTTAAAATATTGAATGGTTACGAAAATATTGATAGAAATATGTTTTTTTCAGTTAAGAAAGATAGAAAGACTAGAGGACATGAAGTTACATTAGTAAAGGAGCAGTGTAGATTAGACGTGAGAAAGTTCTCATTTTCACAAAGGACTGTGAATGAATGGAACAGATTATCTGATGATTGTGTGGGTGCTAGTAGTGTGAATATGTTTAAAAATAAAATCGACACATACCTCAGAAGGGCTGGATATATGTAGATAAAAGGGTTGGACTCTTGATAAGCCAAAGGGCTTCCTTGTCCACCTGCCATCTAGAGTTAATTCTCTGGATGGCAATCTTGTTAAATCTTGTTAAATCTCATTAGAGAGGCAACTTAGAGAAGCCTGAAATTGTTTGTAGGATGTTTTATTGGTTGTGTCTATGTAACAAATAAATGAGAGGTTGAAAGAAAAAATATTTAAATTGATTTTTTGTTTTTTAGGAAAATCTCACTTCTGTGCTTCATCCGCAGATTCTAAATGGAAACTGATACATGATACCTTTAAAAAAAAATCAGCTGGCACAGGCTGAAATCTTAATTGTAGATTTCAATTATGAAATTTTGCACATTCAGAAATTTCAGCGAGATTAGCGTTTATTTTATTTTGCCCTGGAATCCTACTTGTATTTTTGTTACATCTGTCTATAATAATGCCTGTATTGTGCCTCTTCACAGCGACCCCTGGTGCATGCACCGGCCCGCTGCGAGTGTCAGACATTAGCCGCAGCTCGTGTCATCTGTCGTGGAAGGCGCCACGTGACACAGGCGGTGCAAAGATCACGAACTACGTCGTAGAGAAGAAAGAGATGGGCAAACCCTACTGGACCACAGTCGCATCTTTCGCAAAGGTCAGTGGCAGCGTCGATAACATGGCAGACCATCTAGCAGTTTGCTGTTAGACCTCAGTTGTCATAGGCATCAGAACTAGGGCCTTGGGGGGCTGATCCATCTAATATTTTTGGATGGAGGGGCTGGAGATAGGCTTAGCCCCCAAATATTTTTGGTGAGCTTCAGGACGGGTGCAGTTGGCATTTTTGGTGAGCCTCAAGGGATGCAAAAGGGGTTTGCTGAATCTTGAACGCTTCGTTGGTTACATGGTGGTGGAGATCCATGGTAGATTGCAGTACATTTCCTGGTTGCAGATGTAATCGCATCAGGGTACATTTTAGATTTTGCATTGTAGTCTGGTGTAGAAGCCATCAACTGTTTTCTTGAGAGTGTGTCAGCAGTGAACTTCAAGGATGCAGGGCCTGTATGACAACAATGAGTATATGTTCTGTGTGTTCTTGTAGGACACAGAGTTTGATGTACAGGGCCTGTATGAGAACAATGAGTACATGTTCCGTGTGTTCTTGTAGGAGACAGAGTTTGATGTACAGGGCCTGTATGAGAACAATGAGTACATGTTCCATGTGTTCTTGTAGGACACAGAGTTTGATGTACAGGGCCTGTATGAGAACAATGAGTATATGTTCCGTGTGTTCTTGTAGGACACAGAGTTTGATGTACAGGGCTTGTATGAGAACAATGAGTACATGTTCCATGTGTTCTTGTAGGACACAGAGTTTGATGTACAGAGCCTGTATGAGATCAATGAGTACATGTTCCGTGTGTTCTTGTAGGACACAGAGTTTGATGTACAGGGCCTGTATGACAACAATGAGTACATGTTCCATGTGTTCTTGTAGGACACAGAGTTTGATGTACAGGGCCTGTATGAGAACAATGAGTATATGTTCTGTTTGTTCTTGTAGGAGACAGAGTTTGATGTGCAGGGCCTGTATGAGAACAATGAGTACATGTTCCATGTGTTCTTGTAGGACACAGAGTTTGATGTACAGGGGCTGTATGAGAACAATGAGTATATGTTCTGTGTGTTCTTGTAGGAGACAGAGTTTGATGTGCAGGGCCTGTATGAGAACAATGAGTACATGTTCTGTGTGTTCTTGTAGGAGACAGAGTTTGATGTACAGGGCCTGTATGAGATCAATGAGTACATGTTCCATGTGTTCTTGTAGGACACAGAGTTTGATGTGCAGGGCCTGTATGAGAACAATGAGTATATGTTCTGTGTGTTCTTGTAGGAGACAGAGTTTGATGTGCAGGGCCTGTATGACAACAATGAGTATATGTTCTGTGTGTTCTTGTAGGACACAGAGTTTGATGTACAGGGCCTGTATGAGAACAATGAGTACATGTTCCGTGTGTTCTTGTAGGAGACAGAGTTTGATGTACAGGGCCTGTATGAGAACAATGAGTATATGTTCTGTGTGTTCTTGTAGGAGACAGAGTTTGATGTACAGGGCCTGTATGACAACAATGAGTATATGTTCTGTGTGTTCTTGTAGGGGACAGAGTTTGATGTGCAGGGCCTGTATGACAACAATGAGTACATGTTCCGTGTGTTCTTGTAGGAGACAGAGTTTGATGTACAGGGCCTGTATGAGAACAATGAGTACATGTTCCGTGTGTTCTTGTAGGAGACAGAGTTTGATGTACAGGGCCTGTATGACAACAATGAGTACATGTTCTGTGTGTTCTTGTAGGACACAGAGTTTGATGTACAGGGCCTGTATGAGAACAATGAGTACATGTTCCGTGTGTTCTTGTAGGAGACAGAGTTTGATGTGCAGAGCCTGTATGAGATCAATGAGTACATGTTCCATGTGTTCTTGTAGGACACAGAGTTTGATGTACAGGGCCTGTATGAGAACAATGAGTACATGTTCCGTGTGTTCTTGTAGGAGACAGAGTTTGATGTACAGGGCCTGTATGACAACAATGAGTATATGTTCTGTGTGTTCTTGTAGGAGACAGAGTTTGATATATGCAGGGCCTGTATGAGAACAATGAGTACATGTTCCGTGTGTTCTTGTAGGAGACAGAGTTTGATGTACAGGGCCTGTATGAGAACAATGAGTACATGTTCCGTGTGTTCTTGTAGGAGACAGAGTTTGATGTACAGGGCCTGTATGAGAACAATGAGTACATGTTCCGTGTGTTCTTGTAGGAGACAGAGTTTGATGTGCAGAGCCTGTATGAGATCAATGAGTACATGTTCCGTGTGTTCTTGTAGGACACAGAGTTTGATGTACAGGGCCTGTATGAGAACAATGAGTACATGTTCCGTGTGTTCTTGTAGGAGACAGAGTTTGATGTGCAGAGCCTGTATGAGATCAATGAGTACATGTTCCGTGTGTTCTTGTAGGACACAGAGTTTGATGTACAGGGCCTGTATGAGAACAATGAGTATATGTTCCGTGTGTTCTTGTAGGACACAGAGTTTGATGTACAGGGCCTGTATGAGAACAATGAGTACATGTTCCGTGTGTTCTTGTAGGAGACAGAGTTTGATGTACAGAGCCTGTATGAGATCAATGAGTACATGTTCCGTGTGTTCTTGTAGGACACAGAGTTTGATGTACAGGGCCTGTATGAGAACAATGAGTACATGTTCCGTGTGTTCTTGTAGGACACAGAGTTTGATGTACAGGGCTTGTATGAGAACAATGAGTACATGTTCCGTGTGGCCGCAGTCAACGAGAACGGATGTGGAGAATGGCTCGAAGCAGAGAGTCCTATTGTCGCCAAGCTGTCTTTCGGTAAGATCCTACAGCAGAACTTGTTAATAATTTTAACACCCCCATTCCAAATCTGGTGCAAACTTTTGTAAACATTTATAACCAAATCTAGCATAAAAAGATCCGCTACTAGGCTTACAACAGGTTATTGCATAAATAAAACACTTTTTAAACATGTTCTGTGATTTCTTTGTCATTCGTTGATGCTGCAATTATTGTTATGTAAATCTGTTGTATAGATCCCAACAGTTTGCACTGTTCGATGTCGTTTACTGATGAAAGTGTGATAATTCCCTTAAAATTATTTATTTGTAAACCATTTTGACATCTCTAAAATAAAGTGACCTAAAGGGGGAGGTGACCTTATTAGCAAGACCCAATTCCTCTACTTTACTGTTACAGAAATAATTTGGGACTGACCTAGGGTGACCTTAATTGCGAGGTGGCTGTATTACCGAGGTGACTGTAAAGCAAGGTTAAACTGTAATACGTTTTTAATGGCTTAATTCGTCTTTGAATTAAAAACAATTACATTTGCTTTTCCCAGATCGCCCAAGCATGCCCGGTATTCCCGACATCCAAGAGGTGGGAGGGGACTTTGTCAGCCTTACTTGGGAGAAGCCTTCGAGCGACGGTGGTGGCCGTATTATGGGCTACATCATCGAGAAGAAGGACGCGAACTATGACAGTTGGAGCCGGGTAAACCAGGTACCTTCCCCAGCCACAATCTTTAATGTGGCGAACCTCATCGAGGACCGCGAGTACGAGTTTCGGGTGATTGCTGTCAATGAGGCTGGAGAGAGTCGGGCGGCAACCACCGTCAGGAAGGTCAAGGTCAAGGACCCAAAAGGTGAGTGCTGTCATATGTGATCAATAGCGCGGTTTTTGCCGTGCAAAATGCCCAAAGCCTACTTCATTGTGGTTACCATTGGACAACTCTTAATGTTTGTATTTATTGATTCATTATTACTCTTAATATATGTCAGTTGTAATGTTTTGTTAATTATGTATAAGTTAAAATAACAAAATTCAAGCTGGCATGTTGAGAGAAAAGCATGTGATCAGGGGTGATGTCACACTCTTGTTCACCCACATAAATTTGGATTGTCTATTTGAAGCTAGTCTAGAAATAATGTGTCATTCAGCGTTTCCGATGGCAACTACCTCGCATGGCGGAAACACAACAACAATTAGACATTTATTTCTGTCCATATGGATTATCCATTTTTAATATTATTACAATCTGATTGAACTGCCTTTGATCAGACAGATAGATGTTATTTTTACAACACGACACAATACAAAAAGAGTATAAGAAGTAATGGTGTTATTTGCGTGTTGTTCAGCTGCAACAATGCCTGAGATAGTGAGTGGTCTCAAGAACTGCCAGGCTGTGCAGGGCAAGTCAGCCAAGTTTGAGGTGGAAGTGGGCGGCAAGCCCGTACCCTCCGTCATCTGGTGAGTAGAGGGAGTCTATGCTGAGTCTTCAAGTGTGTTGTTTTAGCCAGTTTAAAAAAAAATTCATAGGTAATATTATCGAATAATAGGTGGGGAAGAGTTTGGAAATATAACTGTCATTGCGAGATTTCAAATATAATTTAACAGTTATTTTTAGGTCTATGGACATCAATGTCATTTACGTGGGACAAAACTCCTTGTTAATGCGTAGGAGTTACCAATTCGGAATCATGACTCGTTTGCTGTAGGTAACAAGGCATATATAAGTTTGTATGAGAGCTTTGTATTCAGCCAACAATATACATATATATATATATATATAGACAATGTGAAAATGATGTGCATTAGCCTGTATAATTCTAATACATAACTCGACCTCAACAGCAAAGGTGGGGGAAACCGACCATGGAAAGCATCTCAGCGCCACAAAACCCCTTGTACACATTAGCGTGTCATGCAATTACAATTAACTAACATACAGCAAAACTAAATACTTTACTACTGCAGATACCAAGACCCAAATTGTATATTTAATTTATACGTGGATCATATGCAAATGTAATTATAATTGATCTCTTTTGCTTTGAATCTAGTGTTTATCTTGCTCATATGGACATCTGATTCACAAACACTGTTGTTGAATTCATATGTGTGCCACATGAACAGCATTTCAATGAGTGACTATCGAGTGCATTATCTAGGCCCTTCTAATGTGTATGTCCCATTGAATGGTTGCTGTGCCAGGTTCAAGGGAACGAGAGAGCTGGTGGATGGAGGCAAGTATGAGATCTTCCGCGAGGGCAACACACACATCCTCGTTGTGCATGACGTCTTTGGAGAGGACGCGGACGAATACAGCGCCAAGGTCGTCAACAGGGCTGGCTCAAGGACCAGTCGCGGCGACCTGCTTATTAGATGTAAGTGCATGTGGTTTGAGGGAACTTACAGGTAGAGGTAGGTTTATCTAGCCCAACTCCTGACAGGAACATATCACAAAGAATATGATCATGTTGTTCTCCCTATTATCTGTATTGTTCCATCCTGTCATCTTGCATGCTGTCTTCCTGACCTCCATACAGCAAGTGTTCCATCCTGCCATCTTGCATGCTGTCTTCCTGACCTCCAAACAGCAAGTGTTCCATCCTGCCACCTTGCATGCTGTCTTCCTGACCTCCAAACAGCAAGTGTTCCATCCTGCCATCTTGCATGCTGTCTTCCTGACCTCCAAACAGCAAGTGTTCCATCCTGCCATCTTGCATGCTGTCTTCCTGACCTCCAAACAGCAAGTGTTCCATCCTGCCATCTTGCATGCTGTCTTCCTGACCTCCAAACAGCAAGTGTTCCATCCTGCCATCTTGCATGCTGTCTTCCTGACCTCCAAACAGCAAGTGTTCCATCCTGCCACCTTGCATGCTGTCTTCCTGACCTCCAAACAGCAAGTGTTCCATCCTGCCATCTTGCATGCTGTCTTTCTGACCTCCAAACAGCAAGTGTTCCATCCTGCCATCTTGCATGCTGTCTTCCTGTGACCTCCAAACAGCAAGTGTTCCATCCTGCCATCTTGCATGCTGTCTTCCTGACCTCCAAACAGCAAGTGTTCCATCCTGCCATCTTGCATGCTGTCTTCCTGTGACCTCCAAACAGCAAGTGTTCCATCCTGCCATCTTGCATGCTGTCTTCCTGACCTCCAAACAGCAAGTGTTCCATCCTGCCATCTTGCATGCTGTCTTCCTGTGACCTCCAAACAGCAAGTGTTCCATCCTGCCATCTTGCATGCTGTCTTCCTGTGACCTCCAAACAGCAAGTGTTCCATCCTGCCATCTTGCATGCTGTCTTCCTGACCTCCAAACAGCAAGTGTTCCATCCTGCCATCTTGCATGCTGTCTTCCTGTGACCTCCAAACAGCAAGTGTTCCATCCTGCCATCTTGCATGCTGTCTTCCTGACCTCCAAACAGCAAGTGTTCCATCCTGCCATCTTGCATGCTGTCTTCCTGACCTCCAAACAGCAAGTGTTCCATTCTGCCATCTTGCATGCTGTCTTCCTGACCTTCAAACAGCAAGTGTTCCATCCTGCCATCTTGCATGCTGTCTTCCTGACCTCCAAACAGCAAGTGTTCCATCCTGCCATCTTGCGTGCTGTCTTCCTGACCTCCAAACAGCAAGTGTTCCATCCTGCCATCTTGCGTGCTGTCTTCCTGACCTCCAAACAGCAAGTGTTCCATCCTGCCATCTTGCATGCTGTCTTCCTGACCTCCAAACAGCAAGTGTTCCATCCTGCCATCTTGCATGCTGTCTTCCTGACCTCCAAACAGCAAGTGTTCCATCCTGCCATCTTGCATGCTGTCTTCCTGACCTCCAAACAGCAAGTGTTCCATCCTGCCATCTTGCATGCTGTCTTCCTGTGACCTCCAAACAGCAAGTGTTCCATCCTGCCATCTTGCATGCTGTCTTCCTGACCTCCAAACAGCAAGTGTTCCATCCTGCCATCTTGCATGCTGTCTTCCTGTGACCTCCAAACAGCAAGTGTTCCATCCTGCCATCTTGCATGCTGTCTTCCTGACCTCCAAACAGCAAGTGTTCCATCCTGCCATCTTGCATGCTGTCTTCCTGACCTCCAAACAGCAAGTGTTCCATCCTGCCATCTTGCATGCTGTCTTCCTGACCTCCAAACAGCAAGTGTTCCATCCTGCCATCTTGCATGCTGTCTTCCTGACCTCCAAACAGCAAGTGTTCCATCCTGCCATCTTGCATGCTGTCTCCCTGACCTCCAAACAGCAAGCGTTCCATCTCTGCAGTGAACATGCTTACCTCTCATGTGTGAACTGTCAATGTTATGGTGCACAAGCTATATTCTTTCATTGTTAGAATCTGATGAGTGGAGACGTCATGTAAGGACAGTGTATATATATATTTATATATATATATATATGATACAGAGGTGGTCATTGTTATTGACCTGTAAATTATAATGCTTTCTTGGAAATGAAGCTTGGCCCTATGTCGTATGTAGGTTTAAATGAATAACCAAATGCAGTACAACTTTGATTCAAATGTCTCAACTCATTTATTAATTAGCATGTGACATACCATATATGTTGCCATTGTATTTAGGGTAGATTTGCCACCAGTCCACTACAGCATACATAACATGAATATTAACGTTAATAAAATAATTTTTTATTAAAGTTAATATCGAACCATATAATTATTATCTAGTTCTTTTCAACATACAGTGACTATGCAACACACAAAATAATCAATTTCAAAAGGTATGGTAAATAGTTTTTTGAAATAGTTTTGCATTGATGTGACTGTTGAAAATGTTCTCACCTGCTGCCGTCTATCACAGCACCTCCCAAGATCAAGGTGCCGCCGCGCTTCCAGGACTTGTCATCCTTCGAGAAGGGCGAGGAGGTCATCTTCAAGATCCCGTTCACTGGATACCCGAAGCCGAAGGTGCGCTGGACGCGCGACGGGGAGGAGCTCGAAGGGAGCAGTCATTATCGTGTGGAGACGGGAGAGAGACACGCCATCCTCACCATCAAGGCAGCAGAGAAGACAGATGATGGTCCCTACCATCTGCAGCTTGAGAACGACCTCGGCATTGATTCCGCTGTCATCAAGATCGCCATCAATGGTGTGTGTCGTTAAAGTTGCATTCTGAGCTCAACTATAATTGTTATTTGTTTCTAAGAAAGTATACGTACAACAGGAATAATGTTTACTCATTTGATCATACTTGCTACCAATGTCACTTTGGCTTTTGATGTGTTATTTGATCAATTATGCTTTTATAAAATGACTGATTGCCATGTTCAGCCAGCGAAATAATAAGCATGTGGAACGCGGATATAATTTTATGTGTTTTGCATCATATATACATATCTCCCCATTTCTTTTAAAATCATCTGAAATGTTAACTACCTTTAATAAAAAACTATTATTTCATTGTATTTAGGAGATATTTGTTTGAAATTGCTTTTCCACCATGAATATTTTGTGGTCCCTTGCCCTAATGATGACTTCTGTGTCCTATTGATGATGTAATGCCTGTCGTTCTTGTTTGTAGCACTTCTGTGCTCATGTTCCTGATGATATAGAAGTTAGAGCAGTGTATTATCCTACTGCGTGTGTTTCAGACTGCCCCGACCCGCCTCGCTTCCTGCAGACAGAGAACATCTACCACGACTCCGTGATGTTGTCCTGGAAGCCACCGCTCAACGACGGAGGCAGCTTCATCACCCAGTATATCGTGGAGAAGCTGGAGCCCCCCATGAACAACTGGATCCGCTGCTGTGTCAACAGGTCAGAAAGCAAATACACAATGCAGACGTCACACTGATCAACCATTTTGTCTTTATGTGCCTCTCAGATTGGTTTCTAAGGATTTAAGTGCAAAGGAAGTTATCTTATTATTATTCTGACTGAATCATCAAGAAACTTTGTTGTTCTATGAGGATATTCGTAGGACTTCTTATTTTGTCTGATAAGTCTACATTTTGTGTAAATATTTGTTAATGTTTGTAAGAGTAATGTGTATGCCTTGAGTTTTGTATGGATGTTTCAAGCTTGTTTTGATGTGTCAGAAGGCAACATTTATGTTGCTTCAAAGCACAGAACAGAATGTTTAGAAGAGATGATCGAGGTGGGACGATTGTGTGAAGGGGATTTCTCTGGATTGGGAAGTATGAAAGCAAGAGATAGAGGGAGTGGAGATGGATGGCGGAGGCAGTAGAGAAATGGGATCATGGAAGAAGGAAAACAAACATCAAGGCCTGTCCTGGACAAAGAGGAATGCATATGTTTTGGGGATCGTTTAGCTGTTCTTCTGTCAGTTCCCATGTGTTGAACATACGAAGACCTTCGCGTCCCGACCATAGAATGATGTAACTGTGTTGCATTGCTGGTGTCGTCCCCTTTACCTTAAACCACATCTCTGCGATTTGTTTAAACTCTTTGTATGCTTGTGGTCTGTCCAGGTGGCTCCAGTCCATGGATGGATTGGGCAAAGCTTCTGCCATCTTTATATCTCGCGGAACAACGCACAAGTGTCTAGGTTTATTTATACTTCTACATTCGTCACTCTTTAAAACGTGGCTTAATTGTTATAGTCAGCTGATTTCGACTACGTCTGTGACCTTGGCAATGTTTACATTCCGGGTCGTCTGCTGGTTGAACTAAGAGACGCCGTATGCATACGTACTGTCATCAATCTTGTCCGGCTGCTCCCGTGGGGTTTCCGATGACACGGGGGCGATCGACCTCGTCAGGCCACACGTACTCCACCCGTTTGGAGGGTCATCTGCGTCACTGCTTGTCGGGGTGTGCGATATCCGATATCACTGTTAACTTAGCCAAAGCAGAGTTTAACTAATACTTGAACCTAGCCGAAGCAGAGTTCAACTAATGCTAGAACCTAGCCAAAGCAGAGTTCTTGGACCTAGCCGAAGCAGTGTCCGTTTCACATTAGCTTGTAGCAAAAGTCAGTAACAACGACACTCACAGTGTTCCCACAGACAGGCAGTGTGCATTGCACATCTTCCCGTTGTCACGTACTTGCGGGCGATCAGACGAGTCATCTACAATCTCTTTTCCCCGTCAAGTGTCACTTCCAGGACCATGAAACACCTTTCTCCATGGTCCTGGTCACCGCTGCCACCATGAAATGCGTTTATAATGACAACAGGCTTCATGATGATACTTATATAGTGTATATTTAATGAGTACTAGAACTGCACGTATGTCGGCTTAGTTCATGACACTACCAGAGTGCGTGACCTTGTCACTATCTTGGTACATGTATTACTACGCGTATTACTATCACGCTAATAAATGTAGTCCTATAACAACAACAATTCTTGGTTTAAATGTTTCCCTGAGTTAAGTTAACATGACTGTAATCTGATTAATTTATTATGTAATTAGTCAATGTTGTATGTATGTATGCTGAAGGATATGTCTGTCCCCAGATTCACGTTTGCGACGGTTGAGGGTCTGTCGCCATGCAAGGACTACCAGTTCCGTGTGACAGCGGAGAACTTCTACGGTCGCAGCGAGCCGTGCGAACCAACGAATGTCTTCAAGACTGAGACCGTGGAGGAGGGACGCAAGAGGAAGGGACTGCCAGTCGAAGGTAGCACTCCTCAAACAATCACATTTATAGACATTATTAGCAACCCCCCTACGTCCACACAGATACAGAAGACGGTTTCCCAAAGTTGTCATACATGATGTCTGTTACAATACATTTAAAAAAATTATTGGCAAACCATGGAACAATCACAGAAAACATGCATAATGGTTTGGACAATCAATTTACATCCATCTAATGTACGGCACAAACCATTAAACCAGTAAGAACCCATAAACAATGGGAAATTTTAAAGAAAAATAATGCATTGCTTTTCTTCCAAAGGGTCGTAGAGTAATCCCTGAAATGTTGGCGCCTGGGATGCAAATAGTCCAGGACCAAAACGTTAATATACCCATGCACATACTTACCACTAGCTCAATTATAGTTAATATACCCATGCACATACATACCACTAGCTCAATTATAATTAATATACCCATGCACATACATACCACTAGCTCAGTTATAGTTAATATAACCACACACACACATACTTACTACTAGCTCAGTTATAGTTAATATACCCACACACACACATACTTACTACTAGCTCAATTATAGTTAATATACCCACACACATACTTACCACTAGCTCAATTATAGTTAATATACCCACACACATACATACCACTAGCTCAGTTATAGTTAATATACCCACACACACACATACTTACCACTAGCTCAATTATAGTTAATATACCCACACACATACATACCACTAGCTCAATTATAGTTAATATACCCACACACATACATACCACTAGCTCAATTATAGTTAATATACCCACACACACACATACATACCACTAGCTCAATTATAGTTAATATACCCACACACATACATACCACTAGCTCAATTATAGTTAATATACCCACACACACACATACATACCACTAGCTCAATTATAGTTAATATACCCACACACATACATACCACTAGCTCAATTATAGTTAATATACCCACACACATACATACCACTAGCTCAATTATAGTTAATATACCCACACACATACTTACCACTAGCTCAATTATAGTTAATATACCCACACACACACATACTTACCACTAGCTCAATTATAGTTAATATACCCACACACATACATACCACTAGCTCAATTATAGTTAATATACCCACACACATACATACCACTAGCTCAATTATAGTTAATATACCCACGCACACACATACATACCACTAGCTCAATTATAGTTAATATACCCCCACACACATACATACCACTAGCTCAATTATAGTTAATATACCCACGCACATACATACCACTAGCTCAATTATAGTTAATATACCCACACACATACATACCACTAGCTCAATTATAGTTAATATACCCACACACATACATACCACTAGCTCAATTATAGTTAATATACCCACACACACACATACCACTAGCTCAATTATAGTTAATATACCCACACACATACTTACCACTAGCTCAATTATAGTTAATATACCCATGCACATACATACCACTAGCTCAATTATAGTTAATATACCCACACACATACTTACCACTAGCTCAATTATAGTTAATATACCCACACACATACTTACCACTAGCTCAATTATAGTTAATATACCCACGCACATACATACCACTAGCTCAATTATAGTTAATATACCCACACACATACATACCTCTATCTCAATTATAGTTAATATACCCACGCACATATCACTAGCTCAATTATAGTTAATATATCCACGCACATACATACCACTAGCTCAATTATAGTTATTATACCCACACACATACATACCTCTATCTCAATTATAGTTAATATACCCACACACATACCACTAGCTCAATTATAGTTAATATACCCACACACATACATACCACTATCTCAATTATAGTTAATATACCCATGCACATACATACCTCTATCTCAATTATAGTTAATATACCCACGCACATACCACTAGCTCAATTATAGTTAATATACCCACACACATACTTACCACTAGCTCTCAATTATAGTTAATATACCCACGCACATATCACTAGCTCAATTATAGTTAATATATCCACGCACATACATACCACTAGCTCAATTATAGTTATTATACCCACACACATACATACCTCTATCTCAATTATAGTTAATATACCCACACACATACCACTAGCTCAATTATAGTTAATATACCCACACACATACATACCACTATCTCAATTATAGTTAATATACCCATGCACATACATACCTCTATCTCAATTATAGTTAATATACCCACGCACATACCACTAGCTCAATTATAGTTAATATACCCACACACATACTTACCACTAGCTCAATTATAGTTAATATACCCACGCACATACATACCTCTATCTCAATTATAGTTAATATACCCACACACATACATACCACTAGCTCAATTATAGTTAATATACCCACGCACATACCACTAGCTCAATTATAGTTAATATACCCACGCACATACCACTATCTCAATTATAGTTAATATACCCACGCACATACATACCTCTATCTCAATTATAGTTAATATACCCACACACATACATACCACTAGCTCAATTATAGTTAATATACCCACACACATACAAGCATACTATTTAGTCAAATAAATACAAATTCGTTACATGCAATTCTATCTTCAATTATAGTTAATATACCCACATTACAACACTAGCTCAATTATAGTTAATATACCCACATGTACATACATACCACTATCTCACTCATCAAGAATATAATTAATATCACATACACCACTAGCTCAATTATAATGATACCACCATACTAATTAGCCCAATTTATAGTTATTATAAATTCCAATGCCATACATAACTACTCAGCCCATCACTGCTACTATACCCACACACATACCACTAGCTCAATTATAGTTAATATACCCACGCATATACATACCACTATCTCACTACTAATATACCCACGCACATACCACTAGCTCAATTATAGTTAATATACCCACGCATACCATACCATATCTCAATTATAGTTAATATACCCACACACATACATACCACTAGCTCAATTATAGTTAATATACCCACACACATACATACCACTATCTAAATTATAGTTAATATACCCACGCACATACCACTAGCTCAATTATAGTTAATATACCCACACACATACATACCTCTATCTCAATTATAGTTAATATACCCACGCACATACCACTAGCTCAATTATAGTTAATATACCAACACACATACATACCACTATCTCAATTACCGTTAATATACCCACACACATACATACCACTAGCTCAATTATAGTTAATATACCCATGCACGTACATACCACTATCTCAATTATAGTTAATATACCCACACACATACATACCACTATCTCAATTATAGTTAATACTTACCACTAGCTCAATTATAGTTAGATTTACCTTACAAGAATATTGGCTTTCATTTTGTAATATGTTGGCATGTCTCACAGTTGACTGGCTTTTATTTTTTTTATTGAACAGGGATCAAAGAACAATTAAAACAATTAAACAATAGTTTCTGTTAATACATAACGTGATTACACTATTGTGGTAGTTAAATTATAAGACGTTACATAAGCAAAAAATATGTACCAGAAAAAATGTGTAATAAATAATGATATAATTTGCCGTGTGTTTCAGATGACACAGGCAAGAGGGTGCGAGGAAAGTACACCGGACCCAAGATCCTCGACTACGACAGATTCTGTACGTATCGGCCCTTAATTTAGACCTTACAACATTGCTGCTGACATATGCAGATGTCACATGTTTGATCTCTCAAGAACCTGTAGTCTGATTCTTCATTCAAAACGATCATGTGAAATTAATTCATAGAGTAAACTGGATATGAATAACAAATAGACATAAATTCTCCAAAATTCGGGGTTTATTTTAGGTGGATGTAATGTAAATGTGTTAATTGTTTGCAACATGTTCACTTGTACCAGTCTAGGAGAGGTATTTCTGCGTGTTGAAGAATGTTTGTTGTCGATGTTATAGCCTACTCATGGTGTTATTCACTTTCAGACTATGATCTGTGGTCTAAGATCAAGCCTCAACCAGTGGAGATCAGATCAGGAGACATCAACGACTACTACGACATCCATGAGGAACTCGGAAGGTTGGTTTCTTAGATATGATTTATTATATGTTCAGATAGGATCCCCTGCTTGCAATATTAGTACATATTGCACCTTTCCTGCTATCAATTTTTATCTACTCTCATTTGTACTTGCACTGTCTTATTTGTCCCACTTATTTATCACTTCTCATACAGCATATTAACAAAGGTGCACACAATTATACCACGAAAAAAGAGGAAACCTCCTTGGAAAGAGAAAAAGAAATGTGTTATGTTTATATATATATATATATATATATATATACATATTTTAGGCATGACTGTCGCACCAAGTTTTCATCTGTAAATCATTAAATCACGTAATAATCAGTAGTAAGCAGATGTGGTAAATAAAAGACGATCTCCCTGTTTTAACAGATGGCAAACAACATTATGTTTCAGTGGCGCCTTTGGTGTAGTGCACAGGGCAACTGAGAAATCTACAGGAAGAACATTTGTGGCAAAGCTCATCAACACCCCGTACCCCGCTGATAAGGCGATCGTGAAGGGTGAGATCAACATCATGAACAGTCTACACCACCAGAAACTTCTCAACCTGCACGACGCATTTGAGGACAAGCACGAAATAGTGCTTGTTCTTGAGTAGTAAGTACAGCTACTGTTCGTGGAATATCTATATTTAAGAAACCATGTTATGTGTCATGGCAAAAGATATTAGTTCAGGCAGTGAATATTTCAGCAAGTTCTCCTTTGTTATATCCATAATGGCAATTACGTAAATGTTAAATGTACGGTAGAACAGCTATGGTATGATCTACAAGACAGCGGAAACGGTCGTAATTGTGAATTATCTGTCTGGAAGTTTATTAATATCAGTATTTTAATGATTCTGAAAAGGTGGATGAATTTTGTCTCTGGATGATTTATTAATCTGTGAAATTCCAATGTTATACAATTTCTGACAGTAACCGTGCTCCAGCAATAAAGAGAAAAATATGACGTAGACATTGTTAAATTAGGTGTACTTTAAAAAAAATCATATAATTTAATTACACGGTAGGATTAACTAGCTGTGTATCCGTTAACAAATGAACAATGTTGTACATTTCCTTTCACATTGTCACAAATAACATCCCTGTCTTGCAGCTTGTCAGGCGGGGAACTCTTTGACCGCATCGCGGCGGAGGACTACAAGATGAATGAGGGTGAAGTGGTCGACTATGTGCGCCAAGTATGCGAGGGACTGTGTTACATGCACGAGCGCAACATTGTGCACCTCGACATCAAGGTACGACCAAAGACACTGTTTTCCCTTAGTTTTGAGTTGAACAACTTGTTTATAATTTATGCATTTATTTGTGTAAATATGCACATCACAATTTTTTTCTTTTCTATGTTTTATTATAGATTTAATATGTAGGTTTGGTGTAGATTCCTTAACTGAACTGTTATTTCAGTCCACTTTGGTATAAAGTTTGCTGCTCCTTAATTTCGTTTCCATCACGGATCCAATTTCACTGCCATCTCCACCACCCACCTCTACTTCCCCCACCTCTTACCCTTGTTCTCCACTCCTCTCTCATTCCTCGCACCACCCACCTCTACTTCCCCCACCTCTTACCCTTGTTCTCCACTCCTCTCTCATTCCTCGCACCACCCACCTCTACTTCCCCCACCTCTTACCCTTGTTCTCCACTCCTCTCTCATTCCTCGCACCACCCACCTCTACTTCCCCCACCTCTTACCCTTGTTCTCCACTCCTCTCTCATTCCTCGCACCACCCACCTCTACTTCCCCCACCTCTTACCCTTGTTCTCCACTCCTCTCTCATTCCTCGCACCACCCACCTCTACTTCCCCCACCTCTTACCCTTGTTCTCCACTCCTCTCTCATTCCTCGCACCACCCACCTCTACTTCCCCCACCTCTTACCCTTGTTCTCCACTCCTCTCTCATTCCTCGCACCACCCACCTCTACTTCCCCCACCTCTTACCCTTGTTCTCCACTCCTCTCTCATTCCTCGCACCACCCACCTTTACTTCCCCCACCTCTTACCCTTGTTCTCCACTCCTCTGTCATTCCTCGCAAATCAATATACAATCTCAGTCATTGTCTTTCTCTTCTACCTCGCATTACAATGCATCCACTCCCTCCGTGGTCATTATCCTTCTACCTGACACTACAAGGGCATCCACTCCCTCCGTGGCCATTATCCTTCTACCTGACACTACAAGGGCATCCACTCCCTCCCTGGCCATTCTCCTTCTACCTGACACAACAAGGGCATCCACTCCCTCCGTGGCCATTATCCTTCTACCTGACACTACAAGGGCATCTACTCCCTCCGTGGCCATTATCCTTCTACCTGACACTACAAGGGCATCCACTCCCTCCGTGGCCATTGTCCTTCTACCTGACACTACAAGGGCATCCACTCCCTCTGTGGCCATTATCCTTCTACCCGTCACTACAAGGGCATCCACTCCCATGGCCATTATCTTTCTACCCGACACTACAAGAGCATCCACTCCCTCCGTGGCCATTATCTTTCTACCTGACACTACAAGGGCATCCACTCCCTCCGTGGCCATTATCCTTCTACCCGACACTACAAGGGCATCCACTCCCTCTGTGGCCATTATCTTTCTACCTGACACTACAAGAGCATCCACTCCCTCCGTGGCCATTATCCTTCTACCTGACACTACAAGGGCATCCACTCCCTCCGTGGCCATTATCCTTCTACCCGACACTACAAGGGCATCCACTCCCTCCGTGGCCATTATCTTTCTACCTGACACTACAAGAGCATCCACTCCCTCCGTGGCCATTATCTTTCTACCTGACACTACAAGGGCATCCACTCCCTCCGTGGCCATTATCCTTCTACCCGACACTACAAGGGCATCCACTCCCTCCGTGGCCATTATCTTTCTACCCGACACTACAAGAGCATCCAGCACTCCGCGTGGGCTACTATCCCTTCTACCTGACACCTCACAGCAAAGGGTACCACCCTCCTCCCCAAGTGGGCCACATCCTTCTACCTGACACTACAAGGGCATCCACTCCCTCCGTGGCCATTATCCTTCTACCTGACACTACAAGGACATCCACTCCCTCCGTGGCCATTATCCTTCTACCTGACACTACAAGGGCATCCACTCCCTCCGTGGCCATTATCCTTCTACCCGACACTACAAGGGCATCCACTCCCTCCGTGGCCATTATCTTTCTACCTGACACTACAAGAGCATCCACTCCCTCCGTGGCCATTATCCTTCTACCTGACACTACAAGGGCATCCACTCCCTCCGTGGCCATTCTCCTTCTACCTCACACTACAAGGGCATCCACTCCCTCCGTGGCCATTCTCCTTCTACCTCCCACTACAAGGGCATCCACTCCCTCCGTGGCCATTATCCTTCTACCTGACACTACAAGGGCATCCACTCCCTCCGTGGCCATTCTCCTTCTACCTGACACTACAAGGGCATCCACTCCCTCCGTGGCCACTCCCTACCGTGGCCATTATACTTCTACCTGACACTACAAGGGCATCCACTCCCTCCGTGGCCATCCTCCTTCTACCTGACACTACAAGGGCATCCACTCCCTCCGTGGCCATTATCCTTCTACCTGACACTACAAGGGCATCCACTCCACCTGACACTCACAAGGCATCCACTCTCCCCTGGCCATTCTCCTCTCTACCTGACACTACAACGGGCATCCACTCTCCTCACAGTGGGCCATTATCCTTTCTACCTGGACACTCATGGGCATCCACTCCTCCGTGGCCATTATCCTTCTACCCGACACTACAAGGGCATCCACTCCCTCCGTGGCCATTATCTTTCTACCCGACACTACAAGGGCATCCACTCCCTCCGTGGCCATTATCCTTCTACCTGACACTACAAGGGCATCCACTCCCTCCGTGGCCATTATCCTTCTACCCGACACTACAAGGGCATCCACTCCCTCCGTGGCCATTATCTTTCTACCTGACACTACAAGAGCATCCACTCCCTCCGTGGCCATTCTCCTTCACCTGACACTCACAAGGCATCCACCCTCCGTACATATCCTTCTACCTGACACTACAAGGCATCCACTCCCTCTCAAGTGGGCCATTATACTCTCTCTACCTGACACTACAAGGCATCCACTCCTCCATGGGCCATCCTCCTCTCTACCTGACACTCACAAGGGCATCCACTCCTCCGTGGCCATTATCTTTCTACCTGACACTACAAGGGCATCCACTCCCTCCGTGGCCATTATCCTTCTACCTGACACTACAAGGGCATCCACTCCCTCCGTGGCCATCCTCCTTCTACCTGACACTACAAGGGCATCCACTCCCTCCGTGGCCATTATCCTTCTACCTGACACTACAAGGGCATCCACTCCCTCCCTGGCCATTCTCCTTCTACCTGACACTACAAGGGCATCCACTCCCTCCGTGGCCATTATCCTTCTACCTGACACTACAAGGGCATCCACTCCCTCCGTGGCCATTATCCTTCTACCTGACACTACAAGGGCATCCACTCCCTCCGTGGCCATTATCCTTCTACCTGACACTACAAGGGCATCCACTCCCTCCGTGGCCATTATCCTTCTACCTGACACTACAAGGGCATCCACTCCCTCCGTGGCCATTATCCTTCTACCTGACACTACAAGGGCATCCACTCCCTCCGTGGCCATTATCCTTCTACCTGACACTACAAGGGCATCCACTCCCTCCGTGGCCATTATCCTTCTACCTGACACTACAAGGGCATCCACTCCCTCCGTGGCCATTATCCTTCTCTACAAGGGCATCCACTCCCTCCGTGGCCATTATCTTTCTACCTGACACTACAAGGGCATCCACTCCCTCCGTGGCCATTATCCTTCTACCTGACACTACAAGGGCATCCACTCCCTCCGTGGCCATTATCCTTCTACCCGACACTACAAGGGCATCCACTCCCTCCGTGGCCATTATCCTTCTACCTCACACTACAAGAGCATCCACTCCCTCCGTGGCCATTATCCTTCTACCTGACACTACAAGGGCATCCACTCCCTCCGTGGCCATTCTCCTTCTACCTCACACTACAAGGGCATCCACTCCCTCCGTGGCCATTCTCCTTCTACCTCCCACTACAAGGGCATCCACTCCCTCCGTGGCCATTATCCTTCTACCCGACACTACAAGGGCATCCACTCCCTCCGTGGCCATTATTTTTCTACCTGACACTACAAGAGCATCCACTCCCTCCGTGGCCATTATCTTTCTACCTGACACTACAAGGGCATCCACTCCCTCCATGGCCATCCTCCTTCTACCTCCCACTACAAGGGCATCCACTCCCTCCACAGCCATTCTCCTTCCATTTGCTCCACTTGTCCAGCCCTCTTTATCCACCTCCTCATCAGCTTCCTCCTGAAACTCTCTCACACCAACTTCCTCCCTCAGCTCCTTCATTCTTTGGTTATTCACTCTTCACTCCCACAGTCCATCTCACCCAGTCATGTTAGCAAACTTGGACTTTTTACAACTGAGCCTCTCATATACATCCCCATTCCCTTGCAGCCTGAAAACATTCTGTGTGAGACAAAGAAGAGTACGAATGTGAAGATGATTGACTTTGGCCTCGCCGCCAAACTTGACCCGGAGCAGGTCGTCAAGATCACCACGGCAACAGCGGAGTTTGCGGCTCCAGAGGTCGTGGACCATGATGCAGTTGGTTTCTACACAGACATGTGGGCTGTCGGAGTCCTCGCTTACATACTGTGAGTGACCTGCACTCATCGACTGCATCCTTTATTTAGAGTTCTGTTGGACTCTCATTAAAGCGAAGGATACCTTGTCCATTTGTCATCTGAGGTTTCAGCCTTGGATGGCAATCTTATTACATCTTGCTAAATGGTGTGACACATATGATCGGTTCAACACATGCATGCCTGCATGTGTACACACACACATACATACTCATGTACACACTCTCACACACACACACTAACACATACACACATACTCATGCACACACTCACACACTAACACATACACACATACTCATACACACGCACATACTCATCACAGACTCACACACACAAACACACACACGCATGCACACAGTCATGCATGCACGCACACATACGCACACATACTACCAGCTGTGCTGTGACCGTGCACCCTCCTGTTCCAGCTTGAGTGGTCTGTCTCCATTTGCGGGTGAGGACAGCATCGAGACGATGCAGAATGTGAGCAAGTGTGACTGGGACTTTGATTCAGAGAGCTTCAAAGGCATCTCTGAGCAGGCCAAGGACTTCATCCGCAAACTCATCGTCAAGCAGCCTCAGTGAGTCACCACTGGTGTCACGCAACACCCCAAAAACATCTGTCACATTGTTCAGTCAGACTGTCCTCATCTGGCTTTGTGATGTGTCTAGTTCTAATTAGTTTCTGTCACTATGCATATTAACAGACTAGTTTATATAAATTATTGAACTCTTGATATTGTGAGACCTCATTCAGTTAGCCTTTTTATAGAATATCTCACCAACCCAACCTATGCTGTCATTGAGGGTGATCAGTAATTGTCAAGTTATTTTATAGCCTAAAAGCTAAAAAAAAGTAGTGATCTATTATTGCAATAGATTATCAGTACACAGTAATTTGTTTAGATTATTGATATGAATTTACAAATTAATACAGTTAATTCACAGAGGGTGATACATGGCTGGAACAAATGATCTAATAATTGCGTTAATGCTAATGGTGTGAATACGATCTCAGAAAGGTGGGTTATATGGAGATACAAAACATGTCTGCCTCAATAAACCAAAGGCTTCCTAGTCCTCTTGTGATCGGGGGTGTTTGCACTGACTGGCAGTCTTGTTAAATCTTGTAAGTTTACATTGACGACTGTGTTGCCAGGTGTCACATGGTCTGGTCTGATATCTCTGCAGTCATTCATGTAAGTATGCACTGGTCATTGTGTTTCCAGGCGCCGTCTGACCGTGCATGATGCTCTGGAGCACTCGTGGCTGGCGGGAGACAACGACTATTCTCAACACCGCATCCCATCCAGCAGATACAACAAGATACGTGAGACCATCAGGCAGAGATACGTAAGTGCTGGCCAACTGTAATACAGGAGAACCCCACGAGAAGCCCCTGTCGGAAACAGCAACTCTATCGTAATCTGTTTCTTTGAAATATCAGTAAATCTGTCTACCTGATGAGCCTCTATAGCCAGGATCAACCTTTAATCAGACCACCTGATCACAGTCATAGGTCTGTAATTTAAGGCTTTGAAAAGATTTAAAAATATGTTGTTCTTTTAAAGAAAGGTCTGAACTTTGATTTCACCGTAATTTACCTAACATGGAATGACTGCATAGAGCTGAGCATTATGCTTCTTTCATCAAATGCTACAATTTTAAACTAAATGTTAGTGTTTTTTATATTGTCTATGTCGTGGTAAAAGGTCTTACACTTTCAAATTATGGTCTTAGATCTTAACAGCCAAAAGCAGTAGATACCACAATATTCGACAGGGAGCTTGCTAACATTTCTGATAGCAGATGTTTCAGTTGGATGAGTGCATATGCATTGTGTTCCCAGATGGACTGGCCCATGCCCATGCCAGCCATTGGACGTCTCGCCAACTTTGGTTCAATGCGCAAGGCCCGGCCCAAGGACCATGGCATCTTCAACACATACTTCGGTAGGTGTCTATGTCATGCATGTTTACTGTCACCATAGATGTGCTTACTGGACCTCATAATACAGGCACAGATGCCTATCATTACAGATTTTCCTTAATCATTACGGAAATTAACCTCACATTACGATATTGCAGAAATAAAAATATCCGATTACAGAAAATGATGCACATTAAAGAATTGCTAAATCTGTAAATAATGCCGCTCCAGATTCCCTGAAGAAAATTTCATCATTCACTTGTTACAATTAATCAATAAATCTTCACAACATGTGAAGTACTAATGCAAAGGAAGGTCCCGCTGCTACGAAGTCAATAAGTTAACTTTATCCAATGCTGTGCACTTGTACAATGTTTCATTACAGAAATAATTGTTATAAAGTGGGCAGAACAACAAAAGTTCCATTGTTACAACATCAGCATTATCTCAAATGTTAAGTTATGCCAAATGTTTCAACTTGATTCTGCTGTACACGGTTGCTTACATGTTTAATTCTCTTAGAGCACTAGAGTGCATCTTCATTTCATCTTCTCTACTCTTATATAACCTCATTGAAATGTAGTTAAGTAAAATGTCTTAAGTAAAACCCACAAGCTATGAGTGTTTGTTTCAGACCGGCGTGAGGCATGGCCGAGGTTTGTGAGGAAGCCCCACACCGTGGTGGCAGAGGAGGGTGGAGTGGTCACCTTCAAGTGCAAGGTGCTGGCCGCCACCCCACCCACCATCACTTGGTGAGTGGTAGACCAGGGCTTCTTTTGTATTTTGGCGAGCAGTCTTTCTGGCGTGTCATGCATGAGAGGTGATATATGGTGACAGGGGCATCTTTATGTCACTCCTGTCAGTATGTCAAACGCTGAGGCAATGTCTGTCTTATAAGAATCCAACTATAATTGAACTATTGTGTCTGTGTGTGTCTGTGCGTGCGTGCGTATAAGATAAGCTTTTCCTCCTAGATGCTTTGCATGTTGAGCACATTTTCAGGGATTCATCTATGATCAATTTACACTTGGTTAAAGGATTTTTTCAGTTAAGGATTCATACGATTGTTCAGAAGATTATGCATGTTTTGTACACTTGTTACAAACTACATACAAGTCCACTGATTGATGGATGGTTACATAACTTTCACCAGTGTAGAAAACACCTGCAGAGTGGTGAATAATATTCAGATTACGTCATCTTTGACAAACGTCCAGTACGAATACATGAGGAAACACCTGCATCTATGTTTGTGTGGCACTATATGGAGGCTGGGCATTGGTGCTAGTGTCATGTCTTACATGAGAATACACCTGCATCTATATTTGTGTGGCATGATATGGAGGCTGGGCATTGGTGCTAGTGTCATGTCATACATGAGAACACACCTGCATCTATGTTTATGTGGCACGATATGGAGGCTGGGCATTGGTGCTAGTGTCATGTCATACATGAGAACACACCTGCATCTATATTTGTGTGGCATGATATGGAGGCTGGGCATTGGTGCTAGTGTCATGTCATACATGAGAACACACCTGCATCTATGTTTGTGTTGCACGATATGGAGGCTGGGGATTGGTGCTAGTGTCATGTCATACATGAGGACACACCTGCATCTATGTTTATGTGGCACGATATGGAGGCTGGGGATTGGTGTTAGTGTCATGTCATACATGAGGAAACACCTGCATCTATGTTTATGTGGCACGATATGGAGGCTGGGCATTGGTGTTAGTGTCATGTCATACATGAGGAAACACCTGCATCTATGTTTGTGTGGCATGATATGGAGGCTGGGCATTGGTGTTAGTGTCATGTCATACATGAGGAAACACCTGCATCTATGTTTATGTCGCACGATATGGAGGCTGGGCGTTGGTGCTAGTGTCATGTCATACATGAGAACACACCTGCATCTGTGTTTGTGTATCACGATATGGAGACTGGGCATTGGTGCTAGTGTCATGTCATACATGAGAACACACCTGCATCTATGTTTGTGTAGCACTATATGGAGGGTGGGCATTGGTGCTAGTGTCATGTCATACATGAGGACACACCTGCATCTGTGTTTGTGTTGCGCGATATGGAGGCTGGGCATTGGTACTAGTGTCATGTCATACATGAGAATACACCTGCATCTATGTTTATGTGGCACGATATGAAGGCTGGGCATTGGTTCTAGTGTCATGTCATACATGAGAACACACCTGCATCTGTGTTTGTGTATCACGATATGGAGGCTGGGCATTGGTGCTAGTGTCATGTCATACATGAGAACACACCTGCATCTATGTTTATGTAGCACGATATGGAGGCTGGGCATTGGTGTTAGTGTCATGTCATACATGAGAATACACCTGCATCTATGTTTATGTGGCACGATATGGAGGCTGGGCATTGGTGCTAGTGTCATGTCATACATGAGAACACACCTGCATCTATGTTTATGTGGCACGATATGGAGGCTGGGCATTGGTGCTAGTGTCATGTCATACATGAGACACACCTGCATCTATGTTTATGTGGCACGATATGGAGGCTGGGCGTTGGTGCTAGTGTCATGTCATACATCACCTGCATCTATGTTTGTGTGGCACGATATGGAGGCTGATTGGTGCACACCATGAGGCTATGTTTATGTCGATATGGAGGCTGATTTTAGTGTCATGTCATACACCTGCGTTTATATATGGAGGCTGGGCATTGGTGCTAGTGTCATGTCATACATGAGAAAACACCTGCATCTATGTTTATGTGGCACGATATGGAGGCTGGGCATTGGTGTTAGTGTCATGTCATACATGAGGACACACCTGCATCTATGTTTATGTGGCACGATATGGAGGCTGGGCATTGGTGCTAGTGTCATGTCTTACATGAGGACACACCTGCATCTATGTTTGTGTGGCACGATATGGAGGCTGGGGATTGGTGCTAGTGTCATGTCATACATGAGGACACACCTGCATCTATGTTTATGTGGCACGATATGGAGGCTGGGGATTGGTGTTAGTGTCATGTCATACATGAGGAAACACCTGCATCTATGTTTATGTGGCACGATATGGAGGCTGGGCATTGGTGTTAGTGTCATGTCATACATGAGGAAACACCTGCATCTATGTTTATGTGGCACGATATGGAGGCTGGGCATTGGTGTTAGTGTCATGTCATACATGAGGACACACCTGCATCTATGTTTATGTGGCACGATATGAAGGCTGGGGATTGGTGTTAGTGTCATGTCATACATGAGGAAACACCTGCATCTATGTTTATGTGGTACGATATGGAGGCTGGGCATTGGTGTTAGTGTCATGTCATACATGAGGAAACACCTGCATCTATGTTTGTGTGGCATGATATGGAGGCTGGGCATTGGTGTTAGTGTCATGTCATACATGAGGACACACCTGCATCTATGTTTATGTGGCACGATATGGAGGCTGGGCATTGGTGTTAGTGTCATGTCATACATGAGGAAACACCTGCATCTATGTTTGTGTGGCATGATATGGAGGCTGGGCATTGGTGTTAGTGTCATGTCATACATGAGGAAACACCTGCATCTATATTTGTGTGGCATGATATGGAGGCTGTGCATTGGTGCTAGTGTCATGTCATACATGAGAACACACCTGCATCTATGTTTATGTGGCACGATATGGAGGCTGGGCATTGGTGTTAGTGTCATGTCATACATGAGGAAACACCTGCATCTATGTTTGTGTGGCAGGATATGGAGGCTGGGCATTGGTGTTAGTGTCATGTCATACATGAGGACACACCTGCATCTATGTTTATGTGGCACGATATGGAGGCTGGGCATTGGTGTTAGTGTCATGTCATACATGAGGAAACACCTGCATCTATGTTTATGTGGCATGATATGGAGGCTGGGCATTGGTGTTAGTGTCATGTCATACATGAGGAAACACCTGCATCTATGTTTATGTGGCATGATATGGAGGCTGGGCATTGGTGCTAGTGTCATGTCATACATGAGAACACACCTGCATCTATGTTTATGTAGCACGATATAGAGGCTGGGCATTGGTGCTAGTGTCATGTCATACATGAGAACACACCTGCATCTATGTTTATGTGGCACGATATGGAGGCTGGGCATTGGTGTTAGTGTCATGTCATACATGAGGACACACCTGCATCTATGTTTATGTGGCACGATATGGAGGCTGGGCGTTGGTGCTAGTGTCATGTCATACATGAGGACACACCTGCATCTATGTTTGTGTAGCACTATATGGAGGGTGGGCATTGGTGCTAGTGTCATGTCATACATGAGGACACACCTGCATCTGTGTTTGTGTTGCGCGATATGGAGGCTGGGCATTGGTGCTAGTGTCATGTCATACATGAGGACACACCTGCATCTGTGTTTGTGTAGCACTATATGGAGGGTGGGCATTGGTACTAGTGTCATGTCATACATGAGAATACACCTGCATCTATGTTTGTGTAGCACTATATGGAGGGTGGGCATTGGTGCTAGTGTCATGTCGTACATGAGGAAACACCTGCATCTATGTTTATGTGGCACGATATGGAGGCTGGGCATTGGTGCTAGTGTCATGTCATACATGAGGACACACCTGCATCTATGTTTATGTGGTACGATATGAAGGCTGGGCGTTGGTGCTAGTGTCATGTCATACATGAGAATACACCTGCATCTATGTTTGTGTAGCACTATATGGAGGGTGGGCATTGGTGCTAGTGTCATGTCATACATGAGGAAACACATGCATCTGTGTTTGTGTTGCGCGATATGGAGGCTGGGCATTGGTGCTAGTGTCATGTCATACATGAGAACACACCTGCATCTATATTTGTGTGGCATGATATAGAGGCTGGGCATTGGTGCTAGTGTCATGTCATACATGAGAACACACCTGCATCTATGTTTATGTAGCACGTTATGGAGGCTGGGCATTGGTGCTAGTGTCATGTCATACATGAGAACACACCTGCATCTATGTTTGTGTAGCACGATATGGAGGCTGGGCATTGGTGTTAGTGTCATGTCATACATGAGGAAACACCTGCATCATCTGGAGGCTGGGCATTGGTTAGTGTCATGTCATACATGAGGCACCTGCATCTATATGGATAGGCTGGGCATTGGTGCTAGTGTCATGTCATACATGAGGAAACACCTGCATCTATGTTTATGTGGCACGATATGGAGGCTGGGCATTGGTGCTAGTGTCATGTCATACATGAGAACACACCTGCATCTATGTTTGTGTGGCACGATATGGAACCTGGGCATTGGTGCTAGTGTCATGTCATACATGAGAACACACCTGCATCTATGTTTGTGTGGCATGATATGAAGGCTGGGGATTGGTGTTAGTGTCATGTCATACATGAGGAAACACCTGCATCTATGTTTATGTGGCACGATATGGAGGCTGGGCATTGGTGTTAGTGTCATGTCATACATGAGGAAACACCTGCATCTATGTTTGTGTGGCAGGATATGGAGGCTGTGCATTGGTGTTAGTGTCATGTCATACATGAGGACACACCTGCATCTATGTTTATGTGGCACGATATGGAGGCTGGGCATTGGTGTTAGTGTCATGTCATACATGAGGAAACACCTGCATCTATGTTTATGTGGCATGATATGGAGGCTGGGCATTGGTGTTAGTGTCATGTCATACATGAGGAAACACCTGCATCTATGTTTATGTGGCACGATATGGAGGCTGGGCAGTGGTGTTAGTGTCATGTCATACATGAGGAAACACCTGCATCTATGTTTGTGTGGCATGATATGGAGGCTGGGCATTGGTGTTAGTGTCATGTCATACATGAGGAAACACCTGCATCTATGTTTATGTGGCACGATATAGAGGCTGGGCATTGGTGCTAGTGTCATGTCATACATGAGGACACACCTGCATCTATGTTTATGTCGCACGATATGGAGGCTGGGCGTTGGTGCTAGTGTCATGTCATACATGAGGACACACCTGCATCTGTGTTTGTGTATCACGATATGGAGGCTGGGCATTGGTGCTAGTGTCATGTCATACATGAGGACACACCTGCATCTATGTTTATGTAGCACGATATGGAGGCTGGGCATTGGTGCTAGTGTCATGTCATACATGAGGACACACCTGCATCTATGTTTATGTGGCACGATATGGAGGCTGGGCGTTGGTGCTAGTGTCATGTCATACATGAGGACACACCTGCATCTATGTTTGTGTAGCACTATATGGAGGGTGGGCATTGGTGCTAGTGTCATGTCATACATGAGGACACACCTGCATCTGTGTTTGTGTTGCGCGATATGGAGGCTGGGCATTGGTACTAGTGTCATGTCATACATGAGAATACTCCTGCATCTATGTTTGTGTAGCACTATATGGAGGGTGGGCATTGGTGCTAGTGTCATGTCGTACATGAGGAAACACCTGCATCTATGTTTATGGGGCACGATATGGAGGCTGGGCATTGGTGCTAGTGTCATGTCATACATGAGGACACACCTGCATCTATGTTTATGTGGCACGATATGAAGGCTGGGCATTGGTTCTAGTGTCATGTCATACATGAGAACACACCTGCATCTGTGTTTGTGTATCACGATATGGAGGCTGGGCATTGGTGCTAGTGTCATGTCATACATGAGAACACACCTGCATCTATGTTTATGTAGCACGATATGGAGGCTGGGCATTGGTGTTAGTGTCATGTCATACATGAGAATACACCTGCATCTATGTTTATGTGGCACGATATGGAGGCTGGGCATTGGTGCTAGTGTCATGTCATACATGAGGACACACCTGCATCTATGTTTATGTGGCACGATATGGAGGCTGGGCATTGGTGCTAGTGTCATGTCATACATGAGGACACACCTGCATCTATGTTTATGTGGCACGATATGGAGGCTGGGCGTTGGTGCTAGTGTCATGTCATACATGAGAACACACCTGCATCTATGTTTATGTAGCACGATATAGAGGCTGGGCATTGGTGCTAGTGTCATGTCATACATGAGAACACACCTGCATCTATGTTTATGTGGCACGATATGGAGGCTGGGCATTGGTGTTAGTGTCATGTCATACATGAGGACACACCTGCATCTATGTTTATGTGGCACGATATGGAGGCTGGGCGTTGGTGCTAGTGTCATGTCATACATGAGGACACACCTGCATCTATGTTTGTGTAGCACTATATGGAGGGTGGGCATTGGTGCTAGTGTCATGTCATACATGAGGACACACCTGCATCTGTGTTTGTGTTGCGCGATATGGAGGCTGGGCATTGGTGCTAGTGTCATGTCATACATGAGGACACACCTGCATCTGTGTTTGTGTAGCACTATATGGAGGGTGGGCATTGGTACTAGTGTCATGTCATACATGAGAATACACCTGCATCTATGTTTGTGTAGCACTATATGGAGGGTGGGCATTGGTGCTAGTGTCATGTCGTACATGAGGAAACACCTGCATCTATGTTTATGTGGCACGATATGGAGGCTGGGCATTGGTGCTAGTGTCATGTCATACATGAGGACACACCTGCATCTATGTTTATGTGGTACGATATGAAGGCTGGGCGTTGGTGCTAGTGTCATGTCATACATGAGAATACACCTGCATCTATGTTTGTGTAGCACTATATGGAGGGTGGGCATTGGTGCTAGTGTCATGTCATACATGAGGAAACACATGCATCTGTGTTTGTGTTGCGCGATATGGAGGCTGGGCATTGGTGCTAGTGTCATGTCATACATGAGAACACACCTGCATCTATATTTGTGTGGCATGATATAGAGGCTGGGCATTGGTGCTAGTGTCATGTCATACATGAGAACACACCTGCATCTATGTTTATGTAGCACGTTATGGAGGCTGGGCATTGGTGCTAGTGTCATGTCATACATGAGAACACACCTGCATCTATGTTTGTGTAGCACGATATGGAGGCTGGGCATTGGTGCTAGTGTCATGTCATACATGAGAACACACCTGCATCTATGTTGATGTAGCACGATATGGAGGCTGGGCATTGGTGCTAGTGTCATGTCATACATGAGGACACACCTGCATCTATGTTTATGTGGCACGATATGGAGGCTGGGCATTGGTGCTAGTGTCATGTCATACATGAGGACACACCTGCATCTATGTTTGTGTAGCACTATATGGAGGGTGGGCATTGGTGCTAGTGTCATGTCATACATGAGGACACACCTGCATCTGTGTTTGTGTTGCGCGATATGGAGGCTGGGCATTGGTACTAGTGTCATGTCATACATGAGAACACACCTGCATCTATGTTTGTGTAGCACTATATGGAGGGTGGGCATTGGTGCTAGTGTCATGTCATACATGAGGAAACACCTGCATCTATGTTTATGTGGCACGATATGGAGGCTGGGCATTGGTGCTAGTGTCATGTCATACATGAGGACACACCTGCATCTATGTTTATGTGGCACGATATGAGGCTGGGCATTGGTTTAGTGTCATGTCATACATGAGAACACACCTGCATCTGTGTTTGTGTATCACGATATGGAGGCTGGGCATTGGTGCTAGTGTCATGTCATACATGAGAAACACCTGCATCTATGTTTATGTGGCACGATATGGAGGCTGGGCATTGGTGCTAGTGTCATGTCATACATGAGGACACACCTGCATCTATGTTTATGTGGCACGATATGGAGGCTGGGCATTGGTGCTAGTGTCATGTCATACATGAGGAAACACATGCATCTGTGTTTGTGTTGCGCGATATGGAGGGTGGGCATTGGTGCTAGTGTCATGTCATACATGAGAATACACCTGCATCTATGTTTGTGTGGCACGATATGGAGGCTGGGCATTGGTGCTAGTGTCATGTCATACATGAGAATACACCTGCATCTATGTTTGTGTTGCGCGATATGGAGACTGGGCATTGGTGCTAGTGTCATGTCATACATGAGAATACACCTGCATCTATGTTTGTGTGGCACGATATGGAGGCTGGGCATTGGTGCTAGTGTCATGTCATACATGAGGAAACACATGCATCTGTGTTTGTGTAGCACGGTATGGAGGCTGGGCATTGGTGCTAGTGTCATGTCATACATGAGAATACACCTGCATCTATGTTTGTGTGGCACGATATGGAGGCTGGGCATTGGTGCTAGTGTCATGTCATACATGAGAACACACCTGCATCTATGTTTATGTGGCACGATATGGAGGCTGGGCGTTGGTGCTAGTGTCATGTCATACATGAGAACACACCTGCATCTATGTTTGTGTGCCACGATATGGAGGCTGGGCATTGGTGCTAGTGTCATGTCATACATGAGAACACACCTGCATCTATGTTTGTGTAGCACTATATGTAGGCTGGGCATTGGTGCTAGTGTCATGTCGTACATGAGGAAACACCTGCATCTATGTTTGTGTAGCACGGTATGGAGGCTGGGCATTGGTGCTAGTGTCATGTCATAGTTCCTTATGTATGGTCAGAAATGATAAGTCAAAGCATTCCTCATGTGTCAGTCAGGTCAAATAGAGATTCGAACTTCATCAGGTCAGGTTCAATATCAAATATTATAATCATAACATTTTGACACAGTCAGATTCTGTTATGTAGTAAGTAAGTAAATGTTTATTTTTCCGACAAAAGAACAATACATATATAGCAGGATGATGAATTAGACGTTGTAAACATGTCTGGTTGCAGGTACTTTGATGGCACACCACTGAACCCGAGCATCAAGTATATGCCGAAGTACTCTGGCAACAACTACGAGCTGCGCATCTGTCGCATCAAGATGGAGGACAAGGGAGAGTACGTGGTGAAGGCTGAGAACTCGTACGGCAGCCGCGAGGAACATGTCTTCCTCAAAGTAGAACGTACGTGTCACGTCTTCTAACCTCTCACATGTGTAATACAGGACTGGCATTGTAAGTCTGTGTCTGAAATAACACTCTGCCTAGTTATGAGGAATTTCAGTATTCTATGGCCTGGATGTCGAAGATACATTTAATGTTTTTTAGGTATGAGAAATTTCAGTATTCTATGGCCTGGATGTTGAAGATACATTTAATGGGTTTTTTAGTTATGAGAAATTTCAGTATTTTATGGTCTTGATGTTGAAGATGCATTTAATGTTCTTTTATTGTTTTAATAAGTCATGTATGTACATAAGTGTATACATATATAATGTATAATTAAACAGTATAATATTTCAGATTTCTTAAACATTGATATATGTCAATAATATATTGTTAAATTATAATATATAGATATAATGATCACCAAAAAGATATGAGTCGATATGAATTAAATAGTTTCTACTCATCTCCTGATAACACTGAAGGTGTGCATATACTACTTGTTTTTGTTGATGGTATTGCACAAAATAATTACAAGCATGTAAGCCCGCATATTTCAAGTGTCAGAGAAATTGGAAACTGACTTTGAAGAGTTAACCCTTGCCTTCTTGTAACTCTTGTCTTACTACGGACTGTTGTTAATCCATGTCCTATTACAGACTTCTGTTAACCCTTGCCCTACACAGATTTCTGTTAACCGTTGTCATATTATAAAATTATGTTAATCTTTGCCCTACTGCAGACTTCTCTTAACCCTTGCCCTTCCACAGACTATTGTTGTGTTTGTAGAAGCAAAGGCCCAGCCCCCGCGAAGGTCAATGAGTGTTGACTACCAGTCCGCACCACGCAGGCAAGTGATTGGACGACACAAACGCAACTGTTTTTATGGCTCAGACACAATTCTGTTTACACAACAGATAGTGCAATGTCATAATAATCCTTGCCTGACAACATACGTTAATGCAAAAATCATCCCTACAATGTGATGGATAAAAATCACCACACATATTAATATAAAAACAATTACATCTGTAACGTGTGCACTGTGTTACTTACGAGACCATCTGTAACGTGTGCACTGTGTGACTTACGAGACCATCTGTAACGTGTACACTGTGTGACTTACGAGACCATCTGTAACGTGTACACTGTGTGACTTACGAGACCATCTGTAACGTGTACACTGTGTGACTTACGAGATCATCTATAACGTGTGCACTGTGTGACTTATAAGACCATCTGTAACGTGTACACTGTGTGACTTACGAGACCATCTGTAACGTGTGCACTGTGCGACTTACGAGACCATCTGTAATGTGTGCACTGTGTGACTTACGAGACCATCTGTAACGTGTACACTGTGTGACTTACGAGATCATCTGTAACGTGTGCACTGTGCGACTTGAAACCATCTGTAACGCACTGTGTGACTTACGAGACCATCTGTAACGTGTACACACTGTCATGACTTACGAGACCACCTGTAACGTGTACACTGTGTGTACACTGTGCGACTTATAAGACCATCTGTAACGTGTACACTGTGTGACTTACGAGACCATCTGTAACGTGTACACTGTGTGACTTACGAGACCATCTGTAACGTTTGCACTGTGTGACTTACGAGACCATCTGTAATGTGTGCACTTACAAGGAGAGGTTTGAGAGTGAGTTCACAAAGTGCCAAATACCTTAAGCGTTGTATGGGTATTTGGTCTTCACCATGTTTCATGGGGGAAATAAATTGCTACAGTAGCACCACCAAACTAGTGAAACATGTTAATACAAATTGACATTATAATAGCAGTATGGATCGTAAAAGTTGCACATATTTTACCCAAAATTTTTGACGGGAGTTGAACTAATGCTGAAGGCACAATTTTTGACATTTGTGAACTTGTGAGACTGGCCCTAACCTATACAACGTGCTTACAGGAAGCTGTTTGTGAACTTGTGAGACTGGCCCTAACCTATACAACGTGCTTACAGGAAGCTGTTTGTGAACTTGTGAGACTGGCCCTAACCTATACAACGTGCTTACAGGAAGCTGTTTGTGAACTTGTGAGACTGGCCCTAACCTATACAACGTGCTTACAGGAAGCTGTTTGTGAACTTGTGAGACTGGCCCTAACCTATACAACGTGCTTACAGGAAGCTGTTTGTGAACTTGTGAGACTGGCCCTAACCTATACAACGTGCTTACAGGAAGCTGTTTGTGAACTTGTGAGACTGGCCCTAACCTATACAACGTGCTTACAGGAAGCTGTTTGTGAACTTGTGAGACTGGCCCTAACCTATACAACGTGCTTACAGGAAGCTGTTTGTGAACTTGTGAGACTGGCCCTAACCTATACAACGTGCTTACAGGAAGCTGTTTGTGAACTTGTGAGACTGGCCCTAACCTATACAACGTGCTTACAGGAAGCTGTTTGTGAACTTGTGAGACTGGCCCTAACCTATACAACGTGCTTACAGGAAGCTGTTTGTGAACTTGTGAGACTGGCCCTAACCTATACAACGTGCTTACAGAAAGCTGTTTGTGAACTTGTGAGACTGGCCCTAACCTATACAAGGTGCTTACAGGAAGCTGTTTGAGAGTGAGTTTGAGGGGTACAAGGAGCCGGCTGACAAGGCACCCTCCTTCGTCTTCCCCCTCCGAGACAGGTTCATCCAGGAGGGCATTGGGGTGAAACTCATCTGCTCCGTGGAGGGAAAACCCACTCCCAAGGTTTGTGGATTGGTCATCTGGTTGGTTGGAATGGAATGTGTTGATTGAACCAGTTTCTTCAAACTAAGGAAGGTAGAAGAACTAACTTAGTAGAACTAAGAATTACAATGTAAATTGTAAAATAAAAAGTACCATTGGCAGCTAAAAATGTATCAATATATCAATTGTTGATCGGTATATTGAAATAGTAAATAACAAAACTGTATAAATAAAAATTTTAATGTTAGTAAGTAACTAAAATAATATATCATACTGAGTTATTCCAGCAAAACATTGCAAGAAAAGACATCTGTTAATATATTCTAGTTAAAGCCACCTCTAGATCAAAGAAATGATATGCTGCCCATGGATAGCAACAGTGTTACTATATAATGCTACACTGGTATTTGTTGCTGGGTTGACACGACCAGCGATAGGCAGACCTGACATCCCATTGGAGCCCAAGATCCCCGTTGTAATGGGGTCCCTCAGTTGAATTTTAAAAACCATCCATTAACGACTCTAATGGGCAGGCTGGCCCATTACGCACTTTCAGCCCCATATATGAGAAACTGATGGAGATATGTTTGGATGTATGCAGAGCAACATATAGAGAAAGGCCCATACTCTGTTTTATAATGTAGACAGGTTTCTCACGCTGTAATGAAGGACCAACTGCGAGGGATCTGAGCGAGGGTGTGTCTGTTACAGATGACATGGACGAAAGACGGGAAGGAGTTGAGGATGGGAGGCAGGTATGAGATCAACTACTCCCTCGGAATATGCTCCCTAGAGATCCAGTCATGCGAGATGTCTGACGCTGGTCGCTACGTCTGCACAGCAGAGAACGGCAAGGGCAGTCTAGAAACATCGTCGAAAATCACTATAGATGGTAAGTACTTTTTGTGTTTATTAACTTAATCATATATTTAAGATATATTTTAATTTCATGTTTAACTTTTTTAATTTATGGTTTGTTATTTAACTTGTTTATATTTTCTACTTATTTAATAATGTTTAATGCATAATTGTATATATATATATGTATGAGTTTTTAACTTGAAATAAAAGCTTTCATATTCAGTAATTTCATATTCAGTAGTAATCACGTTTCATTATTACCCAAAACAAACAATAGATTGTGCCCTGGTTTGGTTAGCACATGCAAAATCGCAAGTAAATTACTCAACAATATTATGGTAGATATGTGGGGAAATGCTGTTTATATAACATTTATTTCCCATGTATAACATGGAAGATGGAAATGGTATAATAAACTGGATAAAAAAATGGCTGATTGACAGGAGACAACGTGTAGTAGTTGATGGGGAGGCTTCAAATCAAAAGCATTTACAAGATGATCAAATTTCTAAAAAGTGGCAAATGCTGTTCAATTTTGGGAAATGTAAATGCCTCCACGCAGGACATGGGAACGAAGAGGTAGAATATACAATGGGGGTACTGTACTAAGTACTACTGTAAAAGAAAAGAATTTAGTGTTAACCATTAGTGCTGATATGAAGGTTTCAGAGCAGTGCGGAATTGCAGCTTCAAAGGGAAATCAAATCCTTGGATTAATTAGGCAAAACATAACGTATAAGGAAAAAGAGCTAATAATTACCGCTGTACAAAACAATAGTTAGGCCTCATTTAGAATATTGTATTCAAGTGTGTAGGCCATACCGCAGGAAGGACATAGATATGCTAGAAAGAGTACAGAGGAGAGCAACTAAAATGATACCAAAACTGAAGGATCTTAGTTACGAAATCCGCCTAAAAAAATGCGGCTTAACAACACTAGAGACCAGGAGATTAAGAGGAGATCAGATAGAAGTGTTTAAAATAATGAATGGTTATGAAAATATTGATAGAAATATTTTTTTCTCAGTTAAGAAAGATAGAAGAACTAGAGGACATGAAGTTACATTAGCAAAGGAGCAGTGTAGATTAGATATAAGAAAGTTCTCATTTTCACAAAGGACTAAATGAATGGAACAGATTATCTGCTGATTGTGTGGGTGCTAGTAGCGTGAATATGTTTAAAAATAAAATCGACACATACCTCAGAAGGGCGGGATACACATAGATAAAAGGGTCGGACTCTCGATAAGCCAAAGGGCTTCCTTGTCCACCTGCCACCTAGAGTTAATTCTCTGGGTGGCAATCTTGTTAAATCTTGTTAAATATGATTATTACATTTTTTGAGGGAATAATATTACATTGACACACATTTCATGTGCTGCAACAGAGAAACGATCCTCGAGGCCAGTTGGTCTGCGTGACCTCTCACCTCTCGACACGTCCCGATTCAGTAGTGGGTCGTCCTACTCTCGCACAGTCCGGCGGTCGACGTACGCAGCACCACCATCGTCGTCATTCATGTCATCATCATCGTCATCATCAACATCAACGAGTCGGACACGGAGGACAGAAAAATCAAGTAGTAGTAGTAGTTCAGGTGAGCATTTGAACTTTGACCTCAGGATTTAGGTCAGGTGAATGTTTGTCCGTCGAGAGTAGTTCAGATAGTAGTAGTGTGAGCAGGGAGTTTTCATAATGTTCATACCATATGTAGCATGGTTCGTAGTTACATAGAGTTGTTCACGATGCCCTGCATATTTTTTCCAAATTACGTATTTTTGTGAAACATCTACATACTTTCCTTCTTACAAAAGGAATGGATTGTGAAACCAACCGTAGTCAAAGTAGTTTTTCATGTGTGACTTTGACCTTTGAATAGAGGCTTTTGTTCAAATTGTGAGCACCTTCAATCAGAGCCTAGCTGTAGTTGTGAACATATGCAACCATGTACTGTACTGTATCTGTATTAACACAGAGAACTGTGAACATATCTACCCATGAACTGTTCTGTAAGTGTGTTAACACATTTTAATGTATTATAAGTGTGTGAACACACCAACCAAAATGTGAACATCTCAGACCAGACCCCGTAGTTGCAGCAGCTGCGTTTACACTCGGTAAAAACATCTTCTGTACGTAGCACATGCTGCACTGTTACTAACGTATGTAAAGAACTATTACCCTGTTCTGTCTCTGGGCGGAAAGAGTGAGTACATAGTTCAGAAATGCATGTGTAATGAACCGATGGTGCCTCACATCATTCATTCATTTCTTCCTCTTGTCTCCTAACACTCTATTTTGGATTGTCGCCAAACTACACCTCTAAAGAGAAGCTGCTCGATCGTTGTTGCTTGAGTACAAGAGTGGTCAGTAGAGCTGATCTGCGTTGCCGTCTTCAAGTTGCTGTCTTGCTGCCCTTTCCTCTAGTGCCAAAACATTTCTGGTTTCTCGTTAGAGATGACAAAAAAGAGGATGAGAAAAAGTAATGGGACAACTTGTCGGTGGATTGCGTAGATACCAATGCTATCCATGCAGTAGGTGTAGGATACACATAGATGATTGTTTTTACTGTCAAATATTATTTCCTTGTGCCAGCGAGAGCTTGTTGTTTTGGGTGGATTTTTGTATTACAGCCTAGTATTTGATATGCTATGATGCCATATAAGGTATGCAATGTTCCATATAAGGTATGCAGTCTTACCCTATAAGGTGTGCAATACTACCATATAAGGTAATGATGTCACATATGGTTATGTACACAATCAGATCATCCAAATATGGAGTATGATACTTGGTATACTTAATATAAATTATTATTATGAAATTATTTAATCATCAGCCAAAAATGCTGTGATAGCAGACATGTTGTTTGACACAATATGTCCCAAGATTTCCTTGCTCACATCTCGTGCAAGTTGCGCTGGACGGCAACAATCTTGCTAAAAATGTTGGCGACAATCCAGCATGCAGTGGGGACAGACCGCAATAAGAGAGTGGATTGGGAGAACGCTAATGTAGTCTACCCGTGTGCATCTGATTGCAGCCTACCGCCCCTACAGGCCGGCCTACAAACATTCCCCCACCTACCTACAACAACGACGACTTCCCTCGCTCCCCAACCACTAACTCTCTAACTGCACCACACTCAAGCAATGGTAAGCCTGGGGGACACTCCGCAATTATGCAACAGACAGTGGAACCTCACTCATCCGAACAGCAGTAATCCGGAAACCTTCACTCAGACATTATTTCATGGAAACAGAATTTCCAAACGTTAGTATACTCCATTACATACATGGTTTATTTATCCAGAAAACTTGTTAATCACTAACTCCAGACACGTACATCGGGGATTAAAATGTCAGATTAATGAGGTTCCACTGTCTGTCTGGTACAGGGATATGTGGTCAGAACTACCAGATTCGTGTAATGTTTTGTCCTAGAATTTGAGAGTTATCTGAGGTTAGGGAAACTTGAGGTATTGCTTCAGAAAGTCTAGGTTAAGGACATTGGGACTAAGCCTAGATTCAAAAAGCTGGGAGGAGATTCATGGAATGGCGTTATCTTAGTTTCAGGAAACTGGTATTTACTCTGAATTTGGGAAGCTGTAATTAAGCCTACCTTCAAATCATCATCGTTTTAGGAAGATAGGATTATCTTAATAACAGTAAGCTGGGATTAGCCTAAATTCAGGTAGCTGGCAGTTACACCAGGTAAGGGAAGACAAGTCCAAGATGGATATATTATAGTTGCATCATTTGAGATTGTAGTGGATACCTGCCTGTAGCACCTCTAGCAATAGCACCCTTGTTGACGTACCCAACACTAATGTGTGCCTTAGTATGTGTGTATTAAGGCCTGATATGTTTCGGTCGCATCGGAAATGCTTTAGTTGCATCATGCTCTGATTGCGTTTTTGGTCAACCCTGCAGTGATAATAAACGTCATAACAGTTACCAGTAGTAGCAAGTCCATGAAAGTAAGGACAGCAAATTGTAATTTTGGTGTGTGCATATAAAGCAAAAGTTTGTGTGTAACATTCATCCCCTGGAATGCCATGCTATTCTCAACTGCCACCAAACTCCATTATGCTCATCTGCTGCCAATCTTCACTATGTTAAATTACTGCCAAACTCTGCTATGCTCAACTACCACCAAACTGTCACCAAACTCCACCTTGCTCAAACAAACTTCAGTATGCTCAACCACCACCAAACTATCCCCAAATTCCACTTTGCTCAGCTACTGCCAAACTCCACTTTGCTCTACCAATGCCAAACTCCACTATGTTCAGCCACTACCAAAGTATCGCCAAATTCCATTTTGCACAGCTACTGCCAAACTCCACTATGCTCAACCAATGCTAAACTCCACTTTGCTCATCTACCACCGAACTCCACTTTGCTCAACCAATGCCAAACTCCACTATGCTCAACCAATGCCAAACTCCACTTTGCGCTACCAATACCAAACTCCACTATGCTCAACCAATGCCAAACTCCACTATACTCAACCAATGCCAAACTCCACTATGCTCAACCAATGCCAAACTCCACTTTGCTCTACCAATACCAAACTCCACTATGCTCAACCAATGCCAAACTCCACTATGCTCAGCCAATGCCAAACTCCACTATGCTCAACCAATGCCAATCTCCACTTTGCTCAACCAATGCCAAACTCCACTATGCGCAACCAATGCCAAACTCCAGGTGGATTGATATGACAACATGTCACTGGGTTGGTGCCGTCCTTCCTCATCTGCTCCTACCTGGGTTTGTCCATGTCTGCTATGGACTGGTTAGTGCCAATGAACACAGGGTTGAGCCTACCATCAGTCTGCGCCCGCAACAACACCTTGTGTAGTACCTGTTCACAACTCATGGATGACCGCAAGAGCTAAACGCTCTCCTCTTAATGACACGCCACAATGTCTTACGGATTGGGACTAACGATCTTTGTCAGATCATCATCAACTGTGGAGATGTCAACACAAGAGTCACTGACACATCTCTGATTTCTAGCCCACCATTTACTTCTGTTCATGGCTCTCTCTCGTTTTCTCCTGCGTCTATGAGCCTCACCGTCATATTCTGCCACTTACGTATTGGCAGCAACCCTAAATGTATCGTGATGCAGAATCTGCTAGTGTCTGCAAAAATGTTGCTATTTGGTTTGCCTGCACTTTCTCCTCTTTACCATCATATTCCACCCAACTGCCATCTTCATCATCGTCATCTTCACTGTTTCCATTCACAGCCTTCTTGATCGTCTTGGTGACTGGCGCAGGAACACCTTCAGATGAATCAAACATCCTCATTTCTTCCTTCCTACTTCAGGCTTACAGCCGGTCCACATTTGCAGTTCATCACACGTGACAACTACATAAATTGGCCATGTACTTTCCTGTCCTCTTCTGTTTTTCCATCCCTTACTTCCATGATCTCATTTTCTTGGTCTTTCCTGTCCATTTCTCTGGCTCCCTCGTACCAAGTCATTATCTCTTGTAGGAAGGCCATGAAATCTCCTGCTGTTGACAGATCCACTGCTGTCCCTGTGTTTGCTACCAGTGTGGTTCCCACCACATCCCACTTCTGACATCAGTGTGTCCCACTTCTGACACCAGTGTGTGTGTAATAAAATCGTCCCAATCCCACTCCACACCAGAGTGCTGTAACTAAATTGTATTCCTCCAATACTGTTTACAGTTAAGTCACAATTTCAAGAAGATAGACAGAGGTTAAAACAAAGTGAAACTATGCGCAACATCCGCCGAGCTTCACTGTCCTCAACTACTGCCGAGTTCCATTACACTCAGAGACCTCCACTATCCTCAGCTACAACCGAACTCCACTACTCTGAGCGACAGTCAAGGTCGTCCACTAGGCGCAGGTTCCGTCGAGCTTCTCTAAGTGCGACTTACACAAAGGTCAACTACTCTGAACTACCGCCAAGCTCCACTGAGCTCACCTTCCACCATGATTCACAACGCTCAAGTAGAACCAAGCACCGCCATGTTCAACTACCGCCAAGCTCCACAATGCTCAACTAGCTGTCACTCCTTCTGTGCACTGCGTAAAGCCCATTGTGTAAGCCAACGAGACATCACAAACAATACAGAACACATAGCGGTGGCTTGCACTTGTCAATTGCCAGGCCCACTGTCTAGTCACAGTGCTCACTTTAACACAAAAACAACAATTTACAACACATATATGTGTTGCTCAAAATAAACTGACTACAAGTGCTTCTCACACCATTGGTAAATCCTTGAAGGTCACGCTCAAAGTAAAGTACTATTATTACATTTAGAGCCAAACTTGTTGCGATGTTTTTCTGTGAAACCCCTTTGTTTCCCCAGTGACCAAGTTGGCATTCCACATCTAATCATATTGATGTAGTATGATGATAGGACAAGACAACAACTGACACAATATTGTGACATTTTTATTTAAGTAATTATTTAACCCAAATAAAATCATTGTTCTAGGATTCAGCTTACACATTTATCCAGGAGAATCACTACAATTATCAAGAATTTATATAATCCTGCCACACAAACAAATACCAGTTTCTAATAGGTGTCGTTACTGTTGCAGTGATTGAAGTTTCGTGAGATATCGTCGCTAAACTATCAAGACATTGAGGGGGAGTGGCCACCTGCCAATCCCGCGTGTGGTTGCCGACATTTGGGATGCAGCCGAAGTTGACGTTGAGAAAAGTCGCTGCTGCTGTGTGTGTTACTATGGACAGTGCCATCGCGCCGCACACTTATGTGTTTGTTTCAGTCGTTTACTGGCACACGCTGGTCTGTGGCTACGTTTTCAAATCGTGGAGTGTTTTATTGTTGTTATTGTTTGTTTTTCCAAATGATATTTTTCTTTCCTACTTTCACTATGATGTTGCCGCTATATATATACAGACTTCTATGTATACACTTTACATGCGTGTCATATGTTTATTGCATGACAAGGGCAGCCACTCGATGGCCGTGGAATCTTTCGTGGAAACTGCTTGGTATTTGAAAACGTGTACGATATTGTTTTTGTTGGTTGAAAGGCATGCTTTACCCTTCTACGACAAGGCTTTGAGTTGGGCAAGTTTAGAGCAGCGAACACTTTATATTCCCCATTTGGCTTTGTTACTACGCAAGAGATCATGCGTTATTTTACAAATCTACTGTGTGTTTCTTTACCAAAGACTGCAGTTGTATTTTATATACCCCTATAGATGAAACCAGACATACGTTCTTTTAGCCTAGAAATTATGAATCTCGGCTAAATTTACTACCCTCTTTAATGGAATCATAGGGAGATGTTTGCGAATCTGGCTAGTTTTACATTTTATCGAAACGATTATGTAATTTGTTTCTCTCCCATGTTTTCCCTTTTGAAACTGTTACTCCTGTTGTGTATATATTATATATTAAGTTTTGATTTTGAAGTTATAATTTACGGTAAAACATGGCCTGAAGTGTCCACTATTTTTGTATTAGGAACTACTTGCATTTATTTATGACTTTCCGTATTTTATCAACTTGTTTTCTTTCAGCTCTGTCAACATATTGTGATATACCTACAATTTAGCCAAATAAAAGGTGTAGATTTGTAAGAAACCCCCCCATCAAGGGTGACAGGATAGCGTACATTTGTCACACAAATCTGGTTTGAAACTAGTCAGCTGCTACCAGAATTGTTTCAAAATTCGAAACACCTTTTGGGGTATATTTTCTATACATAAATGCGAAAGAACTGTTTCAAGCATGTGTGATTGCAATTGCTACCCGCCTTCTGCCTATAAAGCTGCCCTTGTATGTTTCTGCCATGGGTAGTCGGATGATCTGTACCATTGCAACGTTCATGTCTGACACTCGGTACCGTCTGCCAGTGTTCATGGCATGTTCATGTTGTGGTGCTTGATGACGTCTGCCCATGCTTCCAGATGTCAACAAGGGATGTTCACGTAACATTCTGTGACATCTCGAAGTGCTCAGCTCTACCCTGCAGCTCGTGTTGTTTATTGACAAAATAAACCCTTAAATCGTTCTTGCGTTCGTCTTGTACCCACAGGGTTTGTATTTGAGGATCTGCTGTTACAATATCAGTTATATACACACAGGGTTCCTAAATCATCTTTTTGTTTTGATTGTAAATAAAAATATAACTGATCAATATAAAAGAATACAGTTTGCATCACTTATAGCACAATTCGTGTGGAATGTTTAGTAGACTTATGTGTATGCTAGTGGCTCTCTGGATGTCTAACCAATACTCGAACCCAGTCCATGTTGTCTGTAGTTACACTCTACCAAATTCACTAGTAAATAGGTACAGCAGCCTTCAAAACATCTATATTGTAAAAGATAGTGTGAGTCTGTCGTTCTGTATGTATGTTGGAGTATATCTCCATTAGTTTCACATGTATGGGACTGAACGTTAATAGGCATGCTAGCAAGCCCATTAGTGTGGTTTGTAGATTTAGTTTTTTTATTTCACCTGGAGGTCCCTGATGGGAATGGGTGCCAGCGGTGCCTCAGATTGATCACGTGAGTGGCCACATGCAGCTTGACATTATATCGTAACATTGTAGCTATCTGTGGACATTGTAGTCTCTTTGATGATGATAATAATAGATGCAGCTTTCACCAGAAAATATGAATAGGTGTCTTTTCTCAACGTACAATGCCGAGGTAACTTTGCCGATATCTCATAATGCTGGTGGACTTGGATTCTGATTACCAATATGCACCGACACTATTTTTGGGGGTCTTGTTTATCAACTTACTATTTATTCACATGGATGAGAGTGAAATTTGTAGCATTCAATAGGTGTGAGGACAAAAATTCACACTTTTACATACTCAACACCAAGACAGTCCCTTGTCAGGCAGACTTACGAGATACAGGATGGTCCCACAATGCAATTGGTTGATACACATTCAAAACACTCATAATGTTAATTATTCTCTTTAATTTAAACTTAGAAACAGGCATTTCAGGGAAGCTTACATTTCATGGAAGCTTGAACAGCATCGACTTCATAACCGCTTCTATCAAATAAATATATACCAAAGCAAATAGATATATAAATATACGTTCAACACCATTCTTCAAAATTTGTTTACTTTCTCCATATTTAATGCCTGCTATCTTTAAAGTCTTTATGCAAAGTCACAATAATGCATACTGTCAAACCTGTTGTGCAAAACGTCTTTGCATGCTCTGTATGCAAGACACCTTTGACAACTATACTGACCGACCATGTGTGATAATTTAATATCAACAGACAAACATCAGTATCACACCTGCCCACATTTTCACATTAAAGATTGTTTTCAGTTTCAGACAATCACTTCTACCACTTTGAAGTGCATCTACTCAACACGGATATGCGACAGGCGTATATTTCTGCAATTATAATTACAAATTTAATACTGCTTATTGATTTTGAGATAGACCAACCCTTTTGTCCTAATGCACCTCTGAGCTTGGTTTCCAAGGAATTAGATCCAAAAGAAATGACCTTATTATACAAATTTATTAAATAATGATTTGCTACACTACAATTACATGTAAAGTTCTTCACTTGGAGAAGTCGGGAAATTTACTAGGACCAGATACACGATAGGAAATACTATCCATATTAAAAGATAGGAATTACAAAAGCCAGATATTCGTTTACCCAGCTGAGTGCCCAAGCTATGAAACAGCAGCAATAAGATTCAAATCCCAGTTCTCGATTGAGACCAGTGTTCTAACCACTGTGCCACTGCACCCCACAACTATGGTTACTTATCATATCTGCTAAAAAAGGCTGATGTATAAATTTGGATAACATTTTATTCTAGTACAGTGGTGTTTGAATATATGTCCAGCATTACACATTATGACAGTAATCAGCACAATGAGTAAATATGATTACATTGTAATGGATTACAATTGACTGATTTTCGCTGTAATCGAAGGAAACCCTGGCACTGAAAAGACACAGGCACAATAGCAAATGCGGTTCGAGATCGGCTGCACGGCACACGAGTTGACATGTTCACATCACCTTACATTGTCATGTAAGCGAAGCTTGCTTACTAAAAATACAACAGACAATGCATGTGACGGCACCAATTCACAAGGTGATTGCACCGTTTCATGAATTAGGGACATTGCTTTGCAGGAAAGCTGGGGGTCTCACAAACTCAACTAAACAAATACATAGCTAAATCATAAAACATTTCATTTAATCTTTACCATGTCCTCTAACAAAATAATGAACAAAATAAATAACCTTACTCGCTTGCCAAAAGTTACAACCAGTGCAAAATTCCAGCATATCTAAGAGCGAATTTCAAATAATTGTCTTCGAATTTCCACACTTCTAAGAAGCACCATTATATAGAAACATATAACGCTACCGAAATAGACGTAATTTTAGAAAAATATACACGTATTTATACCTGAAACACAATTGTTGCCACAAGTTTGATATTGAAGCCCGTATGTGGCAGTACCAGTAGAGACATCTGTGAAATATCTACAGCAACATCTACCGAGAGGAAAACCGGGACTAAATACTCCGGTCTTTGAACTACCTAAAACTCTTAAACTGCCTCCATACAGAATTGTGCGATGGATTCATATTAGGTCATGGTCAAAATTTATCAGGGGGCATTGGGGTGGAGGAACTAGGGTAGCGGTCAGTTTTCAGTGCACACGATTTGGAGTAGAATGGATTTCACTGTTGGAGATTTAGTGGGGGGGGCAGATTTTCAGTGCACATAATTTTGCCAAAAATATAATTTTTTTCCAATGTACACTGTGAAACTGCATCAGATAACAGACTTACAGTGTCTGTGATTGGATGGTGGGACAATTTTCAGTTTTCAGAATTTATGCATCCACTGTTTGCCTGTCACAATCCAAATTATGTGACATCCATCCAGCTTTGCTTCACCAAATTTTTTTTACATAATATAGCTGCATTACTAGTGCAGTATGACATCTACTAAATAAGTCTTTCCCACCCACAGTCCTCGCTTCAACTACTGTGTTTGGTGTCCTATCAAAAAGAAAACATTTGGAGCCAGAATTTCAACAAAATATACAACAGAATATCCAAAATCTGCACATGTTCAGCAACCATTTTTGATGCCTCAACAGACCTTGTTACTAGGAAACAGGTCATGTGACAGATAGGTCAATTCTACAAACAAGGTGAGTTCAGATTCTGGTGCATATGATGAGGGTGTGTCACTCCAGTGCACAAGATTTTTCAGGTGGGTTCAATTTAAAACCCCGCAATTCCTCCGCCCTGATAAATAATGACCAGTCCCTTGCTACGCGACATATTTATGACTACACACGCAGCTAGCGGGTCTATGATTACGTGAGGATGTCGACGTCTTCAACCTCCTTGGTGAAGTTGCTGGTGAGTGATAGGACCTGCTCCCTGCGGAAGAGGCCACTTCGTCGCTCCTTCATTACCTGGCGGTAGTCCTTGCGTTGTCTCTGACGCGACTCGCGCTGCTCCTGACGTCTCTGCTTCTGTTGGAGCAACATCACAGGACTCACTTAACAGTCCCATTAGTTTGCCAAGTCAAAACAACAACAATACGTGGTGGGACATAGCATTTTTACAATCAAAAATGGCTGTTAGCATAATTTTTCTATGATACATGATGATTGCCCATAATACTTAACCTATCTTAGGACTTTGCGAACTGATACATCTTCCGTTAGAGGATCATCAGATTAGTCTAATGAAGTTTTAGCAAATTTATTCTGTTATTACTGACATTTTAAGTCTCTGTATTAATTTTAATAAAAATTCTGAAAACATCTTGTCTTCAGCACTGGTTCAAACCACCCCCACACCCTCTGATACGTGCTGTGGGACTTTCTGTGATTCAAAATTGCTGCTAGCATCAATTTGCATTAATGTATTTCTCAATTAATAGGTGGCACACCTGTAACAATTTTTCTCCATGATGGTGACGACCAAACCACCCCACCCCCCTATGTAATGTTTAATATATTTGGGGACTTTACAAACAGACACCAGCCCTTATTGTAAAAACCTTGGAAAGCAACATCTAGTTAAAAATAATGTTGATTTCCTGCTCTGTAGCAGGTTTTGTTTAAAGCTGTTTTTTCACTTCATCATGACAAACGTTGTTGTTATGTCAGACATCAGGTAGTGTCGTTACTTGAAAATAAGTATCAATACAAGAACATAAAACACCAACCAGAACATTTATATTATTTTTTGAGTTCATAATGTACCAGAAAAAGCTTTAACCATTTCAGTACTACAGCCCTGATCAGCTGTGACCACTGAATACTGCATTCCCAGTGAATATGCAACATAATAGACTACCTCACTTCAAGTCAAGATTTGTGCAACAAAAATGCATTTTATGAATATGAATAAGAATGTGATATATTTTCGGAAAGTATGATAATTAGCGAATAAAATGAGCCATATCATTTTATATTCCGTCGTCATGGTAACCAATAATCCAAGATGGCCACCAAGATTTCAACGTTTTTGCAGTTGCCAAACTCACTTGTATACTAAGTTCCCGGACATCGTTATTATGTCGATCGTCAACATCCAACAAAGATTCTTGGATAAAACTATCAAATAATCTGTCCAAAACATACGGTGGTAAATCACTAGTTGAAGTAATGCCATCCGCCATTGTGGCCGCCGCAGATTTTGATAATCCATCATTAAAAACCGTGAAAATCACTGTAAACTATTATTGAGTGATAATAAACGATGACCACTGCTGAATAGCTAATTTATTCGCCTTGACAACCGTACACAACAAGTGGCTCCACGTAGTGGATTATTATTAATAAAAACAATTTGAATAGCAGACATCGTCGATGCCGGAAAACCGGCCTGTCGTACTGAAGCGTCACAGACAGTGCTGCCGGAAAACCGGCCTGTCGTACTGAAATGGTTAAAAGTACTCAGAATGTGCTTGTTATAGGTCTTGCAGTAATACAAATTCTTATATAATCCTAAGGAATAGGTTGAAAAGAACTAAAAAGTAACTGGGTTTTTTCAGAAGCTATTTTAAATAGTCATAATAATGCACCTTTTCCAGTACTGGAATTTTGAATGTTAAAAGGACCCACTCTGGGCCATACAAACAAACGTTGCATGATTTTAGTGGCCGACAAACCTTGGTTTGTTTTTTTGATGTTGTTGAGCTCGATGAATCACAGTTGGATGAGGAAGATGAAGAGGAGGAAGCAGAGGAGATGGGACTCTGGGAGTCGACTCGGGCGAGGACAAACTCCTTCACTTGGCGAAGTTTCTCCTCACTCAGACAGGCAAGGTCTAGAACACATGGCAACTATGTTACTGCCGGGGGCGAAGGCTACAAGAGTCATGGGGATACGTTGTTATATGTATTATTACAATTGTACAACAAATTATAAAATAGTGCCTCAATTAATTCATTAATGATCATGCCTCCATTATTTTTTAAATGATCTTGTAAATACTGAATACATATAATTTGGAATCATGGAGAAGACATAATACTAACAGAATAATAGGTTTATTGTAACTTTGTTAATCACCTGCATCATGTAAATGAAGATACTTTTTTATACTAAGGATAAAATCAAAGGTATTCCGTAATTTCCTAGACTATGCTAACTTATTTACACAGCAATCAACAATTCCTGAACAGGTTTATCATTACAATACTATTCTTTTGGATCCTTATTTCACATTTGATCTACTAAAACCCTGCAACAGCACAATATTTATTTTCTAATACAGAGAACCAACTTTCCAGAGAATATACCAAAACCAACGACACAAAACATGTCGCCAAGATGACAATGTGTACCTTCTAGCAATGTGATGGGATCACCTACCTACGACCAATTCTGTGTCAACCGGATCTATGATGATGTCTGGATCAATGATCCGGATCACTTCAAGCTGTTCCCGGAGATCCAGTTTTTCTCTGATGGTTGTCATGAGTTGTTCCACAACGTGCAATTGTTCCTCCTTCGCTTCGTCAGGCCTGGAACAGGGTAAGGGGACACGTGGGTGAGCGTGTGTAGTGTACTAGTACTGGGTGTTGACACTGGGTCAAATATACGTTTCTTTAGTATTGTTGAAATTCCTCACTTAAAACTGCTTCTGCCATTTTTCACATCACGTTCTAATAGAATAGTTTAGTGAAAAAATGAATCTCTATCCACAACATGCAAATAGTTTTTATGAAATCATCATAATATTAAGTTGTTACAGATAGTCTGTTATTTTTTAACTTAGATAACTTAAGTCTATCCACACTTTCGTAAGTTATCCTAACTAACAATCAAAGTAAATTCTACTGATGACGTTATCAAGAACTACTTTTGTTAAATCGATGTAAACTATTCCTGACGAAGGATGCGGACGGTGGTCGAAAAGGTTAATTGAGTTTCGAATGTATGGTTGTGTAGTAAACAGAATCTTACAATCACTAAACACTGTTTACTGCCATTTGGTTTATAAACCCTTACCGGTTAGTGTCGATTGTTGGTTCTGAGTGTCGACGTCTCTTCTGTGTCGACTGTCGTGTCTTGTTGGTGTCACTGACGTCACTGGTGCTTGCAATGTCAAAGTTCATGCCCATTAGTGACGTGCTACTTTCCTCTGAGTCACTCCAGCCAAACGCTGTCAAATCAGTCGGATCTAGGTGCTCTACAAACACACGTCAACAACAAATTTCTGGATTACAAAAATTAATAAAACTTTGAAAACGATTTTTATTTTAAATTGAGAAAAGGGATTTGCATTATTGCTAATAATGTTAACATTGCACATTTTTTATCTTATAACTGTTTGGAGAATTAAAAGCAAATGAAAAAGATCATTGCTACAATGTTTTTCCCTGATACATTTTGTGAAAATTCATAAACAATACGATGCTTTCTCCGTCATATTTACAGAAACAATTTTGTCGCAAAATGTGTCTTGATAATATTGACCCAGAAAGTATTCTTTTAAGCAAATGTGTACGTTTAACTACAACAAGCAACATGCATCTCCAACTGCTTCTAACAATTAGTGTACACAATAAATCTTCCTTGTTGATTAATTGCCATGAGCAGTACAATAAGAGAGTGACAGTGCCTACAATATGATCCACTGCCCTACCTGTGAGTGTTCCCATCTCAAAGACGTTGAGACCCAGATATTCCTGGTCCTCCACGACGGGGAACAGACTCGTGCTGACATCATCGTCCACACAGAACTCATCCGCACTCGCCTCAGAACTCGTGACACTGGCACCACACGACACGTGACATCGCTCGTAACACACATCACTGAGCGTCTTCAATCTGACAACATGACAGCTACATGACAGATTTATGGTTTGACAGCTGCATGACAGGGTTAGGGTTTGACAGCTGCATGACAGGGTTAGGGTTTGACAGCTGCATGGCAGGGTTAGGGTTTGACAGCTGCATCACAGGGTTAGGGTTTGACAGCTGCATGGCAGGGTTAGGGTTTGACAGCTGCATGACAGGGTTAGGGTTTGACAGCTGCATGACAGGGTTAGGGTTTGACAGCTGCATGACAGGGTTAGGGTTTGACAGCTGCATGGCAGGGTTAGGGTTTGACAGCTGCATGACAGGGTTAGGGTTTGACAGCTGCATGGCAGGGTTAGGGTTTGACAGCTGCATGACAGGGTTAGGGTTTGACAGCTGCATGGCAGGGTTAGGGTTTGACAGCTGCATGGCAGGGTTAGGGTTTGACAGCTGCATGACAGGGTTAGGGTTTGACAGCTGCATGACAGGGTTAGGGTTTGACAGCTGCATGGCAGGGTTAGGGTTTGACAGCTGCATGACAGGGTTAGGGTTTGACAGCTGCATGACAGGGTTAGGGTTTGACAGCTGCATGACAGGGTTAGGGTTTGACAGCTGCATGGCAGGGTTAGGGTTTGACAGCTGCATCACAGGGTTAGGGTTTGACAGCTGCATGGCAGGGTTAGGGTTTGACAGCTGCATGGCAGGGTTAGGGTTTGACAGCTGCATAGGGTTAGGGTTTGACAGCTGCATGGCAGGGTTAGGGTTTGACAGCTGCAGCAGGGTTAGGGTTTGACAGCTGCATGACAGGGTTAGGGTTTGACAGCTGCATCACAGGGTTAGGGTTTGACAGCTGCATGGCAGGGTTAGGGTTTGACAGCTGCATCACAGGGTTAGGGTTTGACAGCTGCATGGCAGGGTTAGGGTTTGACAGCTGCATCACAGGGTTAGGGTTTGACAGCTGCATCACAGGGTTAGGGTTTGACAGCTGCATCACAGGGTTAGGGTTTGACAGCTGCATCACAGGGTTAGGGTTTGACAGCTGCATCACAGGGTTAGGGTTTGACAGCTGCATCACAGGGTTAGGGTTTCATTGAGCTTGTAAGGAAAATCTATCATTAAACAGAATCCGTTGTTAAATATAAGGATCTTTTTCAAAGTCAAAGAAACTCAACTAATTTAATAAACTAAAAAGATATCTACTGACAAAATATCTGTAATATGATTGCACTGTATTTTGCAATTTATTAAAATAATTCATTATTACTTCAACAAAATAAGGAAATGTGTAAGTTCAAATGCAAAGATTGTTTAGTGTGTGAATACCTGTACATAGTCAAATACCAGTAATGTCGACCATACAGAATGGTGACTCATGATAAAACGTAGCGCAAAAAAACATGTTTTTAACTTTTCAAGGAAATATGTTAAATGTTTGTTCCGGAATGGAACTGACCCTATAAGTTTGTTGCAAATGTGAAGACCTACCTTTCAATTTCTGCCTCAAGTGCAACAAAACCACGATCAAAACTGTGAATCTCTGAAGTTGCATATTGATTGAGTTCACTGTCCTGGCCACTGCTCCACGGGCTGAAAACAAGATCAGTATAATTAAAACTTTTGTATATTTAGTCCACCGAATAGCAAATACCAGGTAAATAACTGTATTAAAATATACAGTGAAATTAATAAGCATGTTGGAAAGGATAATAAAGAAGAATCGGTCAAGTTTTTAGGAATGCATATATTGATAAACATTTATCTTGGAAAAAACATATCAACATAATCAGTTCTAAAATATCCAGAGCAATTTTTGCAAGTAATAGAATGAAAAAATGTTTGCCACACAATGCTTTAAAAACTCTCTATTATATCTTAATTCAAAGTCATTTAACTTACGGTGTACAAGGATGGGGCAATGGAAATACTATAAGATAGAAATTTTACAAAAATGCGCTATACGAATAATTAACAAAAAAAGATACAGAAGTCATACCGATCCTATTTTTAAATCTGAAAATATATTTAAAATCACTGATATTCACAGGTTGCATGTCTCACTATTTATGTATGATTATTGACTATCACCAAAATACACTGCTTAAATTCTTCAAACATTATATACCAAAAAAGAATCTAGCCACTAACACCAGAATTACTAGACAATGTAACCTCTTATATACAGAGAAGCCCAGAACACATTTTTCATCTAAGTAACCTAAACACCATTTCATAAAACTATGTAATAATCTTGATTATAAGATGCAAAACATGAAATAAAAAAAAATCAAATTGTTATTTTCCAATCAATATCTAGACAACTATCTTAGCCACATGCATTGCCTAAATCCCAGACGTGCAGAGTGCAATTAAATATTTATTTACTTTACAACTTTACTTTTTTAAATGGTTGTTTTGTGTATGTATACTGTTATGTTGTTGTTGTTGCAAAATAAATTTTATTTTATTTTATTTGGAACATTCAAACATTCCATTCATATTTATTTGGCCCAAACATTTTTTCTTTATAACAAAAACATAAGGCAAAGTTGTTCACGCAAGAATTGCATACATGTGGGAAAGGTTAAATTAGCAGATGTCATACCATAATAGTAAAGTAACGCACATATATTATTTCTGTAAACATTGTTGACAAGGTAAAGCTTGATCGAGGTCATGCGCATAACTTTGATCGTGACATAGGCTAACACTAGTAACAGCATTGTATAATATACTGTTTCCATCAATTACGGTACTGTTTGCAAGTGTTCACCGAATCATCACAAATTGCATCATAAACCTACATGCAGGATTTGATTTCACTGCATACTTTAATAAAAACAAGCCAGTCATAAATATTCTGAATAATGGAATTTAAAGATCAATAGAACCATTTTTTCTTAAAACTAAATACTTATGTCATGATAGCAAAACTAACTTAGATAATAATTTCTTTAATTCAAGTTCAAATTGTAAAAAGTTTCCGTAATTTTGGCCCAAGTCCAATTGTAACTTCCCGTAAGAAAATACTTAACAACATTCGTAAGACGGAAATTGCAATGGTCTGTATGTCTTCTAAGTTCTGTGGTTGTATCAAGTTGCATTTAAGCACTAAAATACTAAATAGGCCCTACATAAAATATAATTTCCCAAATATTCCAAGTCCAAGATCTAATTTCACATCTATCCCGACCACCTCGTTGGGTGAGTTAGATACTCACATATATTATTTTATTATTATTATTATACCGAACTTAAAAAGCGCTCTTTTCATACATAAAAGCCTGCTCAAAAGCGCTGTACACAATCAATAGAATAATCATAGAGAGTAAAAACAAAGCATAAAAACGATAGCATGATAAAAAAATTAAAAAAAATTTTTTTTAGAAGACTGGGTATAATAAAATGAATATATATATATATATTGTTTTAAAATGTAAGAAAAACTGACTAGAAAGAGTTAAGCACCAAAAACAGCTAGAAACAAATGTGTTTTTAGCAGCTTCTTGAAAGTGTTCAGTGTTTTTGCTTCACGAATGTGAACCGGTAGCGCATTCCACAACTTGGCTGCTGAACACTGAAATCTTCTGTCGCCGTATGTAACTGTTCTAGCCCTTGACATTTTATTCCCAAGCCAGGCACAATGCAACGTAAAAACAAGTCTTAACAGTGCATTTAGTCCTCTTTGTAAATGACTCAATAACCTGACTTTGTCAATAAAATGTGTTGAATTTGAAAAAAATAATTTACCCGTACTTTGCGCGAAAAACATGCCAGCTGTCAACGATTGACAAAACTTGTTAGTAATAAGTGTGCAACCCCGTACACAACAGTTAACTAAGAACAGCGGAGAATCCAAGACACAACATGGAATATTTTAGGGGAATAATGCATAAAAACAAGATAAACGTAATTATCGGGTCATTTTACCGCCACGACCTAACAGCATACCTTGTCGACAGAACTGACGTGCCGGTGGCGGTGTCGGCGGCGATCATGTCTGGACAGAAAACGCGTCCTAGTGGCTAAAATGTGGCTTCCCGTAAAAGTGTATATTCCGTAGAAGTCTATCAACATTGGACAGTACACACGTACGGCTTAGTTAATATGCAGAGGCCAGGAATTGTCTGAAAACCAAAAAATATTAACCAACGTGGAACAAAACCGGGAAACACCGGCGGAAACGTCACCACATGTCGAAAAATGCAGTGAGTCGCCTGTTCATTGGTCAATATTGTTGCAATATTTGTAATTAGTTAAACTTTTTTTTAATGTGGTCATATTATTACACATTACTGTCTCCATGAAAACTAGCTTACATGTGAATATGGTGTTGTTTGTTATGTTGATTTTACATAGATTTTGTTTAATTTGACTGACGCGTGGCCTATGGGGTCAAAGGCTGGTCAAAGGTCGCAACCAGGTGCGTGATTTCCGACGCTGCCGTAGTCTCGCTAGCCTCGATTACCGAGGAGCCGTGAGGTGGCAGCACTTTTTCGCTCCTCACTATGGCCTTGAATATTAAAGGTCTGCAGAGAGATATAAATAGAACACGCTAGTTGAACAGCCTACCCCATTAATTCATCATCAGTCACTTTGTCAAGGAAGCACGATGACAAATCTCCAGATCATTACCCCTAACCAACCCAAATCTGGTGGCTGCTGGCCTACCCCATTAATTAGTCATGATATATCTTATCTAGGGAGCACAGTTACACATATCCAAGTTAATATTTCCTATGCCAGACATTTATTACATGTTATATACATTGTCAAACAGTTCTATGCATGACGCCAGTGGATGCAACAGTTCCTGCCGTAGAGTTGGATGGCAGCAAGCGGTCCACAGCAGCGTCACTGCAGTGAGCCAGCTTATCACTCTAGTTTATATGGAATGATTAATTATGTAACTCTATGAGTCTGCCAATGTTACCGGTAGGGGGCTTTAACTCCGCCGTGGCTGTTCCCAAGCCCGGATGAGAAAGGAGGGGGTTGAGCGTGGGGCTGGCACCTCCATCTCGTAAAAAAAATACATGCTACAGAAACGTCGACAACATAATTTACAGAGAACACATGCCTGGAAGAGGAAGGATCTTCACCTCGAGGACCTATGACGCCATGTGGTGAAAGCCATGAAACCACGGAAGCCACACGACCGAGCACCCTTCTTTCGACCAAGCACATTGATATGGGAACATGGAAGGTGAGGACAATGTACCAGACAGGAAAGACAGTGCAAGTAGAAGCGAAAATGGACAACTACAACCTTGCACTGCTGGGAATCAGTGAGACAAGATGGATACAGTCTTATCGGGGCATGAAGAAGACGATACCCCACACTGAAGATGTAGCACTCATGCTATCAAGAGCGGCACAGAGGGCGTTGGTAGGATGGGAAGCGCACGGACCGAGAATCATCACACCATCTTTCAGAACAAAGAAAAATAAAATCAAAATGAATGTCATCCAGTGCTACGCACCAACGAACGACAGTGATGAAGAAACCAAAGACCAGTTCTACAGCAGACTACAAAGCATCCTGGACAAGTGGCGAGAGAATGATGTGACCAACCTTATGGGAGATTTCAATGCGAAGATTGGAATGGACAACAACGGATATGAAGAAGTGATGGGATCCCATGGTGTTGGACAAGACTGTCACCCGACCACGTGACAGAAAACCAGATAGATCACATCTGCATAGGCAAGAGATTCAGGAGGTCACTTCAAGATGTAAGAGTGAAGAGGGGAGCTGATTTGGCATCTGACCACTACCTGCTGGTAGCTATATTGAAACCCAAGCAGACGAAAAATTGGACGGAGACAGCAACAAAGAGACGAAAGTACAATGTCGGCCTCCTGAAAGACCCACAGACAAGAGAGGAATACAAGCTGAACCTTGCTAACAAATTCCAAGTGCTACTAGAGCTGCATGATGAAGAATCCGACCTGAATAGCCAGTGACAAAACACACAAAAAAGACACTGACATCAACTTGCCAAGAAGTAGTTGGCCTGAAGAAACAGCAACAGAAAGATTGAATCACGGTAGAAACCTTGCGCAGGATCCAAATTCGGAACGAGAAGAAATCAGCAGTAAACAACAGTCGAACAAGAGCAGCAAAGGCAAATGCACAGGAAGAGCATACAGAAGCCAACAGAGAAGTAAAGAAGAGTGTAAAAACAAGTGAAACTACATTGACAGCTTGGCAGAAGACGCATAGCAAGCTGCAGGCAACAGATATATGATACAGCTGGACGACACCACCAGGAAACTACCAGGCAAGTACTGCATGCCAGAAAGACAAGGAAGGAAATATCATCACCCCCCCCTCCCCCGACATACAGCCAGCAGAAACGGACTTACCCATCAAGTGTGACAAGCCTACAAAGGAAGAAATCAGGAGGGCCATAAAGCAGCTGAAGAATAGCAAAGCAGCAGGACCGGACGAGATACCGACAGAAACATTCAAGACATATATATGTCATGGACAGGCCATGATATATTTTGTAAACTGCTAATTGCTGTTTCTTGTGACGCCATCTGGTTTGTGTGCAAGTTTTTCCATTAACTTTCCAAACCTGTCGATAGGCGTCCCGGCAGTTGGTCACACTGAATTACAAAGTAACACTACGATAAGTCAATGTAATCACTCCTTTTATATTGTCTACAGTCCTTTTCTTCTAAAGTATTTGTGTATGTGTAGTCGGATTTATAGTTGAACTCTTAAAAATGCTTTTGGGGTTAGATTCAGTTCTTTAAATTAAAGGGAATAATTATGTTGCAATCTAGGCGTAGTGAGTTTTATTCTCTCAGGAATTTTGCCAGTAATGGGAGGAAGGGGGGCAAGATACAGAAACTGTAAGAGGATGGCGATCAACGCACTAGTTGAGCAGATGTGTGAGGAAGAGGGCGTGGGTTTCCTAGATTTATGGGGGTACTTTGTTGGGAGAGAAGATATGTACATGAGAGATGGCCTCCATTTAAGTGGAAAGGGGGCAGCAGTATTCTCAGAGAATCTGCTGCGATCTGTTGACAGTGGGACAGGTTGCATATATTTAAACTAAATTCGCAGGGGGGACTCGCAGAGAAGCCTGAAACTGGAGGCATACATAAAGGCAGCAAAAATAATTCAGCAAAGAACAGTCTGGAAAACTGTTCTGAAGCTGGGTATAAATGTGTTTGTTTAAATGCAAGGAGTATAGTAAACAAAAGAAATGAACTAAACATTATGGTAGAAGATATTGACCCTCACATAATAGGTATAACCGAATCATGGGCAACCACCGATATATCAGATGCCGAATTGGGACTGACAGGATATGTAATGTTTAGGAAAGATAGAATAGGAAGAAGGGGAGGTGGAGTTATTTTATATATTAAAGAATCTATCCAGGCTTATGAAATAAAATTAGACAGAGAAGCAGATTGCGAAGAAGCTGTTTGGTGTAACATAGTTACAGGAAACTCAACGTTAACGGTTGGATTAGTTTATCGAAGTCCAAACATAGCATAGAAGAGAATGAAAAAATACAAAACGCTACAAGGAAAGTGATCAAACGGGACTGTGTTATTACGGGGGATTTTAACCATGGGCATATAAAATGGAAATCTCTACAGAGTATGGGTAGTGAGGACCACAAGTTTTTAGTTTTAGTACAAGATAGTTTCCTTTCTCAACATGTGCTAGAACCAACCAGGGGAGTGTCGTGTATTGGGTACGACATTTACAGAGAACTATTGACGTAGTCAAATAGAACAAAACATTTTATTACCGGAAGTGCGGAACAACTCTCTAACCAGGAACAGGAACACGTGATATGTCATATATAACATTCCTCCCTCTTTAGGATACAAACTTGTATTAGAGTTCACTGTTCTATGGATGAAATAAACTAAATTAGAAAACAGTCCAGAGTGTTCTACAGCTCGTAGAAAATGTGCAAATAAAAACGTACACTGATAACTACACTAACTTTGTAGTTATAGTTCACAAGTTTAACTTTATAGGTGCTTTCACTACTCTGGTAGATCTTCTCACGGGACTTGCCACCAATCTTGGTGTCGCAGATTCCGTCACAGTGACGTTGGGAAAGTTCGATTCCGAACCTTCTGTAGACACTGAATGTCGAGTACTCGCGATCGCCTCCGCGTCGATAGCTGGCGACGGAGGTAGTACTTCTGGCAGTTGAACAACCGATTGTTGCTGCTGCTGCTGCTGTTGTTGTTGTTGTTCTGCATCAACCGTCTCCGTTTCATCGGGTCGTCTCTCTCGGAGATGGTCTTGGTGGCGTTTCCAAAGGCGGCCGTCACTCAAACGTACGGTGAACGTGAGTGGGCCCAGCTGGTTCTCGACTGTCGAAACCCACTTAGGTTTTCCTTGGAAATTCATGGCCCAGACGCAGTCTCCGGCTCGGAACGTACGTGCAGCCGCATGAGCGTCCTGACGTTGCTTGTCGTATGCCTGTTTTTGCAGAACGCGATCTTGAACTGATGGTCGTATGAGATCCAGGCGTGTTCGAGGTGAAGTCTTGAGTACGAATTCTGCAGGTGTTCGACCCGTGGTACCCTGTGGCGTGATCCGGTACCTCGCTAGCAGAGTGTATAATCTGTCTTCCAGATTACCTTTGGTTTTCTTCAGACCAGCCTTGATTGTCTGCACTGCTCTCTCAGCTAAACCATTGCTTGATGGGTGGTACGGTGAACATCTGATGTGTCTGATGTCATTTGCTCTGCAGAATTGTCCAAACTCCTCGCTTGTGAAACAACTTCCATTGTCCGAGACGATCGTGTTAGGCAGTCCAATATATGCGAATGTTTGCCTCAGTTTGGTGAGAGTTATGCTCGTGGTTGCTGTAGATACCACATGAGCATCGATGAATTTGCTGTGTGCGTCCACAATGATCAACAGCATGCGACCTTCAAACGGTTCAGCATAGTCAATATGGATTCGGTGCCAAGCGCGACCTGGCCACTTCCACGAGTGTAGTGGTGCTACAGGCGGTTGCTTGCCGTGCAGCTGACACACATTGCAGTCTTTCACGTATCTTTCGATCTCCATGTCCAATCCAGGCCACCACATGTAACTTCGGGCGAGCGCTTTCATCTTGACGATGCCAGGGTGTGTGTTATGCAACTCATCCAGCAGCGCATCGCGTCCCTTGGGCGGCACGATCACTCTGGCTCCCCAGAACAACACTCCTTGTTGTACGCTCAATTCGTCTTTTCGTTGACAGTATGCATCGAGCTCTCGTGGTGCTTGGTTAGACCAACCGTGTTCCACAAAGTGACGTACTTGTGAAAGAACGGGGTCAAGAGCCGTCCATTTTTCGATCTGGTCCGATGTGACCGGGCTCTCGTCCATGGTTGACAATGCCAGGACTACTTCTTGTGGAACCGGTACTTTCTCTGGTGTGTCAGGCAGAGGTAATCGACTAAGGCAGTCAGCGTGGCTGATGCTGGTCCCCGGCCTGTACTCAAATTTGTACTGGTAGTTGCTCATTGTCAGCGCCCAACGTTGTATTCGTGCACTGGACATTGGCGATATGAGTCGATCTTGTTTCAAGAGTCCCAACAATGGCTTATGATCCGATTGCAGTACGAACTCGCGACCATAGAGGTACTTGTGGAACTTCGTAATTCCGAACACAAGAGATAACGCCTCCTTTTCTAGTTGCGCATATTTCTTCTCAGCAGAAGATAGAGTGCGTGACGCGAACGCTACTGGCTTTTCGCTGCCGTCGGGTAGGCGATGAGACAACACGCTCCCGATGCCGTAGGGAGAAGCGTCACTGCTCACAACGATGGGTAAACGGGGGTTGTAGTGCACAAGCACCATAGAAGAAGACACTAATGCCTTTGATCGTTCAAATACATCTTGGTGAATCGCACTCCATTTCCACTTCGCGTCCAATCGAGTCAACTCATGCAGCGGTGCCAAGAGGTTGCTGATGTTCGGCAGAAAGTTGTGATAATAGTGGATCAGACCAAGGTAGCTGCGCAACTCCTGCACGTTTTGCGGGGCACGCGCACTCTGTATGGCGAGCACCTTGTCGTTCGTCGGGTGGATGCCCTCCCTGTCGATGATATGGCCCAAGTACTTGCAAGACGTCTGTCGAAACGTGCACTTCTCCTTCTGCAACCGTATTCCAGTATCGAGCAGTCGCGTGAGCACCATTTGCAGGTTGCTGTCGTGCTCCTCTGGTGTCCTTCCAGAAACAAGGATGTCGTCCAGATATACCACGGTCATAGGAATGTTCTGCAGCAGTTGCTCCATGATGCGTTGGAAAATTCCAGGAGCAGAAGATACGCCAAACGGAAGGCGTTCGTACTCGAACAGACCTTTGGAGGTGTTGATTGTGGTTAGCTTGCGCGACTCCTGATCGAGGACAACTTGTTGATAAGCGTTGCTTAGATCGAGCGTTGTGTACAGTTGTCCACCAGCTACTTTGTCGAACAGATCATCGATGTTGGGAATGGGATATTTGTCGACCTTCACTGCCTTGTTTATCGTGACCCTGTAGTCTCCGCAAATCCGGATGTCTCCTGAAGACTTGAGTACTGGTACAATAGGAGCAGCCCATTCTGAGAACTCAACGGGATGAATGACGCCCTCAGCCTGTAGGCGTTCTAGTTCATCTTCTACCTTTGCACGAAGAGCGAGCGGCACTGGACGTGGTTTGCAGTACCGTGGCTGTACAGACTCATCAATGTACAACTTGGCAATAACTCCTTTGAGCTTGCCTAGTCCTGCCGTGAAGACAGCTTTACACACTCTAGCGAAGTGATTAGGTTTTTCGCATTTGTAACATGTTTTGCCCCAAGCTGGACATTCCGTTCTATTGTGCGGAGATTTTCCACAGCCTGGACAAAATTGTGCATTGCCATATTTTGAAACGGTATCGCTGCAGCGCGGTGGCGCCACACGACGGGGTTTTCGTTGATTGTCAGTTTTCGGTGGCGCACCCTGGCGACCAACAGAACGACTATTCCAGTCGCGGTTTTGCTTCCTCGAACGCGGGTGGTGATGACGATCACTGGAAACTGCGTTGACGTTCGTCGTTGACGCGGCGTTGGTCCCCATGACCGATGATTGATGCATTGTGGACTCAAGCGTACGACCGTACGTCAGCAAACGATCGAGACTGATCGTTGCCTCACTCAGTCCCTTTTCGCGAATCTTAGGCATCGTGCACTTCTGAATGATTTGCGATTTTATTTCACGCGATTTGTCTTGAAAATTGCAAATTGAAAGACGAACACTTCATATTCTTCGTTTCGTTTCGGTGTGAAGTAGGCCGTAAGCTTGTCTTTCGTTTCAGCGTAATTGTCACTGTCGACGACACCAACAGACTCACTCAGCTGGAATACAGCTTCACCAGCGTAGTGTAACAACATCGCCTTCTTCCGCCTGTCGTCGTCTATATCTCGCGCGACGACGAAATTGTCGAAACGGCGAATCCACCGCTCCCATCGCGCACTTGCGCTGTCAGCGGGCGTTATGGCGTACGGCTCGAAACCCGTGTTTTCCATTTTTCACAATGACGTAGTCAGCGAAAGTTCTACTTGCGTGCGACGGTCTAGGTGCTAGAGCTCGTCTTGTTGTGGTTACTCATCCCATCCTCGTCGCCAATATGTCGTGTATTGGGTACGACATTTACAGAGAACTATTGACGTAGTCAAATAGAACAAAACATTTTATTACCGGAAGTGCGGAACAACTCTCTAACCAGGAACAGGAACACGTGATATGTCATATATAACAGGGAGAGAATGTGTTAGACTTAGTTTTGTCCTCACATAATGAATTAGTTGACAATGTTAAATTATGTGAGCCTCTGGGAAGTAGTGATCACAGCCAGATACATTTTACCATCAAAGTAAAATCAGAAAGAAATAATAAAAAGCAGTTCAGGAGAAATTTCCACAAAGGAAGATATAAGGAAATGAGGAAATATTTAGCAAAGATAGACTGGAATAATACACTGAAGAATAAGACAGCAACAGAATGCTGGAATATCTTAAAGAATGAAATAGAGTGCATCGTAGATAAATTTGTTCCCTTCAAAAAACAATGGAAACGGACCAGAAAGAAATACTTATCGAAAGAAGCCATTAGAAAAATTAAGTATAAACAAATGATGTGGAAGTCATATAGACGTACTGGAAATGACGAAGACTACAACATTTATAAAGAAGCACTAAACCAAGCTACAGCTGAAATTATAAATTCAAAGAGAAGCTATGAACATAAATTAGCTTGTAATATAAAACATGACAGCAAGAGTTTTTATGCGTATGTTCGAAGCAAACAGAAAGTTCAGGATAAGGTCGGTCCTCTAGAAGATAGTGCTGGAAATATAATATCAGAAGGATTCTTAATGGCAGAAGACCTAAATGAGTATTTTAGTTCAGTGTTTACCAGAGAAGACACTAGTTCACTGCCAGTACCAGAGGCTAAGTTCAAGGGGGCAGAATCAGACTATTTAAGACAGTTAATTGTAACCCCAGAAATGGTAGCTAAGAAAATTAGGGCTATGAAGGAAAATAAATCACCTGGAGTGGATTGTATTCCACCCAAACTACTAGTGGAAATTGTAGAACAAATTAGCATACCGCTTGCAACAGTTTTCAACTTGTCATTAGAAGAGGGAGTGGTTCCTTTAGAATGGAAAGAAGCAAACATTATACCGTTATTTAAAAAGGTTCGAGAAACAAGTCAAATAATTATAGACCAGTTAGTTTAACATCGGTGATTTGTAAATTATTAGAAAGACTAATTAAAGATCACATGGTGGATTTTCTTGTTAAACATAACTTGATAAACCCATCTCAACATGGGTTTCTAAAAGCGAGGTCATGCTTAACAAATATGTTATGTTTTTTGGAAGATATCACTAAGTGGGTAGATGATGGATCACCAGTAGATATCATCTACTTAGATTTTCAAAAAGCTTTCGACAAAGTGCCACATCAGAGATTACTGCTTAAACTAAAAGCCCATGGCATAGGAAATGGTATAATTAACTGGATAGAAAAATGGCTGATTGACAGAAGACAACGGGTAGTTGTTGATGGGGAGGCTTCAAACTGGAAATCAGTTTTGAGTGGGGTTCCACAGGGATCAGTACTGGGACCTATATTATTCTTAATATATATAAACGATTTGGACGATGATATAGCTAGCAAGGTGTTGACATTTGCAGATGATACAAAAGTGTTTAGAAGGATTAAAAGTGATGGGGATAGACAGCATTTACAAGATGATCTAGACAGGTTGATCAAATGGTCTGAAAAGTGGCAAATGTTGTTCAATTTTGGGAAATGTAAATGCCTTCACACAGGACATGGGAACGAATATGTAGAATATACAATGGGGGGAACTGTACTAAGTACTACTGTAAAAGAAAAAGACTTAGGGCTGACAATTACTGCTGACATGAAGGTTTCAGAGCAGTGTGGAATTGCAGCTTCAAAGGGAAATCAAATCCTTGGATTGATTAGGCGAAATATACCATATAAAGAAAAAGAACTAATAATACCGCTGTACAAAACAATAGTTAGGCCTCATTTAGAATATTGTATACAAGCGTGGAGGCCATACCGCAAGAAGGACATAGATATGCTAGAAAGAGTACAGAGGAGAGCGACTAAAATGATACCAAAACTGAGGGATCTTAGTTATGAAAAACGCCTAAAAGAATGTGGTTTAACAACACTAGAGACCAGGAGACTGAGAGGAGATCAGATAGAAGTGTTTAAAATATTGAATGGTTATGAAAATATTGATAGAAATATGTTTTTTTCAGTTAAGAAAGATAGAAAGACTAGAGGACATGAAGTTACATTAGTAAAGGAGCAGTGTAGATTAGACGTGAGAAAGTTCTCATTTTCACAAAGGACTGTGAATGAATGGAACAGATTATCTGATGATTGTGTAAGTGCTAGTAGTGTGAATATGTTTAAAAATAAAATCGACACATACCTCAGAAGGGCTGGATATATGTAAATAAAAGGGTTGGACTCTCGATAAGCCAAAGGGCTTCCTTGTCCACCTACCATCTAGTGTTAATTCTCTGGATGGCAATCTTGTTAAATCTTGTTAAATGATACGAGATGGCCGAGCGGTCACTAATTTGAACGGGTAGTTTCGCGGGGAAGTCGAAAGAAGAGGAGAGCCATGCGAGGTTGAGAGCAGACGTGTTTTGTTAGTATCATATTCCGCGCCGTTCTAACTATATATATTCGAATCTTCCCTACAGCTACTTCATTTCCTTGGGACGTCGGTGTTTATCTCGACGACTTGACTGTGGACAGGGTCTTATTCCCTGAAATAAAGACTTGTGAACCGCTCGCGCTCGTCTCGTGACATATATATACATATGTGGAACTACTGTACCCTCGCTTTGTAAAGAGCTGGGAAAAGGAAGATGTGCCATCAGACTGGCGAGAGGGATGCCGCATAAAACTCCCCAAGAAAGGATACATCAGTAGCTGTTCCAACTACAAAGGAATCACACTTCTGGCAGTGCCAGGGAAAGTGTTCAACAGGATCAGCTTGGGAAGAATGAAAGGTACAGTCGACCCACTGCTGAGAGATCAGCAAGCTGGATTCCGCCTGAACAGATCATGCGTGGATCAGATCGCGAAACTGCGCATCATAGTAGAGCAATCCTTGGAGTGGAACTCCTCACTCTACGTCAGCTTCGTTATATACGAAAAGGCGTTAGACAGCGTAGATAGGGAGACCCTCTGGAAACTACCACGGTATTTTGTCATACCAATCAAACTGGTCAACCTGATTAAGAACAGTTATGGAGGAACAGGCTGCAGAGTAATCCATGGAGTACAGCTAACGAACCGTTTTGAAGGACTTTGACTTTGTCGAAGACTTGGCGCTGTTGCCCCACTGCCACCAGCAGATGCAGGAGATGACCACCGAACTGGCAGCTATCTCCTCACAAGTGGGCCTCAACATACAAAAAGGAAAGACAAAAGGTCCTCAAGGTTAATTCAGCCTGACAAGCAGGATGGCACGGACGCGGATGTTAGAGCAAGGATTGGCAAGGCGAGAGGAGCATTTATACAGCTCAAGAACATCTGGAGTTCCAAAGTGTTGTCATTACACACGCAGATTCGACTGTTTAACTCCAACGTGAAGTCAGCCCTACTGTATATGGAGCAGAGGCATGGAGGACAGCCAACACCACCATCAAGAAAGTACAGACTTTTATCAACAACTGTTTAAGAAGAATCCTCCAGATCTACTATCCAGAAACGATCAGCAACATTGACTTGTGGAGGAGGACACGCCAACTATCTTCCGAAGATGAAATAAGAAAAAGACGATGGGAATGGATTGGTCACACGCTCCGGAAACCAGCATAAAATATCACCAGACAGGCCTGGCGTGGAACCCACAAGGCAGGAGAACAAGAGGCCGTCCAAAGAACATGTGGCGAAGGGACCTCCAGGCGGACACCAAGAAGACAGGACACACTTGGAGGCAGCTTGAAACAAGAGCCCAGGACAGGGGACTCTGGAGAGCAGTTGTCGACGGCCTATGCCCCGAGAGGGACGATGGGCATAATTATGTAAGTACCCGAATCTGGGATAAAACCATAACATTGGCAGAGCCTTAATGTTCCAGGCAGTAGTGAGGGGCGAAAAAAAAACCTCACGGCGCCTGGGTAATCGAGACTAACGCTGTCTGAGCCCGACGCAGGGGAGATCGGGGCAAAACTGATAACCTAAGCAAAAGTATAATAGTTCATACACGTATTTCTTAGTATTTTTAACATTGCACCCAGACTTAATATTGGCATTCGTTTTGAACGATGGAGTCATTATCGTGTCGTGCATCGCCGAGGACGTACACTGCTGAAAGTGTAGCCACTTGGTCCCAGGAGTGGGGCCGTCGATGGTGAATCTTAATTCCTCACAGATGTCCAGCCTACTACCGTCGCTAGCAACCTTGGAGTGATGTTTGACAGAGAGCTCGATCATCATGAAATCGCTAGTGTCGAAAGTGTGCCAGGTAGCTTACTTTCATCTACATCGAATTCGTTCCATCAGAGATTGCTTGACACAACATGCCACTGAACTCCTGGTTCACTCCCTCGTCATATCGCGACTGGACTATGGAAATGGCCTCCTTTACGGTGTACCTGATCAGCTACTGGACAAGCTGCAGAGAGTCCAGAATGTGGCAGCTCACGTTGTGATCAAAGCCAGAAGCTATGATCACATAACACCCATCCTATAGAGACTTTCCATTGGCTTCCCGTCCGTACCGTATTGAGTACAAGGTCGTACTGATGTCGTTTAAAGCCCTTCATTTGCTTGCACCGAGCTACATCACCGACCTGCTCCAGTTCTACCAGCCCAGCAGAAAGTTGCTATCATCATCAGATTCTCTACTGACTGTACGCAGCGCACATCTCCGTCAGTAGGCCCCTACGGTGATCATGCATTCTCCGTCGCTGCTCCTCGCCTGTGGAATATTCTTCCCCACGATATGGGCAGATGTGACTCTTTAGATCACTGCAAAAGACTCACCTGTTTAAACGAGCCTTTTATTCCTGAACTTTCACTATCGATTTATGTTGCCGCTCGATTGGACTTATTAATGATTATTTATTCTGTGCTGTTTTTTTATGATCTTAAATTTCTAGTGTTGTTTTTTTAATGTTTTTATAAGTTTCTTAACGATAATTTGATTGCACATTTGTTTTTTTATTTTTTAGTGTTGTGTTTTTTATGTTTATATAATCTCTACTTTTTTACTCTGTCTCAGCGCCTTTGAACAGGTTAACCTGGAGCCACGGCGCTTTATAAATGCTCTAATTATTATTAGATGTAGATTGTTGGAACGGCGCAATATAAATGTCACGATTTGATTTGATTTGATATTTCGTCCCTTTCCACGATCTTCCTCCCCCGTGTCTCATCCGTAAACTTGTAAACAACGGTCGGTGTCTGTGACGTCATTACTTCTCGTTTTCGTCGCACATTTTAAACAGAAATCGGGAAACGAAGTGTTACGTGAAATAGTGGCTGCTAAATTATAAAAAGAATGTCAGGGCCGCGTTCAGAGTTTGTGCCGCACCGCGACGTCGCTTTTTACCCCGGCAGTCGATTTTGCCGTTCAAAGTTACGTCGTTTTGACTGCGCGACGCGCGCCGCGTTAGCGCGTCTCCAAAGATGGCCTCCGTTGTTAGTTTCGCATTTAATAATGATTCTTCTTTTTAACGTACGGTATGGTTAGTACGTTTGAGCGCCTCATTTCACAATCAAACATGGCAAGTTGAACTTTTAGTAAAACCAAAGTGTTCCTAATTGCAGGGATGACGGCATTTTCGTTGAAAAACACATTTGAAATCAGTAGCATCCATTTTGAATGCGGCGAACGTCGCGGTACGTAAAAATTAACTGTTCAACTTCCGACGCGGTGGTGCCCCGCAGATCGAACTGTGAACACGGCTCATGTGTATTTTCTATCTTTATTACTAATCTGTTTTCCCTACAGGGACACCAGTGTTCCACGTATGCTTTGTGGAATAATAAGTATGGGCTTAGAGAGCATGGAAAACAAAAGTTGGCGGTAGAAGGTAGAAAAAAAGAGGAAGACCAATATTGTTGCAATAGTAATGCGTGTATTTATGAGAATAGTAGGCCCTATTGCTTGTTATAATTATTATTGTGAACTGATACTGTTATTTTTTCAACTTTCAAATACGTATTTTATAATAGTTTCTATAATAAACCATCATCATAAAAAAGATGGAATGACAGCTGTTGTGTTCTGTTACTTTAACAGTGTGCTTTTAATGTACTTAATCAGCTGACGTCAGCCTCGTTCTGGGGTGAAACGTGGCTCCGCCATGATGGTGTATTACAGCCTGTTCAACGTTACGATATCTGGTGTTGTTTGTAATATTTCCATGTTATCGACATAACTTAATTTGGCGACGAGGATGGCAGAAGCAAGTTTATCGCCCCCACAAGCATTTATCGCTTTACCTGGCGAGCCCACAGTGCCATTGAATCGATGGCACGTGCATTTTCAGACATATCTTGTGGTCAGCGGCCTTGACGGCGCAAATGTAGCCGAGGCCCGGCGTTGAGCCATACAAATCCACTGCCTAGGAACAGAGGGACACCGAGTGTTTACCTCATTGGCAAACATGGACACGTACAACAATTCCGTAACGGAAGCATTTCGGCCCGAAGAGGGGTGTCATGATGGAGCGATATGTGTTTCGCCAACGTGCACAACGTCCGGGCGAAAACGTGCAAGCGTATATAGCGGCGCTGCGTGAACTGGGAGTGAACTGTAGTTGTTTGGATCTCACAGAAGAACTAATTCATGATCAGTTAATAGGGTAAACCAGCAATCCGCGTATTAGGGAACGATTGCTAAACGGACACTCTCACATTAGCCAAAGCCCTAACACTGGCGACTCGTATCGAAGCACACGCATTCGGAGACAGGATGAACCTACAACAGACAAGTTCAAGTTGGAGACACCAAGACAACCTTCTAAGGTACAAACAATCGGGAAGAAACAAAACAAAGGTAGAAGCAACCATGCCCACGTGCGTCAAGCATGTGGCAACTGTGGCTGTATGCCACAGGAAGTCCTAGATGCCCTGTCATATGACAGAAATGTCGGTTGTGCTCCTAAATGAACCATCAGAAATGTTGCCGGTCTGCAAATTGTGGTAGAGTCGGGCAAATTCACCAGTCGGACAAAACTGGTGAACCAGGTACAATGATCTTCACTGTTAACTCAGTGAGCAGAGCATTGAAACCATTTAAGACGTGTGATCTGTTGCTCGCACTACTAATGGACATAGGGGCAAAGGTGTCCATTCTCAGCGACTAGATGTACAGGAAACATTTCCAGGCTTATCCCTTGTGGAAACATGTGACATTGAATGGGATTGTCCACCTACCAGTGACATACCAGTCAGAAACTGTGACGAGTTTCCCATTGTATGTCACACAGACCAGATCTTGCCTAATGGGAATATATTTGTTCAACCGTCTCGTATTCACAGTCACAAGGAATGGCACTGCCATTCAGTCAGTTGACATTGTTGATGCCTTTCCCACAGTGTTCAACGGGTTTGGGAAAATTGCAAAGTTTGTACACCTCCCCCGAGTCAACACAGAAATTAAACCTGTGTCACAAGGTTTACGTCAATAGTATAGAGGAGGCGTACGACCTCAAACGCCTACTAATAAAAATCAATTTAATGACCACTAAACGTTTTCGGGCACCTACTTATAAAAAAAAGATCAAAGGCTTTTTTTGACACTAATTAGTTTTGGGAATCTACTTATAAAAAACGTGATTGATGACCCTTGTAATTTGATACTAATTGGATGATTGATTAACCCCTAAGTACACTAGAGATGCCACCTAGCGGTGAGTGCAGAGAGCCTTTTAGTTCGTCCCCTAGCGATCAACGCCGTACTTAGCGCGTGCTGACGTAAGCAATAATGCGTTTATCGCGCTAATATATAACCACGATAAAACCACTGTATAAACGTCGACGACGGATTAGCTCTCCTGGGAGAGTGTTCGACTAGGGATCGAAAGATTCCCGGTCCGAATCCTTTCGTCGACCCTTTTTAGATTCGTTGTATGTGAGATGCCACCTATCGGTGAGTACAGAGATGCTATAATATAACCGGGGTAAAACCACTGCATAATCGTTGGCGACGGTATAGCTCTCTTAGGAGAGCGTTCGCCTAGGGATCGAAAGATTCCGGGTTTGAACCCTAGTCGCAACTTTTTAGTTCCTCTATCTAGCGGTGGTGAGAGTATATAAGCGGTGGCGGTAGCGAGTGATCGGTAGTCGGTATGATGTCACCTATAAGGTTTGGTGGATCGCGGTCGTTCTTGTCGAATATGTATTTGTGTCGAGTGTCGGCGTTCGGTCGGGGTTTTCGATCCGTCGAGCACGCCTATCAGTATAGGAAAGCAATATTCTACGACGACGTGGAATGTGCCGAATAAATCAAAAGTTCGCGAACATCTTATGCAGCGAAACGACGCGGTTACGACATTCGAAAAAAGAGAATGGGAACCAAATGGAGCGACGTTAGGGTGAGATGTATGAAGACGTTGTTGAGGAGGAAGTTTGACGGATCGAGCGATTTGAAGGCTGCACTGTTGGCGACCGGGGACGCCGAATTGGTGGAATGGGTAGCGAGTAGGGAGGGTTTCTGGGGTAGCGGAATCGCGGGCGATGCGGGGAAGAACATGCTCGGTAAACTGTTGATGAAGTTACGCGATGCTTATAAAGACGCGTAAAAAAGTATTCGTCGTTCAGTCGTGAAAAATGAACGGACCGTCGTTGAAGCATCCTTTTACGTGTATAGTAGCCGGTCCTACGGGGTGCGGTAAGACGACGTTCGTCGAGCATTTGATACGTCACGATGCTATGATCGATCCGCCGCCGGAGAAAATCCTGTGGTGCTACGGACAGTGGCAGAGCGGCTACGCGTCTATGTCTTCGAAAATAGAGTTCGTAGACGGCCTGCCGGATCCGAAACGTTTAGACGGTAAAGCGAGAACGCTTCTGGTACTCGACGACCTCATGGAGGAGACCGATAGCCGGGTGACGGTACTATTTACTAAAAAAAGTCATCATTGTAATACGTCGGTCGTACAACTGCGACAGAACATGTTTCCGAAAGGGAAAGAAAACCGTACAATCAGCCTGAACGCTCAAAACATAGTGCTATTCAAGAGCCCCCGAGATGCCGGCCAAGTAGGTCACCTAGCGAAACAGATGTACCCGGGAAAGGTCAACTACATGATAGAGGCTTTCAAAGACGCGACGTCGTCGGCGTACGGCTATCTATTCGTGGATCTGAAACAGGAAACGGAAGAGGACATGCGCCTGCGTACGTGCATATTTCCGGACGATCGTCTTCAGTACGTGTACGTACGGAAGGGTGGTGGCGGTGGTGGTGGTGTCGGCGGCCTATAAGAAGAGAGGGACGACGGGGCGTACGTTTATTAGTCGCTATGACGGGGCGCGCGGTGGCAGCGAAGAGACGACCGAAGGTGGCGGCACCGACGAATCGAGTGAAGAGACACATTGTCGCCCTGCACCTGTTGGAGAGGCATAGGCGGAACATCGATCTGCGAAAAGCCGTGCTCGCCCACGCGGACGCCGGTCTCATTTGTAGTCTGTGCGATTGCGCGTACAACATTCTGAAAGGGAACGTGAAGTTGTCGCCGAAACAGAAACGCGTGTTGGCGAAATACAGGAATCACCTGCGTAAACTCGTCGACAAACACGATGCGCTTAAGCAGAAGCGTGTCATCTTGCAAAAGGGTGCGGGTGGTTTTCTGACGGCCCTGCTAGCGCCGTTAGCGAGCACCGTTCTCCTTCCGCTGCTCAGACAGGTGATCGGCAGCGGGTGATTGATGCAGTACGCGAAGAAGATGGCGTTGGTCGACCCACGATTGGAGGAAAGTCTCCTGCCACGTGTCGATCAGTCGTCGAGCACGCCCCGATCACGTGTGCTGAGTAGCCTGGACAGCGACATGAAGGACATTATAGAACGTTCGGATTTATCCGAACGCGAAAAGGTAGCGTCGTACAATCAACTGCTGAGTCGGTACAATACGATAGAGGCGGCTCGAGCGGCGCAACCGGTACGCGTGTCGGTGGTCAACAGCAGCGGCGGCGAGACGCCTGCGGTGGGGGCGGCGGCGGCGACGGTGGCGCCACCATCGCCGGAGGTCGTAGAGCGCGAAATCATAGCCAGTATGCCGAAAACGCTGAAAGGGAAGACAAGACTGCTTATCGAAAAAATGAAAGCCGATCCGTTGTGTCGATGGAACGAGCGCGGTGAATTCGTGTACGACGGTAAAACGATCGCGGGGAGTAACATGGTCGATCTAGTGAACGATCTCATGCGAACGAGATCGAAGACGACAGCGCCCGTAGGATGGCGAGAGTTCGGATTGCGCATGAAGGATATGAATATCCCTATGGAATTCGTGGGCAGCCCGCGCTATCGATCGTACATGGAGCGACGACTGAAGCGCCTACTAGAAGAGGCGACGATGATGCCGATGCCTAGTTCATCAGCGACGCCGGAGTGGAGACGTCGTCGGATGCGAGGCGAAACTAAACGCAGTCAACGATCCTCTTCGTTGGGCGTCGCGGCGTGGGACACGTTGTGATGCCGTCACGACGCACGATAACGGTCATCGGCTTCACCATCGCGCTTATCGCTCTCTATACGTGTATAATAATCATCGTACATTGATCATCATCGTCGTCGTCGTCGTCATGGTGTCCGGGTGGAGTCGTCGTCGTCCAAAACGAAAGCCTCGACAGCAACGAAACGACGTCGACGACGACGACCTGAATAACGTCTACTTCGATCCGAAACGGGTGGGAAGTTACGGAGGCGTCGACGCGTTGCACCGGGCGTCGAAGCTCCGACGTCCGGCCGTCGAGAGATGGCTAGCGTCGCAGGACGCCTATACCCTACACAAACCGGTTAAACGACATTTCAAACGACGTCGCGTCATCGTGGGCGGTCGAAACCAGCAGTGGCAAGCCGATCTGGTCGACTTGACTAGACTGAAAACGCACAACGACGGTATAACATACCTATTGACGGTGATCGATGTGTTTTCGAAGTGGGCGTGGTGCGTTCCGTTGAAGAGTAAGTCCGGCCCGTCGCTCGTCGAGGCCTTCGAGCGCCTGCTGAGCGACGACGACGAGACGCCGAACTCGCTGCAGACCGATAAGGGGAGCGAGTTTTTGAACCGACCCCTGCAAACGTTCCTAAAGAGTCGCGGCGTTCATCATTTCGTGACGCATAACGAGGAGACTAAAGCGAGCGTCGTGGAACGGTTTAATCGAACTTTGAAGACGCGTATGTGGCGCTATTTTACGAAACACGAGACGCTGCGCTACGTAGAGGCGTTACCGGATTTCGAGCGATCGTACAACAACGCCTACCACCGAAGCATCGGTAGGACGCCGGCGAGTGTCGACGCGACGAATCAGGAGGCCGTATGGCAACGACTGTACGGGGGTGGCGACGTCGGTTCCGGTCAACGGCGAAAACCGAAACTTCGCGTGGGAGATCGCGTACGTATCAGCAAGACGAGGGGTCAATTCAAAAAAGGATACATGGCTAACTGGAGCGAGGAGCTCTTCACCGTCGTAGAGGTGCACCCGTCCGAACCGCCCGTTTATCGCCTGAAGGACGACGCCGGGACGCCGGTAGAGGGCGCCTTCTACGAACCGGAACTACAACGCGTAGTCGTTCCGAAGGACAAACTGTATCGCGTGGAGGCGGTTCTACAGCGTCTTCGGCGTCGCGGCGGCGGTGGTTCGGAGGCGCTCGTAAAATGGAGCGGATATCCGGCCTCACTCAACAGCTGGATCGACGCCGAGTCGCTCGTGGACCTATAAAAAGACTACTAGCGAGGAGGCGGCGACGGTGAGAATGAATCGTTGGATGCGTCACACGGGCTGCTGGCGACTGCACGAGGCGGGAATATGCAACGGATCTTCGTTCTTACCGTATAAAGGTCCCTGCTGTATCGACAGAGCGCAGTGGCGCGACGATGTGCGACGATGTGCGACGACGACGAAACTACCTCGAGTGGCGATCGTCGAACGAACGCCGGCGCCGATCACGCGGACTCCGTCGACGAGCACTCGGACTCCATCGACGCTACCACCACAACCACCGCCGAACCCGTTCCATGGCGAATCTGCGGCAACGAATGCCCTAAGGCCGAAATCGTATTCCTCTGTCAGGTCGTCGTCCTGTACTTCGTCATCGCCGTTAGTATATACAATCTGACGAAAGGTCAAGGTGACTCCAACCTGTGGACGGCGCTGTTGAGCAGCTGTCTCGGTTACCTGCTCCCGAGTCCGTCTATGAGTGTTGGTGGCGGCGGCGGCGAACGTCGACAACAACAACACGATGGTGTCTCGTCTGACTTTTACCTGACGCTGCCGAGCAACGCGTCTATGAAGCGTCACCCCGAAAATACGTTGACGCGCTTCGTCACGACGTTGCCGCGACGTTTCGACCTGTCGGGGGAGTGGGAATGCGGAGCGATGTCGGTAGAGTATCCGCACACGTGGTACAACGTGAGAAAGAAGGACGCCTACTTCTACCTGACTTGCGCGACGGGTGATTCGGGTGTTTACACGCAGGTAGACGAAGGCGGCACGACCGTGTTGATATATCGTCAGACCACGATTCCTCACGGTTTCTACAACAACGTTTATACGTTGTTGAACAGGATCAACGAGGCGGTAGATAAATTATGCACCAGGAAGGTCAAGGCCATGCTAGAATACTGCGCCGTCTCTAACCGATTTACGCTACGTATGTCGCCGGGTGTCGAATTTATCATACCTCATACGAGCCGTCTGAAGTACGTGCTAGGTTTCCATAGCAACACGATCCTGAGTCCGTCCTTGTATGGTCCCGCGCCGGCGGTCGTCATCGACACCATGCCCGTCGCGTACACGTACGAGTACGAAGGTCGCGATACGGTGAATATGTCGGCGGGCATCGAGAGCCTGTACGTGTACACGGATCTCGTGGAACCGCGCGTCGTCGGTGACGTGTACGCGCCACTCCTTCGAAACATCGCCGTCCGCGGTGAGAACGGTGACATTATTTCGGAAACGTTCGACCGCGTGCAATACGTGAAGCTGCTGCGGAATCAATTCGATCAGGTCGAAGTAGATATAAGAGACGATCACGGCCAACCGATACCATTCGAGCAGGGGAAGGTGGTGACGACGCTTCACTTCAGACACTGTAAATCGAAATTGTTTTAACATGTCGCCGTCGAAGAACCCGTACGTGGACTACTACGTTCGTCAGGTCGGCGGTCAGCTGCCGGTCTTCGTCGGTGGTCGGGGGCAACGAGGTCACGGTCTGGGCAATCTCTTCGGGAGCCTGTTTCGAAGCGCCATGCCGCTTATCAAGAGAGGCGCGTTGGCGTTGGGAAAATGTGCGCTCAACACCGGCATGCACGTGGCGCGCGACGTCGTCGCCGGCGGCAATCTGAAACAGTCGATAAAACGACGCGCGAAGGAGGCCGGCGCCGATCTTCTCGACGGCCTATTGAATTCGCAGGCACCGAAGAAGAAGAAGATGAAGAAACAAACGCAGCAGCAGCGCCGCCCCCGCGGCGGCGGCGGCATAAAGAGATCGCGCCTAGCGGCGACGGCCGTCAGTAGGCGGAAGAGACAGCGTCGAACGGATCACGACATATTCGACGAGTAACGAAGACGTTCGTGAACGGCGCAACGTGCGAGGGCGTGAAGGACGAACTGGACCTGTTCAGCGGGCCGGTGACGAAGACGAGCGTCGAGAGCAGTCAGTGGACCGTCTACCAGCCGCTGACGACTCTCGAAGCCTGCGGCCCTATCGAGTTCCTCATCCCGGGTTCGGGCGAAGACTATACGGACCTGGCGAGCCTTCAAGTGTACGTCCGCTTCAAAGTGATTCAGGGGGACGGTACCGATCTGGCGTCCGGCGCCAACGTGGCGCCGGTCAACAATTTCCTGCATTCGATGTTCAGTCAAATCGACGTGTCGCTGAACAAAACCCTCGTGACGCCGTCGACCAATACGTACGCGTACCGGGCCTACCTCGAGACGCTGCTGAGTTACGGTAGCGACGAGAAACGTTCGCATCTCACGGGTTCGTTGTGGTACAAAGACACCGCCGGACGGATGGACACGCTCGGGAACAACAACGCCGGGTTCGAGGCAAGGCGCGTTATGACGGCCGATAGCAACGAGGTGGAGATGATGGGACGCGTGCACGTCGACGCGTTTATGCTAAACAGACACATACCGAACGGCGTCGACACGAAAGTACGCATGGTGCGCTCGAAGGACACCTTCGCGCTCATGGGCGCGCAAGCCGTACCGGGGTGGCGCGTCGTGCTGCAGGCGATTCGACTGCACGTGCGAAAAGTGAAGTTGAACCCGGACGTCCAGATGGGACATATCAAAGCGTGGACGTTGGGAACGGCTAAGTTTCCGATGCGCCGCGTCGGCTGCAAATCGTTCTCGATAACGGCGGGAACGCTATCGCACACGCACGAGAACTTGTACATGGGTGCGATTCCGAAACGCCTCTTCCTGATAATGATCGATAACGTCGCCTACAACGGAGAATACACTAGAAATCCGTTCGACGCGCGTCACAACGACATAAACTTCCTCACGCTCGTCGTCGACGGACGTCAGGTGCCGAGCAAGCCGCTGCAGCCGGACTTCCCGCACAACCGGTACGTGCGGAGCTACATGAACCTCTTCGAGGCCAGCGGAAAGGCGTACGAGGACCAGGGGAACGACGTATCGCGTACGGACTTCGGCGCCGGCTACACCATCTTCGGTTTCGACCTGATCCCCGACTGTTGCGACGGGGACCATTTCAACGGCGTCGGCGTCGGCGTCGTGCCTAAAGACGAGCTACTTACCGCCACCACCACCACCGTTTACCCGACGGCCTTCGTGTGCAACACCGACGACGGCGGCGAACCGGGACAGCACTGGGTGGCCGTCTACGTGGACGCCGACCGGCGAGGCGAGTACTTCGATTCGTACGGTCTGCCGCCGCTGCACGCCTACTTCCACGCGTTCCTGCACCGTCACTGCGGCGATGCGTGGACGTACAACGACAAGCGGCTGCAGAGCGTCGTCTCTAACGTGTGCGGACAATATTGCGTCGCCTACCTTCTCCTCCGATGTCGCGGTATGCCGTTGACGACGTTCCAGAACCTATTCGGCACCAATCGGGTGGCCAATGACTGTCTCGTATACGATTGGTTAAAACCGCATTAATTTCGCTTTTACGTGTATAGTAGTAAAAATAAAAAAACAAACGATGATGATGTACACAATTGTTGTTGTTTATTATTACCCTACCTATACATACATACATACAGAAACTACCCATAGGGGGGAGTGGTGGGGTATTCCTTAGGTTAGACGACGAGTTAGACGACGAGTTAGACGAGTTATACGAATTAGACGAGTTATACGAGTTAGACGAATATCGGCGCCGTGGTGACGCCGTCGTCGAGCACGCGGCGTTTAGCGTAGAAGTAACTCAACGCCGCGCGCTCTTGAACGTACGTCAACACGGACGAGTCTTTCATTTGGAAACCGCGGTTCCAGCCGACGCCGTTGCGACGGTCGCGCAGTACGGCGAGGAAGGTGTGCTCGTAGATGTCATTCTGTCGCTTCCTCAGTCCCTTCGTGCTGTACTTAGGACCGTTGTCGCCGCCGAAGCAGTAGTAGGTCTTGCTGCACAGCGCCACGATTCCGTCGCCGCGCCACTCTTCTTTGAAGAGACCCGGCGTTCGACGATCGAACAGGCGTCGGCGCGCGCAGCAGGCCGGCACGTCCTCCCACGTTAGTCCGGCGACGCGCCGTCGTACGTAGGCGTCCACGTGCGCGTCGCAGCATTCGGCCGGAAACTAGAGCGATCGATTCCGGAAGTAGTGTTCGCGACGTTCTTCCGGTACGAGCGCGTCGACGTCACGTCCGGCGAGGGCGATGTACGCCGAGTCCGTGTCCATAGCGCAGTACTGGAAGAGCGGACGGGGAATGTAGGCGTCGATTAAATCGAAATAGAATTCCAGCATTCTCAATTTTGCGTACTGCAAGACGAAATAGCCGATATGTATCGGCAGGCCGTAGACGACTTTGCGCTTATTCAGCGCCACCTCTTACAGTGCGTCGTCGACGACGACGTCGAGTTGCCGGAAGCGACGGTTGTTGACGAGCATCGACGCGTCGACCGGCGTGGCGTACTTGATTTCCCGGTGCCGATCGACGCGCGAAATCGTTTTCCCGTAGGAACTGTTGCCGAGAAGTTTAAAGGTATCGGCGATGATCGATTTGTCGGGATCGATATCGCCCTCGCGTCGCGCCGTCGAGACCGTGTCGCCGAAGCGGCGAAAGCACGCGATCGGCGCGTACTCGACGATCTGGTAGACGCGTTCGACGACGAGACCGTGCGCCAGAAACCAGCGTAGGAGGGGCGTCGCGAGCACGATCTCGGCGACGAAGTAGCTACCGACGAGCGTCCGTTGAGGTCTGTGAGGAGATCGTGCGCCTCGGCGTAGTCGCGCATGAACGGGCTGAGATCGTCGCGCACGATATCGACGTTCTTGAACACGGGCTGCATCTCGGCGAACTTGTCGCGCAGCGCTTCCGGCACGGCGATATCGCACTGCACGAGGCCGAACAGAGAGCCGTCGCGCACCGCCTCTAGTATCGTCGAGCGCGTAATGGTGGTGGTCGGTGGTTGCCAGTGGCACGGCGTGCCACTGGCACTCCCACATTTCGACGACGTCGTCGACGAAACGGCGCAGGTAGGTGGTCACGGCGATCGTCGCGGCGTACAGCGTCGTCATCGGTTGACCGTTGACGGCGTTCGTCGTCACGTGCGTCTGGCACGTCGGGCAGCCGTGAAAATAGCAGCCGTGAAATTGATACGCCGTTCGCGTGGCGGCACACCAGCCGTCGATTCGGTGCTTTCCGATGTGCTTCTCGCGTCCGTTCAACTGGTGACGTATACGCGCGCCGGTTTGCGCCTCCACCCACGTCAACCACTCCACGGCCATACGACCGTAACGGTGCACGCGTTCCGCTCGAAAGGCGTTCTCCGCGCGCCGGCGCATGTACCAGCCCGTCGGCATCTCCTGCATTATTGCCCATAGATAGAGGCCGTTTGCGTCAAAGCCGACTATCGAACGACACGGCGCGTCGCCGCCTCGAATCGCCGTCACGTCGGCCTCGTGGTGCCGCGCGAAGATGATCGACGGGCCGCCGACGATCTGCGCCTGCAGCAGACGGTGCAGATCTTTGTTCGGCTCGTTCAAAAGCGAGAAATGGATCGACGTCGGCAGGTCGTTGAACAGATACAACAACGTCAACCCCGGTACGCTGATGGCGTCCTTGAACATGTCGATACGTCGGCGCCGATAGAAGGCGAACTGGCGATCGACGGCCTCGAGAAACGGCGCCACGTCTTGATTGTTATACCTCACTAAAAAATCGCGCATCGACGTCATGCCCTCGTCACGCCACGCCGTCGCGCAAATCTCGTACGCCTCCGCGGAGATTCCCTCGCGTTTCAGGTGGCTGTAGAAAGCTTCGCGCGACGGCAGGGCGGTTTCATCCAGACGCGTCAACGCGTCGATATGTTCGTGCGGAAAGTAGCCCTTCGTTGCCGAGCAACTGTACGCTTTCAGAAAGCGATCGTAGCTAACGCCGGGCGCGAGGTAATTCGTTATGTTCAGGAACTTCAACGTCGTCGTCGACAGGCACATGTAATTGTTCTGACGTTTAATGGTAAACGCCGACGACGTGTGCTGCGCGTCGCCGGTTATGAGCAGGGGGGTCAAGTACTTCTTGACGACATTGAGATCGTACTTACCCGAATTGAATCTCAATACGGGCATTTGACGAAGGTGCGTCTACAGGTGGTCGGCGAGAGTGGCGTACGGTGACGCGTCGTCGTCGTCGTTGCATCGTCGCCGCCAGTCGGCGTCGTAGCGGGGACGTAGAATTGCGCACGCCGCCGCGCTCACCGCTTCCAGGTCGTCGATGAGGCGACGCGCGAGTTCCGTCGAATCGCCGGTCGTGACGTAACACCGCACCGCTTCGTGACCGGGCACGTTCGACGCGACGCTCACGCTCAGCAGTTCGTGTCGCGCGATCCACCGGCATTTGTCGGTATCCGTCGGCAGATCGTTATCGGCGAAATAACATTCGAAATCGAACGTCGCGCGGTACGGGTAGTAGCGCAGGTCGTCGTCGCCGACGTCGACGCCTTCGTCGTCGAGCCGCTAGAAAATACGGACGGCGACGGTCGGTAGATACCGCCGGGGAACACGTGACGAACGCCACCTTCGCACGTCGCTTCGTGACGTCGTAATGCCCACGCCTCCCGTCAGAGGGAGTTGCCTCATTTCCGCACTTGTACGTTTTCGTGTACGCGCGCGGATAGCTTATGTACGAGAAGTGCGACTCGTACAGGTTGACGTTCAGGGTCGTGGGGTGCGCTTCGCGCGAACGACGGACTAGTTCGGCGACGTCATTCGTCAGTCGATAGACGACGACGTTGATGGCATAAACCGTCTCCACGCGATCCAGTTCGTTCAGGCGCACACCGTTCGAGGCCGACGTGCGCGCGGCGCAACAATACTGCGCGTGCAGTCGTTTAGCGACTTTCGTTAAACGGGTCGTATCGATTTGGCGGATACTTTCGCCTCGTCGGTGATCTTGCAGGTGGAGACCGATGCACCGGAAGAGGCATAGATGATCGTCGTAGTTTGTGCCTCGATGATCTTTCGTCAACGACACGATGGCCCTGTTGAGGCGCACGTAGGCGGGAAGCGTCACTCCAACGCAGCCGACAGGATGATTGATGATGGTGTTCACGAAGTAGGTGGCGTTCGTTACGAGCTCGACGATCCACCCCGAGTCGGGACGCTACGCGATGGCGTACTGCAGTACGTCGGTCGTGCGCACGGCGTCGAGGAATCGTTCGAACGAACGGCTATCGGTAACTAGGGCGGGTGTTTCGAGGATGCGACCGCAACAGTTACAGGAAGAATGAAAATATCGGTACCGACCCGACACCTTGTGGCGTAATACGAAACCATAGCTTACGTTAATTTTAAACGCATTGTTTTGTTCGCGAAACATTTCCCTCAGACGGGGTTCGAGCACCTGCGTACTCGTACAGGCGGTCATGCGATAGTTGTAATGCGACTGCACGGCACCGCGCGCTACCGACGTCTCTATGCTACGCCGGTGCTCGTCCACGACACGCTGTATATCGTCGGGTGACGGCGCCCTAGCGGCTGCCGCCTCCACCGCTGATTCATTACTACTACCAGGAGGTGGCGACGTCTGATGGCCACACCGCAGCTTCAGGTGTTGTAGCATAGCGCGGCGCGTAGTGTACGTTGCGCCACATTTTGGGCACTCTCGACGTTTTACGCATAGCGCGTCGTTGCCGCATCTTTTCGAACTCTTTACGTGTCGTTCTAACGTCGATTTTTTTCGCGAAATAGCCCCCGCATTTCGGACATTGCCATCTAGTAGGTGGTGGTGGTGATGACATTCTCTAATGTGCTGATATTTTCTCGAGCACCGCTATTTATAACAGTGGTGGCGAGGGTGGTGGTGGTGGTGGTGGTAAGTACACCCTAGCGGGAGGAATGTGGTTTTAGGTAATGCGGGTAACTCGGAACGATAGTGGAAGGAATGTTTTTTGCGGTAACGAGTGATGGACTAGCGGAATTTGTTTAAACTAACTCGGAATATTTTAGGTAACCCTAACGGTGGGGAACGATAGTGGAAGGAATGTGTTTGCGGTAACGAGTTGCGGACTAGCGGTAATTTTTATAACTAACTGGGAATGTTTTAGCTAACCCTAGCGGTGACTTGTTGTGGGTAACTCGGAAACGGAAAGTACATTTTCAACGTTTTATTCAGTAGCTTACAACATTCAAACACAGCGTTGAAGCCTTTGTTTCAATAGCAAGCAAATATTAGCAAAACAAGCAATGTTCTTTATTTTATTGTTCGTTCTTCATTCCTGTCCGCTCCGGCGCTGCACGTACGTGTGCACGGCCGACTCCAGCTGCACACGGTTCATGTAATCGCGCCAGTTCGTTCCTAACAACCAGTCCGACACAAACTGCACCAAATACAACTCTCCCGTACGACCCGTTTGCGGCTGCTGACCACCGGAAGTTGACACCGTAGTTTCGTGTAGAATTTGCACGAGTCGCGTGAAACAGGGGATCAGCGATCGACGCAGGAACGTTTCCATGACGCTGTTGAAATATCGCGTTACGATACAGCCCGTGTTGTCGAAACGTTGCATGTATACACGGTTTGGCCGTCCCTCACGATAGCCGGGCATGTGTACATATGGGCAGCCTTCATTCGGCTCACATACCCCGCAATGATCCCGCGCCCTCTCCAGAATCATTTCGCCGAGGGTCTCGGCGACGAGGTCCATTGCCAGCCGTTCATAACGGCAGACCAACTGGGCCCTGCTCGGCACGACGATTTGACGTTGGCACGCCACCTCCTCCGATATGCTCCAGCACGGAGCGCACGTCGGTCCCATCGTCCCCAGCGACGTGTACACGCTTTCGTTATACGTCGGTGGAGGAGGACGCGTTCGGGTCGCAGTCGATCCGCCCAGCGCCTCCTCGATGATCGCGTCCAATACGTGGGCGTCACCCACTCCGCTTCCACCCTACAGCACAAAGCAGTTCTACTCTTTACGAATCACCGTCAGGAATGCGTGTAGGAAGTTTCACATACACTCACGTGTGGTGTGTTGCATCAGCGCCTCCTACAAACACATTATTATTATGATTGGTCCGCCTCCTTCTTGATCTCTTCCTCCCTCTTGATCGACCCCTTCACTTCGCGTTCCAACAACGTTCTTACGAACGTGGCAACCTCGTCGTACTGAGCGCGGATCCTTTCGTTGTTTGCAAGCATATTTTCCAGTACGCGGCGCACTTCCTACAGCATATAGGCACAACTGTTAGTTACGGAATACTACAAAATAAGTTTGCTTCGTAAGCTAGCCAAAACGCCCTTATATATTCTTCGGCCGTCTCGGCTAATAGTCGAAAGGCCTCCTCGGTTATTTCACGACTACGACGCTCTCTCATTCGTTGTTGCTCGTTCGCGTGTGTCAATAAATCTACCAGTATCGGCCATCCTTCCTACAACACAACAACACAATAGTCGTCATCGTCGTCGAATCTCTTCAGTGTGCGCACGGTATACGAGGGCTCCCCGTTCCAAGTCGTCTTACGCACACTGATCTCCACTTTAGTACCGGCTAACTCAAGCACAGTATCGCGGAGTTCCTCCTCGTTCAACTCCACCAAGTACTCGGCCGTGTACTCGACGAGATTAGACATTTGGCTGTCAAACAACGTAAACCAAAGCTCGTCTTCCTCTTCCTCGCCGTCCTTCACCATCACACGCAACGCGAAGAAATATTTCGGCGCCAACACTCCACCGTGCGTTCGGCATATCAGTTCCCCGCCTTTGCTTTTCTGCAATTTCCGGCGACAACGGGAACATCCCAAATAGGCGCCAACCTCTTTGTACGACACAGCGTCGATCACAACGGGCAACGAAAGTTTATACACACCGTTGACAGCACACTTCAGGTGCCTCAGACTCACCAATGTGGCGCGCGTCGACGCCGACGATTCGCATTCACGTTCCAGTGAGGCGCTCCGCGTCAGGGGTGGGTGCCCCTCAGCCGTCTCGACGGTGCCCAAGGACGCCTCTTCAGCGCTTCGCTTTCGCCCGACAGTAGCCGTCAACGGTGGCGCAATGAGCACCACGGGCCGCTTAACAGGTGTCGCTCCCGTTGACACGGCTGCAACCACCGGCGAAGGTTGCTGCTGCTGTTGACCGCTGGCCGCCTTCAGTGACTGCTTGCGCGGTGCCTTCGTCTTTTTTGGTTGATTTTCATCTGCCATGTTGTCGCGGAAGAACGTCTGCTGCATGCTGCTGCTGCTGTAGAAAGAATACACGTTAGAACTCCGGCGACATAAAATATAGCATTTTCTCAATCGTTTTATACTTTTCCAAATAACGCGCATGCGCACTTCACACTAATACCGTTATCTTACTCAATTATCAGCATGCATGCTTCATACATCCCAGGCATTTTGTTTTAGGAAAAAAGTTTCCGGTCACGTCAGTACATTCACCGTTAAATCTCTCTTTACATAGAATTTCTCTAAAATCTCTGCACCTCATGTTTCCTGACTCCACACCGAACCTATGCAACGTTTATTTTCATGCTTTTAACGTTTCGTTTATTGTTTTTGAAATGTCATTGTCTACAACATAACGCGCATGCGCACTTCACACTAATACCGTTATCTTACTCAATTATCAGCATGCATACTTCATACATCCCAGGCATTTTGTTTTCGGAAAAAAGTTTCCGGTCACGTCAGTACATTCACCGTTAAGTCTCTCTTTACATCAAATTTCTCTAATATCACTGCACCTCACGTTTCCTGACTCCACACCGAACCTATACAACGTTTATTTTCATGCTTTTAACGTTTCGTTTATTGTTTTTAAAAATTCATTGTTCTCCGTTCACATTCCAATCGCGATAAGTCACGCGCAACAGATGTCACATTTACGTGCATGTGCACTTAACGCATTCTGCCTAGTCTACCGAGGAATTTGTTTTAGGAAAAAAAGTTAGCGTTCACGTCAGTACATCCATCGTCAAATGTGACTTTTACAACGAATTTCTCTAATATCACTGCATCTCATGTTTCCTGACCCCACAGTGATCGTATACAACGTTTAATTTCATGCTTTTAACGTTTCGTTTATTGTTTGTAAAAATCCTTTGTTCTCCGTTCACATTCCGATCACGATAAGCCGTAGTGTCATGCGCCACCGCTGTTTGACGGTGCGCGCATTTCATACACAGTTATGCAGTCACACGCAATCGACGCTAAATTTCATCGTTCCATACTTTCAACCATGGACACATCAACAACAACAACAACGTTGCCACATACACAACGGTAATTCTGCTTTTACGCAGCATGCATGCATGGTTCTCATTTTATTTTACTATTTAAACAGTTGTTGTAACTACGCGTGCATGTGTACGTGCATGTCTCATTTTATTTTACCATTTAAATAGTTGTAAGTACGCATGCATGCATGTGTACGTGCATGCATGCATGTCTCTCATTTTATTTTTTTACTACAGTTGTTGTAAGTACGCATGCATGCATGCCTCATTTTATTTTACCGTTTAAATAGTTGTAAGTACGCATGCATGCATGCATGTTTGTCTCATTTTATTTCACCATTTAAACAATTGTAAGTACGCATGCATGCATGCATGCATGCCTCATTTTATTTTACCGTTTAAACAATTGTAAGTACACATGCATGTCTCATTTTATTTTACCATTTATACAATTGTAAGTACGCATGCATGCATAGTTCTCATTTTATTTTACCATTTAAACAGTTGTAAGTCTGCATGCTTAGTTCTCATTTTATTTTATCATTTAAACAATTGTAAGTACGCATGCATGGTTCTCATTTTATTTTACCATGTTTAAACATGTATTGTGGTTTTATTTCATAGACCGATCCATCTGCCTACAACCACCACATCATCATCATCTAAACCGACATGCACGGTCGCTCCTTCCATTCACGCAATCACGCCTCCTACGAATCATGCCATCACGTCGACACCTAGCAGCTACCACGACTCTGATGATGACGACACGCCCGATCTCGCAAGAGTGTTCTTGGTAAAACAGGCCAATGGACTGTGGAAAACACCAATTCCACCCACTGAATTTTATCAACGAGACGGTTTCAACTCCCCCGATAGCAGGAGACCCGTTGGTCGCGGACGAATGCTCCGATATTTCACGCAATAAATATTTCAGTCACTACTCACGTTTTCACGCGTCTGTTTCCACTACATAAATAATCCCTACTACGAACAGTATCACCAACTGAACGTTAGTGTATTTATGCATTTGGTTTTCATTGTAATCCCACGACTAGATGTATTTAAACGCACAACGCATTCGTTTCGTTTTAATCTTTCCACCAGAACGTTCACCGTTAGCCAGCTATGCTGTCATGCAGGGGTCATAGTCCACTGGAGCAGCAGCGGGTCTTATCGCTGCTGTCAACATAGGGTACAGTGGGCCATTCACATAGGGCTGACGGGGGAAATCTGCACACAGTGGTTTTATCGTGATTATATATTAGCGCGATAAACGCATTATTGCTTACGTCAGCACGCGCTAAGTACGGCGTTGATCGCTAGGGGACGAACTAAAAGGCTCTCTGCACTCACCGCTAGGTGGCATCTCTAGTGTACTTAGGGAGTAATCAATCATCCAATTAGTATCAAATTACAAGGGTCATCAATCACGTTTTTTATAAGTAGGTTCCCAAAACTAATTAGTGTCAAAAAAAGCCTTTGATCTTTTTTTATAAGTAGGTGCCCGAAAACGTTTAGTGGTCATTAAATTGTTTTTTTATAAGTAGGCGTTTGAGGTCGTACGCCTCCTCTATACTACTTACGTCGTCTTCCACTGTCAGTGTGTCACAAAGTGTCGCATAAACTTAAACGTCTACAAGACGATGGCATGATCGAACCAATCAACTCATCACCCCCTGGATTTCAAATCGTGTTGTCGCACGTCAGAAATCAAGATTTAACAAGATTTAACAAGATTGCCATCCAGAAAATTACTCTGGATGGCAGGTGGACAAGGAAGCCTTTTGGCTTATCGAGAGTCCAATACTTTTTATCTACATGTATCCCGCCTTTTTAAGGTGTGTGTCGATTTTATTTTTAAACATATTCACGCTACTAGCACCAACACAATCAGGAGATAATCTGTTCCATTCATTTACAGTCCTTTGTGAGAATGAGAACTTTCTTATATCTAATCTACACTGCTCCTTTACTAATGTAGCTTCATGTCCTCTGGTCCTTCTATTTTTCTTAACTGAGAAAAAAATGTTTCTATCAATATTTTCATAACCATTCAATATTTTAAACACTTCTATGTGATCTCCTCTCAATCTCCTGGTCTCTAATGTTGTTAAACCACATTCTTTTAGGCGTATTTCGTAACTAAAATCCCTCAGATTTGGTATCATTTTAGTCGCTCTCCTCTGTACTCTTTCTAGCATATCTATGTCCTTCTTGCGATATAGCCTCCATGCTTGTATACAATATTCTAAATGAGGCCTCACTATTGTTTTGTACAGCGGTACTATTAATTCTTTTTTCTTATACGCCATATTTCGCCTAATTAATCCAAGGATTTGATTTCCCTTTGACGCTGCAATTCCGCACTGCTCTGAAACCTTCATATCAGCACTAATGGTTAACCCTAAGTCCTTTTCTTTTACAGTAGTACTTAGAACAGTACCCCCCATTTTATATTTTACCTCTTCATTCCCTTGACCTGTGTGGAGGCATTTACATTTCCCAAAATTGAACAGCATTTGCCACTTTTCAGACCATTTGATCAACCTATCAAGATCATCTTATAAATGCTGTCTGTCTCCATCACTTTTAATCCTTCTAAACACTTTTGTATCATCCGCAAATTTTAACACCTTGCTTGTTATATCATCGTCCAAATCGTTGATATATATTAAGAATATTATAGGTCCTAGTACTGATCCCTGTGGTACCCCACTCAATACCGATTTCCAGTTTGAAGCCTCCCCATCAACTACTACACGTTGTCTTCTGTCATTCAGCCATTTTCTATCCAGTTTATTATACCATTTCCTATGCCATGGGCCTTTAGCTTAAGGAGTAATCTTTGATGTGGTACTTTGTCGAAAGCTTTTTGAAAATCTAAATAGATGATATCTACTGGTGATCCCTCATCTACCCACCTAGTGATGTCTTCCAAAAAACATAACATATTTGTTAAGCATGACCTCGCTTTTAAAAACCCATGTTGAGATAGGTTTATCAAGTTATGTTTAACAAGAAAATCCACCATGTGATCTTTAATTAGTCTTTCTAATAATTTGCAAATCACTGATGTTAAACTCACTGGTCTATAGTTCTCTGACTTGTTTCTCGAACCTTTTTTAAATAACGGTATAATGTTTGCCTCTTTCCATTCTAAAGGAACCACTCCCTCTTCTAATGACAAATTGAAAACTGTTGCAAGCGGTACGCTAATTTGTTCTACAATTTCCAATAGTAGTTTGGGCGGAATCCCGTCCACTCCAGGTGATTTATTATCCTTCATAGCCCTTATTTTCTTAGCTACCATTTCCGAGGTTACAACTAACTGTCCTAAATAGTCTGAATCTGCCCCCTTGAACTTAGCCTCTGGTACTGGCAGTGAACTAATATCTTCCCTGGTAAACACTGAACTAAAATACTCATTCAGGTCTTCTGCCTTTAAGAATCCCTCTGATATTGTATTTCCAGCACTATCTTCTAGAGGACCGACCTTATCCTGAACTTTCTGTTTGCTTCGAATATACGCATAAAAACTCTTACTGTCATGTTTTATATTACTAGCTAATTTTTTTTCATAGCTTCTCTTTGAATTTCTAATTTCAGCTGTAGCTTGATTAAGTGCTTCTTTATAAATGTTGTAGTCTTCATCATTTCCAGTACATCTATATGACTTCCACATCATTTGTTTATACTTAATTTTTCTAATGGCTTCTTTCGATAAGTGTTTCTTTTTAGACCGTTTCCCTTGTTTTTTTAAAGGTACAAATTTATCGACTATGCACTTAATTTCACTATTTAAGATATTCCAGCATTCGGTTGCTGTCTTATTCTTCAGTGTGTTATTCCAGTCTATCTTTGCTAAATATTTCCTCATGTCCTTATACCTTCCTTTGTGGAAATTTCTCCTATACTGCTTTTTACTATTCCTTTCTGATTTTACTTTGATGGTAAAATGTATCTGGTTGTGATCACTACTCCCCAGTGGCTCACATATCTTGACATTGTCAACTAATTCTTTCTGTGAGGACAAAACTAAGTCTAACGCATTCTCTCCCCTGGTTGGTTCTAGCACATGTTGAGAAAGGAAATCGGAGGAAATAAGACTGTGTGTTGACCTGAAAGCTGTAAACAAAGCCATCATTCCGGACAAGTATCCACTGCCAACAATGGAGGAACTGTCTGCAGAGTTTCACCAAGCTGGACATGAGACGAAGCTATCTGCAGGTCCCAATGGCTGAAGATAGAAAGTACTTGATAGCATTCATCACACGTGAGGGAGTTTTCCAGTACTGTAGGATGTCGTGTGGACTTAGTTCAACACCTAGTGTCTTCCAGAAAATTGTGTCTTCTGTACTGAAGGGGATATATGGCTGCATCAACCTCCTGGACGACATTGCCATCCATGGACACACACAGGAACAGCATGACACACGACTGCAGCTAGTGCTTAACAGGCTGGCTGAGTATCACATCACACTTAATTGTGAGAAGTGTCAGTTTGCCAGGACAAAAATAGACTTCATAGGATACCATGTGTCCTCCAAGGGTGTCACACCACTACACTCCACCGTGAAAGCAATTGAGGATCTACCAGAACCGACCAATGCAAAGGAAGTTGCTTTGTTTCTGGGCACGACGAATTTGTACCTGAAATTTGTCCCACTCTACTCGGAAACTGCTGAGCCACTTAGACGACTACTGCGCAATGACGCTCAGTGGGAATGGACAGCTGATCAAGACCAAGCCTTCCGCGACTTGAAGCAGCAAATTGCATCTGCTCCAATTCTCGCACATTTCGATCCAGATGCTCCAACGATCGTGATGACGGATGCTTCAGGAATCGCCTTTGGTGCGATATTATGGCAAGTGTCAAATGGCAAAGAGAGGCCTGTCGTGTATGTATTCAAAACGCTTTCAGCAACATAACGTGATGCACTGGCATGTATCTTCTCTTCGGTAGAAAATTCACGCTGATGACGGACCACTTGACACTCACAACTCTGTTAGCGACATCCGGTTTGGGCCACAGGCCACAGGCCATTGCTAATATACCGATGGTCTGATCGCCTACACTAGTATGAAGATTCAGTACACTGCTGGTTCCAAGAACCATATAGCAGATATGCTCAGCAGGCTGGTGAAAGAAGAACAGAACAGAATCGACGACAGACGACTGTGTTATAAACTGAGTTAGCCAACCTCGTTACTGCAGCCGCGTTGAAAAACGCTACTTCCGAGGATGGCACTTTGACACAGGTCCGTCCCTTTGTACAGAACGGTTGGCCCAAGCGCCCACCCCCTAACATGGAAGCCTACTTCCCACTCAAAGACGAGCTATCCGTGTTCAACGATGTGTGTGCGTGTCACGTGGCACACGTACTGTAATCCATACCACACTTCAGGACAAAGTGCTGAAAATGGCCCACGAAGGTCATCCCGGGATCGTGCTAACTAAGCAACGCTGTCGCGAATCGGTGTGGTGGCCCGCCATTGATCGACACATCGTAGATCTCATCAGAGATTGTGAATAATGCGCGGTGTGTAAGAAATCAACCAAACCTACACAGCCACCTATTCAGCCCATACCATGGCCGGAGAAACCATGGCATCGGGTAGAAGTCGACATATTCGGCGAGGTGCAGGCTGCACCTCACAGGCAACGATTTCTGGTTGTCATACAGGACCAACATTGGAAATGGCCGGAAATAGCCGCAACCAATACGGTGACGTCTTCAGCCATCATCCAGATCCTGACACAGCGTACTCCAGCAGAGTTGATGCTAGGTCGTAAACCACAGTTTCTTCTGGAAAACTTGAAACCACCTCAGGCATCTCCACCGAACAGTTTAGTGTTAGCTGAATCGATCGCAATGAAGCAGGAACGAATCAAAGCGTGCATCAACAAACGACGTCGCTCACGAAATACGATGATGAAACCTGAAGACTGGGTCGGGACAAAACGACCTATCCGGAAACACAAGCTGGCATCGTCATTGTCGAACCCGAAGCCTATCGCCGCTAAAGCTGGTCACAATACGTCCGTGCTCGAAGACAGGTCGCATTAGAACTCACGGCGTTGTGTTCGATCGCGACAACCACGAAATAAACGGCTGTCGTCGGACGCCCACCTTGATGACCTTGACATCGGAGGTCTGCCTGCTCAACAACCCGGTTACCCGCAGTACCAATGGCCCATGCGAAACAGACGTCCACCGCGGTGCCTTCAAGACTACCTGACGAACTAATGAACGTTTGTTGTGACATTAGTCAGCTGTTAGATCAGCATGTGAATTTAAACATCAGTGGCTACATCGGTAATTTGAACAGTTTGTGTGTGCCTCTTTATTGTTCGATTTCGGAACAGTGATCTTTACAGAGAGGGGGAAATATGTTGTGTTCTATTACTTTAATAGTTGCCTTTAATGTACTTGATCAGCTGACGCCAGTCTCGTTTTGGGGTGAAACGTGATGCACAGCCTGTTCAACGTTACGATAGTCTGGTGTTGTTTGGATGTGTTCATGTTATCGACATAATAATAGCGTACAGAGAGATTCATAGTAGGCAAAGCATAGTCTCGAGAGACGATGCTGATGCGCCCGGTTGTCAGTTTCTTGAAATGTCTATGGCTGTGCAGTCAGATTTGGGAGTGACAGCCTTTGCCGCAGCCAGAGCAGACGAAACAGGATGACAGTGGTAGTGCTGCTTGTTGATTGCGCCGCATCATCTTCTCAGCCGCATGCTGGTGTCTCTTTCCGTCAGCCCATCCAAGCCTGTTCATACAGTAGGATGCCAAGCAGTGAGATTTTCGGCCACTGCCCTCCAGTCTTCAGAGCTAATGTTGCAGGCCTTCAGGTTGCGCTTGTCGACGTCCTTGAATCTGAGGGCTGGGCGTCGCACTGGCCTCGCGCCAGTGGCAAGTTCTCCATAAAGGATGTATAATTAAAGGCAATTGGCTACATGCGCCGTGCGTGGCCCACCCAGCGGAGAAGTCTCTGGCGCAGCAGTGAGTACATGCTGAGGATCCTAGCAAGGTCCAGTATATATCGCTGTATGGGAACACGGTCCTGCCAGGTGTTACCGAAGATGCGCTTGAGGCACTGCATATGGAAGGTGTTGAGGCGGCGCTCCTGGCACATGTAGGTGGTCCACGATTCGCTGTCGTAGAGGAGGGTGCTCAGCACACAGGCCTGGTAGACTCTCATCTTGGTGTTCTCAGTGAGCCTCAACGAGAAGCCTGGCTAGCTCACAAACACAAAAACCATGCGAGAAGACGCTGTCGGCTCTCAGATCTGCATGGAACACTGCACAACGCACTGCAAGGCGCTGTGCATGTGTCTACTGGCTGAAACAACGAGCATATCCAAATCTCAGCCGACTGTGGGAACGTACGCGGCATGCACGATGGCATCAAGAAGGCCCCACGACTCCCTGTATAAGGAAGATGGCACCGTTGAAATCCACATCAGGAGAGACGCTCACAGATCGAGATCAACAGATGGAGCGATGGGTTGAACATTATTCAGAACTATACTCCCGAGAAACAGTCGTTACTGACTCTGCTCTCAATGCCGTAAATTAAGATCTTGTCTATGATAGAGGAGCTGGACAACGAGCCCTCGATCGGGCACCTAGGCAAAGCTATCGACTCCCTCTCTTGCGGGAAGGCACCAGGAAGTACGTGACAGTATACCACGAGAAGTGATCAAGTGTGGGAAAGACAGATTTACACTTGCAAAATCATTATTAGGACAAGGTGGTCAATCACTAGACTTCATATAACAAGATGAATAGTAGACCAAGATATAAACAAGTTGCTCTTATTGTACATTTCTGACAATTCCAGAGAATTTGTATTCTAATGTATCAGAAAATATGATTGCGGCCAACCCTAATAGGCCTACCACCATTATTGCTTTAGGAGCCGGTTAAAATTTGCTTTAGGAGCGGGTTAAAATAGAAGTGGAACTCGTTATAGATATTCACGAATTATTGAATAACCAATGTTGCCAACATTCTAGATTTATAAACCGACCAATACCAAACAGATTATTGATAAATACTAATGCCGTGAGATTTGGGCTGCGATTACGATAACTGAAATGCTTGTCACCGTTAATCCGCATATTATTGGACTACTTGTATATCGATCTCGGCAAAGTTGCTGCGATTTGTGCAGGTCCTGTAGTGTAGGTTGAATAACAACAGTAATAAACAGGTCGTTGCTATGATCACTACTGGTGTTATACTTTCAAGATTCTATAGATTTTAAAAGAAGTAAATAAAACAAAAATTGGCATATATATGGCTGAGTCACCATTGTAATAATTAAATTAAATTATGTTGACCGAATTTTCGGGTATTTCTTATAGTAGTTATGCTTGCGGAGTTTCTATTATTCTAAGACTAAGTCTAAGAAATGTAACGTTGTTTTAATAATTACCAATCATCCCATCATGTATGTTTTAATGTAAATTGAAAGTGTGTGCACGCGCGTGTTTTAATTGAAAATGTAAGCACGCGCGCGCGTGCGTGCTTGATTGAGGCTAGGCTGAATGCAGAAAGTAGAAGATGGTATCAGTGCATTTGACGCACAGTTTACGCGCACCCAGGCGATTTGATTACATATGGCGTCAGCTGTTGCCATGGAACGAGAGCTCTTCTGTCGGAGAGATTGTTTTACCGGCGTGGCGCGGTCCAACTTCCGCCGTATCTGTTTCTGACTGTTCTGTGAAACAGTTGTACAAACAGCATATGTCGAGAACTTGGCATTGATTACGTAAGTCACTTGTAGTTTACCTATTTGCTTAGTTAACCTGTGGTTCATCTGTGAAATACTTTTATACGGCTATGCTGATTAATTATTCATTGAGCCGTCCACTGGCACTGACTGAGAGTCGAGACTCCGTCTCCAGTCCAGACTCCAGTCTCAGTCAGACTCAACCAGAACAGAAACGGAGAGTGAGACAGTCACATAGAGACAGTGAGAGTCGATGAATCATATTTCAGTCGGCCTCAATTTACAGTTCGAAGGGACGAAACAGCCGTGTACGCGATTACATCACTTCACGATTACATCGTGACTCGGAGATCACATTAATGTCGGTCCTGTCTCAATTTGGGACGTAAAAAAACCACCTAGGACGACAAGCACCCTGGCAGTGACCACCCTCAGTGCCAGCAAAGGTCGGCTTGGCGATAATGTTCTGAAAAAGGCTGGCTAGTTGAATGAGACCTCATAAGATCATAACATTGTAACCACAATATATACAGACTAGTCAGTTAATAGAACGTTGCCGAGTGCTGGAAACAACTAGGAAACAGTGTCCCTCAGTCTCAGACAGACACAATGCCAATGGCTCATATATGGGTCGTTCTCTGAAACTGGGCCCTCAAAGTGTGACACTGGGGTCCAAAAATAAAACTGCTCCAAAACATCTTAAATGCTTTTTTTTAAAGACACATGGTCATAGAAAGTAGTTCTGCAGGAGAAAAGGTAAGTTAGGAAAGTATATTGGCAATAGAAACTTGAAAGTTGTCGGTCATGACGAAATTTGGCCGTGTAACATGGACACGAAATGTTTCTTACAAACAGCTTGAAGAGAACCCCAGAGTCTATTAAATTTCAAGGATATGTTTTAGTAACCTCTAAAAATGGCATACAAATATTCTGTTACATTGAGGCAGTGTCTAGAAGTCATATTTCGTGCATTATTCACGAACTGGTTTGTAGCGATCATATTTTTTTTCACGCACTTCTGTTTTGTCCAACAATAATGAAGTTTATCAGCATAGTGACAGCATTATTAGCTACATAAAAGAGCAAAGAATGCTCACAAAAGATTTGAGATGATTACTCATAAATTTTAAAGAACTGCCATCTGTTTATAAATTTGTATCAGCCGTGTAACATGGACACCACACACTAAAGTCAGACAACAGGTGACAGACAATACAAATAAAAACTAACAAATGGTTGCAATGTGAATGTAATCAAGCTTCGTTTTTTTGGTAAAGAAAAACAAAACAAAAAAGAAACAAATTAATGCCAATCATATGGCATTTGACATGGCACAGCATATGACATTTTAGTGAAACACTGTCACAGGGTGTTCAATACACCTTGTTCAAAATATGAAGGCAACGCCGTGACTAGGTGCAAGAGTGGGAGGGGACACACAAGTCACAGGGTGGTGAGCTGGAAGCCAGGCCTCATCGGCCCAGACATACATGCCTGAATCTGGACGCTGTTTCAAGTACAGCACCTTTAATTCCATTGATTTTGAATCAATGGGAAGTATGTTGCCATATAATGGCACCTTCCTGTTCCTCCCCTGTAGCTCCACCTTGATAAAGCTCCCAACCTGAGAGGTATTTCCAGAAGGGGGTTCTAGCTGGGTTGGGAGCTGGCTGAAGCAGATCCACAGGAGGGTGGACTGGCTGAGGCTGGGCCGCAGGAGGAGGAGGTGGCGAGGCTGGGCCGCAGGAGGAGGGTCTAGCTGAGGATGGGCCACAGGAGAGGGGGCTTAAAAAATAGGAGGCCAGAAATGTTGGTGTTGTAAAAAATAAACCTCATGATCTCCTGTGAAAATCACTGATCCCTGTAACATCACATGTTTATCAGTTTCAGCTCAGAAAAACAAGCAAATCAAGTTAACACAGTTTCCCTTCAATCTCTCAAGACCGAAACGTGCTGGTGTCTCGGTGACGGAGCTAAGAGCACTTTCACAAGAAGCTGCAATACACGTATTTAAGGATCACAGTGTGTACTATCTGTGGAGAAAAAACCTTAATCCCAATGTCGGTTTCTTTCTCATAACAAAAAGCACATCCAGTTAAAAGTAGATTTATTACAAATTTCCCTTCCGAAGTTCAGCAACGTAAGAAAGACGCGAAAAATGCTGGGTCTCTGTTACGTGGGTGAAATAACAATCCAGCAATCGGCTGGAAATGAAGTCCGAAAGTTTAATAGATCAGCCCTGGTCAGCTTACACGAAAAGGTAATCTGAGTAAGAAACGAGTTCTGTTCGATTGAGTCAGTAAAAGAAAAACTGCGATCGAAAACAGGGATTGACCTCGAAAATCAGCTTCATAACCAAGATGCAAGAAAAATCTGCTTCCGCGTGACGTGGAAAACCAACACACTGCAGGAAGAGCGTAGTCATCTATTTATATGTTTTCATGAAGACATTTTCGAAGAAAAAACACAATTTCGGACAACTGCAACTATTTAAGGTATACAGTGCTTATCTGGTCTGGAATGGACTATAAAAAGCATGATGTTCTCACTGTAAGATCAGCCTCGTCACAAAGACACTAGTCATGACGAATGAGTCGGCTTCCTCGTTACGGAGCAAATGGCGAGGGCTATCGACAAACATATCTAACTAAAACCTTTCGTTGGAGGCTTCATGCTTCTTCAAAACTCGTACCAATCAATTAACTACACTATAACTAAATATTTCTAGGAATGAAATCAGAATAGCCGGTGTCAAACAGTTTTGATCGTCGCAAATGTGGTCCTTGCCTAGAACGGCCGAAATGGCAGTCCTCAGATCATTTAAAAAAAATTGTGCAACGATAATTAGTTCGTTGACAAAGTACTGTAAAGCGAAGACAATTTCATAACAATTATTTAGAAACAAGAAAATACAAGAAAATGTCCATAAATCGGCATCAAAACATGCCTTTGAGCAGTTGCTCTCGCTGGCATCAGCCACGTAACTTTCACGCGCGAATAGACACCACACAGAAAAATTCCCCACAGTATTATCCGAAAGAATGTGTACTGATATTCTTCTGCCAGTACAGGCGACCTTCTTCTACTAAAAACGTAGTCCTTGCTTCCAATATGCACATCTTTTGTTACTTCTGATTGGCACATAACGCTCAAAAACGGACACAGTTCCGGAGTGGCTACTTCAAAATTTAATTTCAACGGTTAAAACAAACTTCTATAGCCGTCCTTCTAAAAACATGTTGACTACATGTGTGCTTGTTATGCTCGTGCTGATAGCGTCAGTCCACTATATTCATACGCCAAGCTACACACCGAGGGAAAGAGTGTGTGTGTCCGGACGCAAAGCGTTACGTAGCTGATCCTGATCAAAACATTGCAATATCTACATGAAATATTGCTCAGCAAAGATTATCGAGCAGCTTGTTTGGTAGATATTGGTATAATGATGCTTTAAAAGGCACAATCGAGTGTTTCAGTCTACAGTCTTGTCCTTGAATGCACATATCCCCAACATGCCTATTTTCATGTCACAAATCGGCACACCATTTTCGATCCGATGTCCACACAAAAACGCAATAAAACAACACAAAAAGGCATCATTTTTATTTCATTATATTTCTGTTGTCTCTCATATCAATTTCAATCAAAGAGGGTGCAAAACATTTAAAATACACAAGAAGGTAGTTTTGTTACATGTATCACAAGACGGGCCCACAGTGGAGTGCAGTTTCAGAGAACAACCCATATATAAGTATTTATTTGAAGTGTACATTCCACCTAAACTTAAAGTTGGTATAATAGCTGTGGCACTATTGCACCAACAGTTTTGTAGTGCGTGCGCATTACAGCACGAGGTAATGCGCACGCCATCGTATGGCACCACTCAATTAGGCTGCCGTCTTGCATGAAGAAACGGGGCAGATCGAAAGGAAGCGAAAAAACTCTGGTCGGGTTGCCAAAGAAGAAATGGCGGATTGGATGCATGGCATTCGTAGATCTAGTGCCTAGCAGGAAGGAGGAGAGGATGCTATCATGGTTTGTGTCCGCAAACCATGTCACTGCTGCGTTTCTAATTATAATTATTTACATCGTAAGGAGCCACTGTTGGCTATGGTTTATGACGGGGTGGGTGCGTATGGTGTTATTGAGTGTTTGGGCGTTTATGGTCTCAGCCTGGACCTGCGACTCGTTTAGTTTATTCCAGTCTACTATTGTCTTTACAAAGTAAGAGTTTTTGAATTGGTTGGTGTGGGATGCAGGTACTGTATAGCACCTGGTATTATTGGTTGTTAGGTGTTGTACAAAGTTTGAGGGTACGTGATCTGGGAAATGTTTGGGTTGGATGTGTCTTTTATTTATTCTTTGGGGCCGAAAGTATGTTTCTGCGGGGATGACTGGGATAGATCCCTCAGCTATTTTGTACATGAATTTAAGTTGTAGGTCCCAACGTCTGCTTTGTAGGGTATTGAGTTTTAGGTATATGTTTGTGATCGATCCTTCATGTCTGGAGTGGTAGTCACCGGTAATGAAACGAGCAGCGCGGTGTTGGATACGCTCTAGTTTATCTATATCCCCCTGATGGTATGGGTCCCACACTATGGCTCCGTAATCTAAGGCAGCGCGCACAAGGGTAATATATGTGGTCCGTTTGCTGTTTATAGGACAGTGTCGTATGTTATGCCTTAGGAAAGAAAGTGTGGAGTTTGCTTTTTTTGTTACTGTTGCGATGTGGGAGTGCCATTTAAGGTCGTCGGAGATAGAGATACCAAGATAGGGGTTGCCGTTTACACATTCTAGATGTGTCAGTGATGATGAGTGCCTCGCAACCATCAAACGCTTCTTTATGTTAGATGCCTGGAAGTGTGTGCTGAATATAGTTTGTATTAAGCAACAGAGTTGTATACATGTATGTAAAGTTTGCCAGTGGCTCTGACTGCATGCCAGTTATATTTTATGCTTATACAATAATGTTTTTGAAATTATATGACTTGTGTATTAACACTAGTAGGCCTAAGCCAAAAGTGACTGCTGATCATGTCTCGGTTGTATATATGAGTCATTAATACCAAGATTTCTTTTGTAAATATAATAAGTTTGTAATGAAGGCCGATGTGAATGCTCAGTTCCTGCTGGCTCGAATACAAAAATTAAAAACTAGAAAAACACTTCGTCATTGCAATCAAACGTGCACCGAGTTATCCCCATCATACAATTGGCTTTATTAATTTTTTCCGACATGTTTCTCGAAGTTAAATGATGAGTGAAAAGTGACGCCAATATCTTCACTTGCTAGCATTATATGATTAGGTCCCAGTGTGTATCTGTCATTTATTATGGTTGAAGATCCTATCCTCATATGGCTGCATTTGTCTGGGTGGAACTTTAAGAGAGATTCGTATGTCCAAAGTTCTGCATGGGTACAATCCTCTTTGGTGTAAATTGGATGGAAGAGCTTCATATCATCCGCAAACAGGAATATTTTGCAGCTCTTTATAACATCAGGTAGGTCATTGATAAATATAACAAAAAGTAGGGAGCCAATCACCGATCCTTGTGGTATGCCACTGATGACATCATGCCAATCTGAAAACAAATTATTGACCCTTACACGTTGTGTTCTATGGGCCAACAGAGCTGCAACCCAGCTTAGAATATTTCCTTGAATTCCATAGCTCTGTAGTTTTTTCAATTAGTCATAGATGTGGAACTTTGTCAAATGCTTTAATATAATCACATTATACTACAAATAACTACATCAATACATCCACCGTTATCTCGTGTCTCAGTCCATGAGTCAAGTACTTTCAGTAATTGGAGAACTGTAGACCGACCTTTGATAAAACCAAATTGCTTGTCACGCAACAGGTCATTAACTTTCAAGTGTTTAGTGATGGTATCTCTGACTATTCCCTCCATTATTTTCCCTGCTAAGCTCGTTAGACTGACTGATCATAATATATCATCACACCCCCCTGACGATGCTATTTACGGGTTTGAGTGCCAGCTTGGCATTTTTTGTAAATATTGAACTGTTCAATTAGATAGTTGTTTTATCGGGTACAATAAAAATGAATGGGACAACACACTTAACTGGCATAAATTAGGTCTGAATCCACCTACCAGGCATTCCCTTGGATAAAAATCATAATTACTTTTTTGATATATATGCATCATCTAAGAGATATTAAAAAAAATGTCTATATCAGGTTCACATATTGTAAAAAGTAGTCATGCTATTCCATTAGATTAACAATAATTATGCGTGTACATCTACATAACACATACAATGCACTTTATCTGTCATCAATGCTATTGTTGTCTTTGAAATCTATCATGGACATCATTGTTTTTAGGCTGTTTCACAGTTAGCCAGCAGATCACCACCATGCCTGATGTCCGCCCTACCAATGACAGGGACAGGGCTTGATGAGCCATGACAAGATCGCGGGCAGCCCCTGTCACTCTTTGTTGTCTCACAGTACACACGCACAACTTGATGCATGGATTCAAGAATGACGGCCGCTCCACCGTTCGAGCCTCCCAAGTCTAAACGCCGGAGACGGAAGGTTAAACACAAGAATAGAACCACTGGTGATGGTAGGTGAAATAGGTTGTTTGCCAACAGAAATTCTTTAAAAATCTGTTTTATTTTAGGTTGTCGTAGTAAGCAGTAATATAGTGCCTACAGTGCCACAATTAAAAAACAATAGATGACACTGTCTCTCTCAATGTCAGCCAGAAAGAGAGATGGGAGGGAGACGGGGAAAATGGGAGACAGCTAGCTAGATAATAAATGTTGTCTAGCTGATTAAGGAAATTATATTTACTTAGAACACATGGATTTGAATATTAATATTTTAACTTGCATAATTTCAGCACGGAAACCGTCACCTCCAAAAGAATTGTTGCCACGTCCGAAACATCGACCACATGCGCCATCGAGCAGCAAGGTTTACAAGACTCACTCTGACACGGCTCTCGTGAACAACTTCAGTAGGCTAGCACTGAATGGGAACATTTCTACAAGTTCACTGCTACAGAGGTAATGTACAGGTGTCGGATGACAAGTACACATAAGTGTTCCTCACTGTGTGTGTACAACAGTGCTCAATGTAGTGCATTTAATCTAGCTTCACTTAACTTTTTAGTGATTTTATTTTCAATACATAATTACGGTCTTACTTAAAATTTACGATGTGTTAACAGAATAGTGACCAGTGAAGATCAAACATAAGGTAAGTAAGTTCAAATAAGACAAATAGTAATTTATAAAAAAATTAAACGTTATCTAGATTATCATTTGTCATCAGATAAGAAATTGTAATTCTTATCACACTTTCTTAAAATGTGTAGAAACTTAATATTAAAGTGATGTGTTACAACATTTGTATATAATTGTATAAAGGTTGGGCTCACATGTATTTGCATTTTGATTCAGTGTATTGCACACAGCACTCATCTTCATTACCAAAACACACTAAACTACTTTCGCTTTGACTGGCGGAATACTTTTCCACTGGAATATGTTTGAGCTGGTTTCGTCCTTATTTTCAAAGGTTTGTTATGTTTGATTTCATCTTCTTTTGCCTGCTAACCTTCTACAACTTCATTTTGGAGTTTTAAAACTCTGGGGTCTGCCACATCACATTATTATTATCATCTTTATCATTGCATAATTTTGCAAACTCCCAGAATAAGAGGCATTGGGTGGGGGTGGGTAATATCAAAATCAAATATATTGCCACAGTGGTGCCACCTAGTGAGTGAAAGATGTGAATGCCAATTGACGCTAATAGCTGTTTTCGATCGTACCATGTATTAGTGGGGGGAGCGATGGCATTGAACTGATGCTAAATGCATAACTTTTATGACTTTACAAACTTATGAGACCATCCCTTATTTGGACTGAAACATCCACACACTTGTCAGACCATCCCTAATTTGGACTTAAATATCCAGACTTATGAGACCATCCCTTGTTTAGACTGAAATATCCACATACTTATGAGACCATCCCTTATTTAGACTTAAATATCCACAGACTTATGAGACCTTCCCTGATTTAGACTGAAATATCCACAAACTTATGACACCATCCCTGATTTAGACTAAAATATCCACAAACATGTACATAAAAAAAGTTAGAATGTTAATTTTTAGTGGTTTCTTTCAAAATCTTTCCAGAGGGTGTGCCCCATCCAAGATGATTCCCTCCATTTTTACGCCCCTGTCTAATGTGTAGTTTCATGAGCACAGTATCTGTGGCCTCTGTATTGACCTTAGGCATTTGTATACGAAAGTCTTAATCCATTTCATAGCGTGTCTACAAACCACATGAACACACATTGATAATAACACATGTTTGAATTTATCACCTCGGAGTTATGTGGTATTTTGATGAAGTTCCAAAAGGGTTAGGTCAGTGGGTCACACATCAAGGGGAGTGTCAGAACTGCTTGTGGACTTGCAGGCTTATAGCGGTGTACAACCACGATGGCCACCAAAAGTACAAACTTCAAGTGCAAACTGAAACGTCGTAATGGTACTTACATACTAAGGTATGCACATTAATTGCTACAAAGGATCAAAACGCTCAGGTATGTCAATTTTCAAAGTAATATTTTGTCATCTACGAAACACTGACACAACCCCATGTTCCCTGACTGATGTGTCGTATTTAATAGGGAGCGGTGGTCGCACAGTAGAGCACCGTTCTGTCGATCGAGGAGACGATGGTTCGAATTCACTGCTGCCATTTTGAAACTCGTGCTATTTTGTTTACCTCACGTTGCCTGCATCTTTCGGAAGAGACACTAAAACCAATTGGTCCCTTCTATCTGGTGTCTATGCCAGGGGAAGTAAAAGATCCCACACAGGGGGTAAATGTGTAACCTGCTGTGGACTCACAGCAGACCTGGGGCCGAGTACATTTTCATGAGTACAAGTACGGGTACTTTGATGATGGATGAGTACGAGTACATTGCTAAAGCTGAGTACGTGTACAAGTACGAGTACATTCTCACGAGTACGAGTAAAAGTACGAGTACATTTAAAACAATATTAAATAATAACGTATTTTTTATTATTTAATTAATCTAATTTATATAACTCAGGACAAGTGATTATGCAATGGCAGTTGATACATTTTTTTATGAGGAAAACTAAGAAAAACCTCTATTTCATCAACAATGAAATTCACTTCATTGGCATTCATTTCAGTGGCATTGTATGATCTTATCATCTATTTGCCATTGCAACGAATGAACATGAGTTGTTCACAGGTTGAGTCTTTCAGGCTGCACCGTTCAGGGCAGAATACTTTCTCGGCTATGCTAAATACCCTTTCAACTGGGGCTGGTGAGGCCAGAATGCTGAAATGGTGAGGGACCAACTGAGCCAGAGTTGGAAAACTCAGAACTGCAGTGGGTCACTATGACGATCTGTGCATGACTGACTGAGGTATTCGTTCACCTCTACAATCAACAATCTGCTGATATTATAAGTTTGCAGTTTATATTTTCTGATCGTAGACTGCTAATTGTTGAGAGGGTTAGCACATGTCCACATAACAGGCTCAGCATCCTCTTTGGACTTTTTAGCCAGGCTGCTGGCATGGGATTATACTAGTGTAGGAGGCAGTCTGACTTGAGCCACCTTACTCCTACAGAGGAAGACTGGCAGTTCTTGTTCTTAGCAGTTAGCACTGTCAGTCACTGTCAAGTGGCATGGTCTCCCCAGACTACATCAAAGGCATTTCCTGTCTAATTGGTGGGTTAATTGCTAATTGGCTCTTTATGGATATCCTGGTGGCTCAATTAAACAAACAGGTTTATGGCCTGAACTGATAGCCTACAATTATTGTTTGCTGAAGAGGGTGTTTCTGACTGTGAAAAGATGCTGCCTGTTGCCATGTTTGGATATCATAGTCATGGGCTCATGGTTATCTGAGAATGAGGATGTACTATGTGTAGGGATGGTAAGATGGTATTCTATCAGAATTAACAAAGTATTTAATAAATAGTTGAACATTTAAATATTTCAGGAAAGTTTCATTTTATAACCAAATTATTTATTTTCCCCAGTACATATTGAGAAAGTACTAAGATGTACTCGTAATGTACTCATAAAATCTGAGTACAAGTACGAGTCCATGACCCATAAGTTTTATGAGTACGAGTACTTCAAAGATGTACTAGAGTACACGAGTACCGAGTACTTCGGCCCCAGGTCTGACTCACAGAGCGGTGGTCTCTGTCTCTAACCCACTGAATCTTGCTCCCAGCGGCCGGAATTGCTTCCCTGTCTGGTGTGTGGGAGATGCCGAGCAGACAGTGTATACACTGTATCATTGGACCCACTGGGTCCTATATGAATCCCAGCATACTCCTGCAGACAGACTGAACCTGCTTAGTAGCCATATGACAGTTTCAGTGTATCATTCAGTGACAGTGTCTGTGAGAATTTAAATTATATCCACTTGTGAAATACTGATTGCACAACAATCTCTGTCGTTTGCATCATAACCTGTTTCGGCTTCGTTTGTTTAATTTTTACTATGAGCCTGCTCATTGGCACCATAGCCTATCTCATTGGCACCATAGCCTATCTCATTTACAGCATGACTTGTCTCATTTACATCTTGGACCATCTCAAGTACACTTGGTCATGGTCTCTCTCATTTACTCCTTGGCCCAATTAATTTTTTCCTTGACCTATCTCATTTACCACATGGACTATCTCATTTACCACACGGACTATCTCATTTACCACACGGACTATCTCATTTACCACACGGACTATCTCATTTACCACACGGACTATCTCATTTACCACACGGACTATCTCATTTACCACACGGACTATCTCATTTACCACACGGACTATCTCATTTACCACACGGATTATCTCATTTACCACACGGACTATCTCATTTACCACACGGACTATCTCATTTACCACACGGACTATCTCATTTACCACACAGACTATCTCATTTACCACACGGACTATCTCATTTACCACACGGACTATCTCATTTACCACACAGACTATCTCATTTCCCTAATGATCCATTTCATATCATATCCATCATGATCTATCAAATTTGCACCATGACGCATCTCATTTGCATTATAGCCTATTTAATTTACTCCATGCAATATTTTGTTTTTCACCATGCCCAGCCATTACAGTGTTACAACACGCCCCATGTGCCACTGTTACAGGCGGGCGTTGAGTGCGGTAAAGGCCGGATCCACCAGACAAGACGTTGTTCAACAAATCCTCACAAACCGGGCCAAGAACATTGTAGTATTAGTGGGGGCAGGCATCAGTACTCCCAGTGGCATACCAGACTTCAGGTGAGAACACCCCAGTGGGGTTGCATGCAGCTTATGTGATGCATCTCCTCAATATTTTGTCCCTAAAACTAAGCTGAATAGGGGCAAGCATGCTTTGTCTGTAGATGTACCCAACATCTAAAACAAGCTTCTGATCACATCTGACACAAATTCCCAATCTCATATGAAGCCAATAACATGAAATAAATTTCCAATTACATCTTAAACAAACTCTCAATCACATCTAGAACAAACTCCCAGTGACATATGAAATAAACTCCCAATCACATTTGAAACCTTTGCAAGTTTGTTGAGATTGCATTTCCACTGTAATTCCTCTGGTTCCTCACTCCGATTGATGAAGATTTTTGTGCATTCCTATTCTAGTCTAGTCAGTCTCTGGCTAGACCATCACAACTTGCAACAGGAAGTATCTTAACTGTTTTGAACTCAGAATTGATCACTGATGACTATATTAAAAGTTTACGAAAAGTTTTCATTCACGGCTGAAACCAAGAAACTACTGCAGAGAACATAGCCCAATACCAATGACTGCTCCCTGGTTTACACAAAAGAACAGTGCTTAAATGTGTGAGCATTCGAGTCCCAGTTAAACAGGATAAATTAACATATAACTGACACGTGCCAGGCATTGGATCAGTTCTATTAAGGTATTGGAATTGAATTTTTTAGAATTGATTTTTGTAACTGCAAACATGACCCAGTGCACTTGACTTACTCAAGTGATGTTGAAAGAACAATTGCGCAATTTTAAATCTTATCTGATGTTTAAAAATATGATTGTGCACACGTTTTCAAATACAAAATAAAACTGTGTTAAAACAAATTGAATTTTGATAATTGGGTGTGATTTTTTAAAGGTGGAATTGGAATGAAATTTTGTGAATTGACAAAAAAGAATTGACCCCATGACTGACCCATACTGTATGTTGTGTAGGACCCCCGGCACTGGTCTCTATGACAACCTGCGGCAGTACAACATCCCTGACCCTCAGGCCATCTTCGACATCGACTTCTTCCAGCAGAACCCCCGCCCCTTCTACACCCTCGCCAAGGAGCTGTACCCCGGCAAGTTCTACCCTAACTATGTGCACTTCTTCCTACGTCTGCTGCATGAGAAGGGGGTGTTATCACGCGTATACACACAGAACATTGACGGCCTCGAGAGAAGTGAGTTCACTGACTGTTTAGCTTCCGGCTGTTGACGTTTTTTTTCTATTCAGTCCAGTTTTGTGTTGGACAAACAGACTCATTTCTACTTTGATCATTTTCTCTAGGCTCCTTTCCAGAACAATTGCTCATCTTAGTTGTACTGGTAGTCTGCCTTTCTCTGTCTCCCCCTCCTCTCTCTCTCTGCCGTCCCCTTTTTTCCATAAAATTGCTAACATTTGTTGTTGCAAAGTAATCCACATTTGTTATACAGCATTATTTCAACTCATGCGAATCTGTGAATTTAAATGTCCACGAAATGTCTCCGTGCCAAACAGTTAACTTTTAAATCAGCACACATTTCAAGTTTATTATAGTAACAGAGTTCTCTTTGTCATGTCATATAGTTATATTGCCAAAACGAAAAACTGATAATGGGCATACTATGTAATAAATACTACCTACTAGTCTGTTAAAATTATTGTTTTGTTACTCTATAATCTTTACCAAACTGTGTGCTACAGTGGTTTGTTCCTTCAGTTGCAGGCGTGCCATCCCAGAAGTTGGTGGAAGCTCACGGCTCCTTCCGTACAGCAATGTGTGCCCAGTGTCAGGAGCCTCACGACCCAAATGAGCTCAAGGTAACATCATGACATTGTATAGTTTCTGATTAGTGTGATTTCAGTTTGTTGAAATATAGAGCTCCATAGAAGATGAAACTTAAATACCACTTGACGTTTTATGTATTTATTTATTTTTCCACTTAATTTACATTTTATATATTAATTTTATTTAACCACTTTATTGACATTAGGTAAATTTTTGTGTACCAGCTTGATCTCAAGATGCTGATTTTCCCCAGATCCTGTGACGTCAAGTATTATTTTGTTAACAATGTAGAAACATTGGTAGTTGTTGTTATATATACATTATGGAAATAACAAATGCTAAGCATTATCTTGCTGCTCCTGACCTACCCGGTATCTGTGTATTTATTATTAGAGTCCAAACTAAGGTTTTGTATTGAATATATAATAAAGTTGAACTAATGATCCAGCAAATGTTAAAGGGATTAAAAACACCTACTGCTTGAATTAATATATTACATCCTGCTATTTATTTCCACGTCCACCAAGCCAAAAAAATAAAAAAATTCAATGAATTAGAAATTCCACATTTTATGCCGTGCAGCCGGACATTTTCGAATGTGCATATTTTTGGCGCGATTTTGGGGATGTCGAGATGTGACATCATATATGACCCATACTCGCATCAGGCCGACCCTTTCCATGCATTCAGAGCATGTTTACAAGGATAGCTTTCGGGTCGAAACGAGCGTCAAAATGAGTTATTGTGCGATATTCCGATGTAATACTAACACTAATCATCATAGAGGAACAAGCAGTTATCTTACGGTTCAACACAATTCCAATTTTATTCAAAACAATGTATGCGAATGGGCCTACAAGTCGACTAGGTTTCGTCGAGCTTGGACTCGTTTTCAGAATAATTATATCAAATGCAACCAACGGGAGATAATCTACACCAATAAACGTACATAGCAAGCATATATTGTATCCAGCTACAGAAAGTAACATGTATAATCTCATAACATCACCAGAATATCGATATATGAAGGAGTTGTGTACAATTTATCATAACAACTTAAATCAGTCAACGAGTTTCCAAACCATTCATTTTCTTTACACGTTTTTTTTTTATGTTTTCATGAAATATATATTTTGTATACTATAATGCACTGTTTGTAAATATTTTATTTATCCAAACAAATATAATGTAATGGATATATAATTTATTAATTGTATATATATTGTACGGTAATATATTGTAATTATATATGTGAAAACAAATTGTGATCTGTCTGGATAAATAAAATTGAGAAACATCGTTATATATAATTACCATATTTTCAGTTTTGTGGCGAATAAATAATTACTAAAAAAATAAAAAAATATTTACAAACAGTGCATTATAGTATACAAAATGATTTGGTTTATATTATTTCGTGAAAACATAAACAAAAAAGTGTAAAAAAGTCAATGGTTTGGTGTCAGGATTTTCGCCCGATTGTAAAATATATGACAAGAAACCAACGGAAACTCACTGACTGATTTAAGTTGTTATGATAAATTATACACAACTCCTTCATATATCAATATTCTGGTGATATTATGAGATTATACACGTTACTTTCTGTAGCTGGATGTTTATTGGTGTAGATTATCTCCCGTTGGTTGCATTCGATATAATTATTCTAAAAACGAGTCCAAGCTCGCCGAAACCTAGTCGACTTGTAGGCCCATTCGCATTCATTGTTTTGAATAAAATTTGATTCATGTGGAACTGTATATATAGATAAGATATATAGATAACTGCTTGTTCCTCTATGATGACCAGTGGTTGTATTACATCGGAAGCACAATAACTCGTCCTGATGCTCGTTTTGACCCAAAAGCTATCCTAGTGCATGGAAAGGGTCGGCCTGATGCGAGTGTGGGTCATATGTGACGTCACGATACCACGTGATCGTCTAGCTCTTTCAATTTTAATTTTCAGCGGAAATCGCTACACAGCCGGGTTTAAAATCGAATTTATGCTACAACTGTATTTTTCTGTATTTTTTTATGTTAAATGTTAAACTTTGTGTACACATGGAAAACGGATTTTAGATAATGCCTTGTTTTTATTTCCTTTAACCAGCAGAAACACTGAATATTGGTGGGTTTTGTGGAAGCAACTATAAACTGAATATTGCTTTAATATTTCAGAATACACGAAATGCTTATGTATATATTTATGTTTCAGCAACAGATATTTAATAACAAGTTGCCCCGATGCCAGTGCAAAACATGCTGGGTAAGTGCAACCATTATTCTGATTTGGTTAGATTCAACATAGTTTTGGAATATAGCATAATAGAGGTAACTAATGCTTACAACATAAACATGTTTTAGTATTTATTTGCGATGTTGTCTAAATAGCTTGGTTTTTTTAAAGAGTAGTTAAAAGTCAAAGTTACTTTGCCTATTGCAGCCAGATACCAATAGCTTGAGTACCCTGGAAACATCCTCCCAACTGTTTGAAATGCTGTGGTAATACCTACTCCTTTAATGTAATGCAGAATTATATCCTTTATTCAGGTGTTTTCCACATAACAACATGTGTAGCAATTCACCAGAATGGTCGTTTTAATATAGTTAGAAAGAAAACATTGTGAAAATTACAAGATAAAGAATTGTATAACAACATGTTGTCAAAACAACATCTCTTACATACGTTCCCCGCTGCTCTGACATTGGATGTTTCGTTCAGATTAACATACTGCTGTTGATGACGAATTTATCACATAAAATTATTCCTCCTCGTGTGTAGCATCGGATATTAAATGCTCAGAAATAAAAAAATTAGGTGTTTCAAATAGTGACACATACATTTTGATCTAGCAATAACATCATTACACACAGGAAATTTCGAAAGTGACATCAAAACATGGGATATCTCTAAATAAAAATGTATATTTAAAAAACAATTATATCAGCCTAAAAATGGGACTTGTAACCATGGAAGCAATCAATGAATCTATTTCATGTAGGATAACCAAAAGAGATTATTTATATTGGAGTGTTTGTTTTCTGCTTGGTAGGGCTTGCTGAAACCTGGCATTGTGTTCTTTGGTGAGGATCTACCCCGTCGTTTCTACCTCTACCTCACTGATTGTCCTCAAGCAGACCTCATCCTCATCATGGGAACATCTCTAGAAGTAAGTTCACGTGAGGTTTTAGACACTTGTACAGCTTATAGCAACCAGTGTCATATGACATTGTCACATGACGTTGCCATAAGGTGTTAAATACAAACTGTCAGTGTGATGTTGACATTTTGTTTATTTATTATATTTTACTTAATATTTACAAGTGAATGAGAAATCTGATAAACATAGAAACATATATTATATGTTGCTTTTAATTCTTTTCAAGGTATTGTATCCTCAATTTTATATTAATCGTTGTATGTTCAGGGCTACAGCTTATTTATTTCAGATATGTATTTTAAATTATGTTTATTTTCCAACACATATTAATAAAAAAAATCAATTTATTTAAAATTGAGCACCAATAATATATCATACCAATACCAATAATAACTAACACAGTGTAAGCATCTACATTTCCCAAAATTGAATACCCACTGTCTTTTAGTGGAATTTCAGACCATTTGCTCTCTTTGTATGCCAGGTGGAGCCATTTGGTAGTATTGTGGACATGTCTAGACAACGCGTACCACGTGTGCTCTTCAACAAATGTGCTGTGGGACCGTTCCGTCGAAAGAATCGCCGACCAAACGATGTGGTTGTAGAGGGTAAATATACATAGAATAACACTGAACAACACACCAAATATTGTGTCATTAAAAAATAAATATTTGTCTTTTTAATGTGTACATTATTTGTTATAATTTGTTTTAATTTTAACAGTGTACATGTTTTCTGTGAATTGTGTAAAAAAGTAGTGTTGATATGTTTTTTAAAGCTACATATTTTAATAGTGTCTGTTTTTATGCAATAACGTCTAGATGTGTTTAGTTGGAATAGTATATGTCGGGGGATGCATTTACTCAAATAAAGAACATTCCAACTGTGATTATTTGGCAGACAGTAAAAACTTCTTACCTCACCATGCAATGTTGTAGGAGACATTGTTCACTCCATTCGGGACTTTGTCCAGCAGCTGGGCTGGACAGAGGACTTGGACACATTGATCAAAGACTCCAAGATACAAGTGCAGGTGTGTATTCTCTGTTTGTATTTCACAAAGAAAACCTGGGCACAAAACTGGTTTGCTGTCTTTAGCAAGCATACACATTTCCACATACTAAAATGAAATAAGCAGAAGTGTTTCAGAAAGATTATTTTTACTTCTCTAATAATTAAATAAATAATTAAATATTAGTAAAGGTGTACATGTGTAAATATGATATGACTTTATAAAGACTATTATATGGTTCACTGTAAATCTAACTATAATCAAATCAGCATGTCATATATTTATTTAATTATAATTGAGTTAGTGTAAGTATTTATATGTGTATGTATGTTTGTATGTTATGCAACTCCTAGGCACTTTGGGTCTCACGCGCCAAACACTTGGTGGATCATCTACGATCCTATAAAGAACCCATAGCCGTTTTAGTTTTTACATACTTGTAAATACCATATTTTGAATGCAGGAAATGCTGAAAAAGGAAAATGAAACTATCCCCCGCATTGATAGCGCAACGACAATCAAAGAAACCGTCACCGGTTCCCGTGCGATTCACTTTGGATCACGCGCCAACAGCAAGCAACAACCGACACCAGCACAACAGCCAAAGTTTGAGAGAAACCAGTGGTGCACTCGTCGCAAATTGAGTGACGCTAGTAACAATCTCTTATTCCAGCAATCGGCCGAGCTGCGACTGCCACAAGTTCCAGTGAACAAGCTGCCAGGTTTCAACTCGCAGAAATCACTACACCGCACAAATGTCATGGAGCCAATGTTCAGGTTTCGGGTGGATAGTACCAGCAGCAGTAGTGACAGTAGCAGCACAGATTCTGACTTTTCATCTGGATCAGATGATGATTGATATGTCTATTGACTAGGCATTGATGTATAGTACTTGTATGTCTGGTTATCACTGCGCTGACCTGAACTTTACTGGTCAAAGTTACTTTAGAAATGTTGGATGCAAAAAATGTAAATATAAACAAGAGTCATTTTAGAAACAAATCAAATTTTGCTTGAATGATTTCTTGCTTTTGAAACAGCTTTGTTTTCCAATTTTGTACAAGTGCATTTCATACATTTTAAATGGGAAAAAACATAAGAAAGGCATCAATTTTGAACATATTTGAAAGTGCTGTCAACTGTATAGAAACAGAAAAAAGTCTTGCAATTTGCTGTAAATCACGTTTATTCATCTGAGATTGACTAATTGCATTGTACAACTGCTGTACCACAAGTCGTGGATGTGTCCTGCTGTGATTGGTCAAAACAGAAACTGTTTAATAGAACTATCCAACAGAGGGCAGGTTGTGCAGCACAAAACTGATAGAACTATCCGCAAGAGGTCAGGACAGTCATCTAGTAATTCTGGCCATTAGTTTGTTCCTGCCATTCTATCAATAACTCGTCAGTACATGATGTCATTATTTTAGGAAAACATAATGTTTATAAACGTGTATAGAAAGGACTTACTGGTAGTTGACATGAAAACAAAATAGAAGCATTATATTTAGAAAATATTTACATTCTAGATCTGACTAGACTTCTCATATTGAACCAGACTACTTTGGCCCTATTTTTGCTGAATTTAGAATGGAAAAAGAAATAATTTAATAGTTTGCATGATAATTTCACACAAAAAAACAAAATCTCGTGTACAAAAATCAAAATAATTGAATTAAGGGTATGTCCTTTTGAGGAGTAATAAATAAATGCATTTTTTTTAAACACATCATTTTATATTGTTTTCAAGTTTTTTCTGTGATTGGTGATATAATAAATACCTCGTGTGTTTGTATTTTTAGTTTTTATATAGCCCGTTGATGCTGGTTTGTTTTTCTAAAATGCTAGCTGTGATAGATAGGACATGTTTTATCAAATGACAACAATTGATTTGATAGGACAATCGTTAGCAAATGTTACTGCTACAAGGTACACATCATTGTCACCAGGTGGCAGGCCAATTTCTTATTGATAGGCTCTTATTTTTGGCATTGCATCTTTGATCACTTTTGTAGCAGCAAAGAGTAGTTTGCATCTTCTGCTTAAAGGTGTTATTCAACAGGGACACATCATAAAAAGGTGTAAATAGTATGATTACATAATGTGTATTGCTGAAAATGGTCATTTGTTTGGTTATATTTGTGGCCATCAACAGCATTTGGAAAAGTTAAACACTTTTTTTCAAAATTTAACCCACATTATGTTGGTAAATTTATCATTGGCTGTTAATATTTGAACAACTATATATTTTAACTACAGCATATTATTTAGGACACATGTAAAAATCCTACCACAATTCACAAAGAATGTCAGAGCAAAGCCTGTTGAAAAGAAACTAACAAATGTTTAGGTTTTCATACAATACCACAAAATTGTGTTATATATTGCCATCAACTGGTCATGGTGATGTAATAGTGTGTGTAGTAATGTTATATGTGCATAATTTATAAGGTTTCAACATATGCCAGTGTATATGTACATGTACGTTCTTATTTGTCTACCATGGTAAACGTATTTTGGTATGACTTTTAATAGTCTAATTGAAAATAAATATTACATTATATAATTGTAAATCAAGCTCCCAGCTCCACATCGAACAAATTCATATTATTTTATTTAGTATCCTAAGACCAATACTTTCATTTCAGAACACCATTATAACCATGCCGCAACATATTCTCTTTAATTAATCTGCACCATTTTTGGGTTCAAAATGCATAGCAATCATGTTTGACAGTTACATTACATTTTTGAACATGTATTGCATTTTAATTAAATGTGAAGCTGCTTTATTATATTATCTTGTCAAATAATGTTGCTCTTCCTATAATGTTGTTACGCTACTGATGTTTGCATTTGATGCAGTTATTGTCCCTAAAAGGAATGAATTTGTGTTTTTATACACATTAAAAATGTGTTTTAATTTGATGTAATCATCATTATTTTTGAGTTCTTGTTTATAAACCATGCATATTATGCATGCCCACAAACACACAGCATACCACCACCGTACATACGCATGCACACACACTATAATCTACCATGTACAGCTTACATTGGTTACATTTTTGACATTAATCCTATATTTTAGCACCTCTGAACATCACACTATAATTATGCTTTTTAAAATCAAACTCAAGTTTGAATCAAAATTATTATAAATTTTACAAAAAAATAAAAATGGATAGCTACAATTCATTGTAATCATACTCGTCAAACATGTAACTGGACCTGTTAATAGACTTCTCCTTCCATCTTACAAAGCGGTTCCATGTGACACATATACACGGTTATTACATTGGTACAGTAATTTTATTGAAACAGTAAAGGTAAACATTGTAAAAACTTAGTAAACTTGTTGATTTCGCTGGCGACACCTGGCGATCAAAGGTGAAGTTGTAAGGCTCACGTTCACTCGTACGTTTGCGCGTTACACTGTAGGCAGGTACCTGCCGCTTTATAGCCTACGCATAGCATATAAATGCAAACATTAAAATCTCATAAGTCTGCATGCCTTGTGATTAGCACCTGCTGCACGTAATTGTTTTCAAACTAAGTTTATGTTGCGGCCTACTTTCATCTGAATATAAACCGGAACCCTGATCACCACGGCGTAGTAATTTCGCCGTAGTACGCGAAGTGTACCCAGATCAAAATACACAGGGACAGGCAGTGTGTTGTGTGTGAGTGTTAGATGTGCTCAAACTTCGGCGAAATCTGGGACAACTCTATGGGATTTTTTGTCTTGAAAGTGTTTAGCTTCTCGTAATCCCTCTGCGAACAACTGAGGATGAGGCTGCCGCAAATATTTATAATCCTCTGCTGCTTAACGGGTTATTTGCGAGGTGAGTACTGCTCTGTTCACGTTGAGTTCGTTCTCACTGACCCCTGTCCCCAGCCTGAGCTCGGTAGACGAAACTTATACATTTTGATTACATACTCACCAACTTTACGATTTCAGTGTGACTTGATCATTTATATATAACCGTTTATGCCTATGGAATGTTTAGGTTGATTCGTTTTTTATATTAACAATCAATTGAGTGAATACGAAGTTTGACAGAACATAAGTGAATACTTCTACTCAGTGAAGTCTGCGACTGATTAGCCGCCATTTTGGCGGTACCAATAGGGTTTGAAGAGCGAACCGAATCACGTTAGAATGAGACCCACAAAGCAGTGTGCATGTGTTGGAGTGGTGTTTGATAATCGTTGTTGGTTGGTTATTTAAAAACCATATGTCGCTTTCCAAGTGTACTTTCATAGGGTTGTGAAACAGTGTTGGCATGCACGTATACAGACCGGCGGTAGGCGGTGTTCACTGACACTGTTTGAAGTCTGACTGAACTGTACTCAATTAATTTAATACCCCCCCCCCGAAGCTATAGCACCCTTGGCAAAGTGTAACACAATTTATAAACAAAGGCCACGTATAAATACATTTACTGTATCAGACAAATTTCCACTGGTCGCGTTATAAACGAGGCGCGTTCCCATATCTGCCGTCAGGGGCGCTACGACGACGACCGACATCGCTGCTGCACGAAGAACGCCATCGAAGCCAACGAAAGTGTGCACATCGTGCAGTCTATACGCAGTTTATGAAGCTTATTAAACTGCCAGCCAATGTCAGTGTGTAGTCTGTTTAAATGTCGTACACTGTTGGACACTGTTGAACTGAATAAAATACATGAATTGTGTACCGTTTTTAAATAAACAACGGACCAACAAGCCACGGTCAACTGAACGATAATATGGTACCGTTGACGTAATATCTAAAATCATAACGAATACGCACATGATTTGAGAAACGCTGTGTTAGAGTTGATTAAGAATTTAAATCTATAAGTACGCTCACAATTGGCTTAACTTCGTCTTTCAATCAATATCAAAATACCAATTTAGAAAGCACATTTACCGTGCCGAACAATATTACGATTCACCAATTCATATGCGGTTGACGAATTAATATTTTGGCGCACCAGTACAGGCAGTAGCTTTGCTTTCATCGCAGCGAAAAGCTAATATTTGTTACGCAATGTTAGCTTACTGATCTTGCCTACTAAGCTGTATTAAAACGTATTTAACCCATTCTTAAGCAAGGCGTATTTGTGAATTTCAATTACACTTTACAAGCCGCCTGGCGCCGAAACCAGGCGAACTGGCGATCCGCGGAAGCCATGAGCATGACTAGCAGATTGGAAACGATTCGTTTGATGTCGGCGCAAAACAAACAATACTTCGCTCCACATTTACTGTTCCTAAAGTTAAAACTGACCATAATTATAGTCAAAGAAACTTTGATAGCATTAATTGGCAGTACGTCAACGTTAAATTTATTGTCCGCCAACTAGTCTTTCAACATACACATGCCGTGGACAAAGACGGGGATAACTTCACATAAAACAATTGACAGTTATTACCGTGTTAATATAGTTTGTCATAGCGCCCATTTCCCCCCTGGCGGCAGAAATTCGGGGTCCACGACCGACCGCGTTATAACGGGGCGCGTTATAATGAGGCGTGACTGTATTACTGTTTATATGTTTGGCTTTGTGTTTAACATTCTGATTTCCAAGATATCAGTTATATACTTATATACATCTGTGAAATATATGTAATCTAATTGTTAAAACATGGTACCTATAATCCGGCTTTGGCGATCCATGTACCTGACTATGGCTTTTTATTACTACCCGTGATTCACAAAACACCACTTTCGAGTGCCTCTGCATTACAAATTATGCTGTGTAGCATCTATAAGTTCCACACACAATTCAGCACATAGATGATTATTATGACATATTGCAACAAACAGTGCGGTCAATGACTTTGCATTAATAAATGGCAGAGTTAATGTCCCAAGTTTCTAGTTCGTGTGGTTCCTCTGAATTTACTTCCCACAATTCTTAGTGTTGTTTGTTATTCCCGATAGAGTCTGTCACTGCGCTTTTCATAGATGGGCGTCCTTGGCGAACCGCTCAGCAACAACGTCGGCGTAGCGACGTTATTTCACAAATTCAAACAGTCGTGGAATATAGTCACATATGGGTGTTTAATTATTGCAGGAGTTTTATGGAAGTGGTTAATACTATATATGGCTAACGCTACGCCAGTGATGTGAGGCATGTTCATCCCCAACAAATCGAAACTGTCTTTCTTTCGCTTGTATGATAGGTTTCTTATTTATTCCCAAATCGGTGTATAGCCAAACATTTGTTATAGCTTTGATTCAGTAGGCCCAAATAGCTCTCCGGTTTGCATCGACCTGCGCTGTTATATCGCTGTTTTCATGCACATTGTGCGCTAATCCACTGGCGTAGACTGACACAAACCGGAGCATTATTTGGGCCTCAAAGGTGGCATAGAACACAATTGATTATTTGTATTTTATAACATCACATGCCTAAAATTATGTTGAATGGTGAAAAGAACACACTGATATGTAAACAGATATTTAGGCCTAGTTATAATTTATATATATGGGTAAGTTCACGAGTTGGCAAACCTTTTAGCATGTTGATTTCATGTACATTGTTTACAATAATTGCTGCCATCAATGGCAAGCAGTTCACACCAAATGATACATTATACTTGGTAGATATATTAGACATAAAAGTAGCCTTGATGTAGCCACCGTTAATTTGTGACATGGAAAAAGGGTAAATTTGTTTTTACTGCCAAGCTGTGAATGAAACAACATGCATTCTATTTGATGCATCTTGGCATAGTTCAATGTGTGTATTACTTGGATCCAACAAAAAATGATGGGATATCATGTGTAGCACTGATGGGGGATTGCAAACATGTGGTGTCCACATTGGTTACACTTTCAACCACATACCTATATCCATATCTTTAGGATACCATTTGCTTTACACTTATCACACAGAAAGGGCATCATATATACTTTATTACATCAGCAGTGAATTTAACAAATGCTGCATTTGAAATGTACCAGACATGTCATAGGGAGTTTAGGTATTTATTGTGTCCTCAAATAGATGTTACACATGCAACCATGCATCACACCTGACAGCTACAATACTGTGTCATCTTTCAAGATAATGTGTATCTAGTGAGCAGAGACTGTGGTTGTGTGTGCTAACTGGTGTTTTGTACCATATGGTTCTATGCATATTTATATGGTGTATATTATGAGGTGTACAGTATATGGTTTTAAATTGTTACACCAAGATGTAATCTGGCAGATAGCATCATGTCATGATGCCATTGGCCTCTTTTCAAAAACAGCAAGCCGTGTACAGTGAGGGTAAATTTGGTGTCTTCAGTTGTTACCTGCACAACCTTACACGTGAACCATTAATACACATATATTAATTTGGGAGATTTCTATGTGAACCTGTATTTGTGATTATGTTGACCTTATTGGTGGCTAGCAATCTGGTGACTTTGATGGAAATATGACCACCTGTTGTTTCTTCCTGGTACATCATCAGATGGATCATTCAATATATTTTTCCTTGAACCCCAAATTATTGGGTCTTTGTAATAAGTACTAAGATACATAATTCTACCTTTAGGAGTAGCTGTAGCTGATGTAGTGATGCTACCATGATGCAATACATTGTTTGCATAATGTTTGTGTCCATGTTACACGCACAACCTTTGTGTATTGTCAGATCCTGTACCATTTTTGTCATATTTGGAAAAGTTAATCACTGCATTAGTGGGCCTGTTACATGTATTTGTCTCACAAGATTATGCTGACTAACATACTAATATTACAAGACAAGTACAACAATAATATTTTTAAGAATGTTTTCATACTTTTTCTAGTCAAGCGGCAACGTAATGGGCCAAGGCCTCTTTTAACAGCTATTTTGAAGTTGGAATAATAAAAAAGGCATGACATTCTGTTGAAGTATGCATGTGTTTGTATGAGAAATGTTCTTCAAATGGTGTCCATGTTATACGTATAACCGACGTGTTGGTAGTTCATTTGCATGTTGAAAATCACTAGATATAGTTGCATCATTATCTCCTTGTGTCTAATTACTTAAATTATATATATTTCTACACTACATAGCAGGAACGAAACATTGAAAATATCAGTTTGAATTTTTTACTATAATGTCACACATTGATTTGCCAACTCATGAACTTAACCATATATAACAGTGACATCTAGGTGGGCTTGGTTTGTACACGACTTACTTTAACAAGATTCCCATCCAAAGCTACAGGCTCCAGAAAGCATGTGGACTAGGAAGCTATAGGTTTATTGAGAATCCATCGATTTTCACCTACATATAACCCGCCCCTATCAGATATTTATCAAGTCTATTTTTAAACATGTTCACACTACTAGAATTAACACAGTCAACTTGCTAGATCAATTCAAAGTATCATATTTGTGTAGTGATGTATGTAACACAATGTTACAATCTCGTTTTGTTGCAAATAACATTGTTGTTAATCACCAGGCCTGGTGTAATAGTAATATGTAATAGTAACGATTATAAATATTGAAGTAATAGTGATATGTTGAGCAAAACTCAATGTAATATAGTAATAGGAAGCAATGTAATAGTAATTGACATATTTATTTTATTGAACATTTCAACTGAATTTCAACTACATAAAAATTCCATTTGATTAGGTTGTAGATTCCACTAGTATCTCCTGGTTTTATGGTTGCTCCCCCCTTGTCAACTTCATCATTGCCCTCATGAAGGTTTAACCTAGAGTTTTATGGTTGCTCCCCTTTGTCAACTTCATCATTGCCCTCATGAAGGTTTAACCTAGAGTTTTATGGTTGCTCCCCCTTGTCAACTTCATCATTGCCCTCATGAAGGTTTAACCTAGAGTTTTATGGTTGCTCCCCCTTGTCAACTTCATCATTGCCCTCATGAAGGTTTAACCTAGAGTTTTATGGTTGCTCCCCCTTGTCAACTTCATTGCCCTCATGAAGGTTTAACCTAGAGTTTTATGGTTGCTCCCCCTTGTCAACTTCATCATTGCCCTCATGAAGGTTTAACCTAGAGTTTTATGGTTGCTCCCCCTTGTCAACTTCATCATTGCCCTCATGAAGGTTTAACCTAGAGTTTTATGGTTGCTCCCCCTTGTCAACTTCATCATTGCCCTCATGAAGGTTTAACCTAGAGTTTTATGGTTGCTCCCCCTTGTCAACTTCATCATTGCCCTCATGAAGGTTTAACCTAGAGTTTTATGAGCGTTTACATAGCAAGAGACACTGGTACAGTTTGACTGCTGCATTGACTAAAGGGATTAAATTAGGCTTTCACTGCTTTGAAGCCAGTTCTGCCAAGTTGCCAACTACCCTTTTCAAGTAAGCCTATGGGTTTAGTGACTGCCTACAGCCTACATGTATGGCTCACATGAGTCTAAACTACAGCAGGTGTGAAAAACATCCTGATGTATTTGTACTTGAGCCAACAATTAACAAGCAGCATTAGAGCAATGTGGTTTAATTAGACTAATATAATTCACCAAGTTATGTGGCATTGACTATTGCTTTTGTCTTTTCTTATTGGCTACCAGCTCGATAAGTTATACTTCTCTGGTAGCCACCTCATCTGTGTTACATTGCTCTTGAATTGTGCTGTATATTATCTGGATGAGGAAATAAATTGACTTTACTTACTTTACTTTACTTTCATTCCAGTATGATATTTAAATATAAAGTGGAATATATATGTTCTATTGTTAGTCAATGTAGTTAGTAGATAACTAGATTGAACTAAATATGGTATATACTATATAGATATATTTTGTTGTAAATATTTATTATTTTTGTATTCTTTATAATACTTCCCTAATGATGATGATGAAAGTACTTGACATTCTCAAATATTACTTCAAATACTTTGGGCATGGGTATCAATAAATCTTGTTTTGTATAAAAAGAACTCATATACTGACAACATATAATTCTCCTAATCAATGAACAGGGATGGGACTTCTGCTAGAAGCTATGTTTACGATGGACATGTTTCAATTATAAAGCTTATGATACCACTGAAAGACATAAATAGTATGTTAAATATTTATTTTGATAGTAATTAATATTATGAAACCAACGTATGGGCACAACAATCCTTCTGTGCTTTGACTTGGAGCTGGATTAATCCTGGCGATTCCTTGATGCATGGCTTCCATTTCTACCATAATGGTAGGGGAATGAATGCCCTCATACTCATAGCATTGTGTATAGATAGATGGAACTTAACTTACTCAAGACAAAACAAATTGTCTATAATTTAATAGTGTTACGTCATATTATAGTCTTGTTAGTGGTCCCTGCTATCAGCACGCATAACAAAAACCCTTTTATATGGTACAAGTGTTTCCATATATATTACCATATTCCACAACAGTTGCAACTCATTAATTAGTGTATATTTGTTTATAGTCACTGTTGACAATTTAAACATTAAGTACTTTATTTATATACAAAATTTGTTGTTTTCAAGACACAATTGGTCCATATGTAATTATTGTGCAAATACCGCAGAGTAAATATTACTTTTATTGTGTCTTCAGTACAGTAACAATCATTTAAAATCATTACAGTAAGTCACACATTGTTACTTTGCAAAATTGTGGCTCATTGCAATTAAATGATGCCAGTTTTATTCTCTGAATAAAAACAGGTATGATAATTACACAGATAAAACATAAAAGCCGTATAATTAGGAAATTATAATAAAACCAGTATTTAACAAATGATCATGACAATGCATATAAGTATGCACTGTTGCAGACAGTCCTGACACATGACCAATGAATATGTACACATTTGTTTTTCCCTTGTTATGAATAAAATTAATTTGCATGTACCGTGCAACGTTCACCTCTTTATTGTCACTGTCAGAAACTCAGACATGTAAAAAGTAGTTCCATAAATGATTTGTGTATGTGGAGCTGAAGTCCTGCAGTGTAACATTATTTCTAAAGACAATAGATCTGTATTAAACAAAAACAATCATTGTTTTTAAACCATTATTATAGTAACCCAATTCCCTCATTGTCATGCGACATGTACTTGTGAATGCTTTTATAACTAATCTGGCAATATTTACAAATGAAATGTAATACCTGGTAATGTCGGCATGATGTAATAATTGTATATTTATTTATGGTATTTTACGTGAACTAAAAGTAAAGCACTTGACACAATGGTTGTCTAGTAAATATTCATCATAACTACAAATGTCAAACTGTTAATGTGTAGACATGTTAGTCGACACCCAAACTAGTAGACCCATTGGTAGTTAGGAGATCAGTCAAAGAAAGACCTTTGGAAAATTCATAAATCATTTTTCCTATAAGTTTTTGTATTCTACATTATAATGAATTACAACCGAGCAGAACAGGCTAGTTTTTATCCGTTAGTGGCATTGACATTGTAAGCGGGGCAGTTAATATCTATGCATAACACAACAAACTATTTTGTGCAGTTCTGGTTGTTTTCATCTTTGTGTCGCTGGTTGCCCCTTAGAAACTGTGTCAATAAATATCCATGTGTGTAGTATATTGCCTGTATTTCATCCTTTTCACATGGAGCTAGTCAAGCTATAGGCAAAAGAACAAAAAGTCCCAGTCTGCCGCAGAATAATTAATCCTCCTTACATACAAAGGAGACAGTAAAGTATGATTTTTTGGTGTGTTTACTAAAACATGCACTGACAAATCATGTTACTGTCTCCTAAGTATGTGTGGGGGATGTACGACCATGACGTAAATTGAGGATTTGTGTACATTGGCTTAGACGAGTCATAGGAATGTAGGACATGTTTTTACACGAATAGGCGGATGTTTCCCTCTGGTGTGTTATTTTAGTTTAAATAAGTAGTATTTGATCAGGTGGTAGTTGTTAAACATTAAACTAATTGCAATACCTTAATGGAATACCAAACTCACAGAATAGGCGGATGTTTCCCTCTGGTGTGTTATTTTAGTTTAAATAAGTAGTATTTGATCAGGTGGTAGTTGTTAAACATTAAACTAATTGCAATACCTTAATGGAATACCAAACTCACAGAATAGGCGGATGTTTCCCTCTGGTGTGTTATTTTAGTTTAAATAAGTAGTATTTGATCAGGTGGTAGTTGTTAAACATTAAACTAATTGCAATACCTTAATGGAACACCAAACTCACAGAATAGGCGGATGTTTCCCTCTGGTGTGTTATTTTAGTTTAAATAAGTAGTATTTGATCAGGTGGTAGTTGTTAAACATTAAACTAATTGCAATACCTTAATGGAACACCAAACTCACAGAATAGGCGGATGTTTCCCTCTGGTGTGTTATTTTAGTTTAAATAAGTAGTATTTGATCAGGTGGTAGTTGTTAAACATTAAACTAATTGCAATACCTTAATGGAACACCAAACTCACAGAATAGGCGGATGTTTCCCTCTGGTGTGTTATTTTAGTTTAAATAAGTAGTATTTGATCAGGTGGTAGTTGTTAAACATTAAACTAATTGCAATACCTTAATGGAACACCAAACTCACAGAATAGGCGGATGTTTCCCTCTGGTGTGTTATTTTAGTTTAAATAAGTAGTATTTGATCAGGTGGTAGTTGTTTAATGGTAAACTCACAGAATAGGCGGATGTTCACAGAATAGGCGGATGTTTCCCTCTGGTGTGTTATTTTAGTTTAAATAAGTAGTATTTGATCAGGTGGTAGTTGTTAAACATTAAACTAATTGCAATACCTTAATGGAACACCAAACTCACAGAATAGGCGGATGTTTCCCTCTGGTGTGTTATTTTAGTTTAAATAAGTAGTATTTGATCAGGTGGTAGTTGTTAAACATTAAACTAATTGCAATACCTTAATGGAACACCAAACTCACAGAATAGGCGGATGTTTCCCTCTGGTGTGTTATTTTAGTTTAAATAAGTAGTATTTGATCAGGTGGTAGTTGTTAAACATTAAACTAATTGCAATACCTTAATGGAATACCAAACTCACAGAATAGGCGGATGTTTCCCTCTGGTGTGTTATTTTAGTTTAAATAAGTAGTATTTGATCAGGTGGTAGTTGTTAAACATTAAACTAATTGCAATACCTTAATGGAACACCAAACTCACAGAATAGGCGGATGTTTCCCTCTGGTGTGTTATTTTAGTTTAAATAAGTAGTATTTGATCAGGTGGTAGTTGTTAAACATTAAACTAATTGTTAAACATTAAACTAATTGCAATACCTTAATGGAACACCAAACTCACAGAATAGGCGGATGTTTCCCTCTGGTGTGTTATTTTAGTTTAAATAAGTAGTATTTGATCAGGTGGTAGTTGTTAAACATTAAACTAATTGCAATACCTTAATGGAACACCAAACTCACAGAATAACATTCTGTTTTTTTATGGTGTGTTGTTTAGTTTATTTTGTTAGTATTTGATCAGGTGGTAGTTGTAAACTAATTAATACCTTCTGTAAATAACCATGAATGGGGCATTAGTACCACCACCCTGGATTTGATAGTGTCTAAATCAAGTTTTATTATGATCATCAGCATTATTGTGATGCTAAATGTGGTGCTCGTCAGCTCATGAAATGTAACACTGCAACCTGAGTTTCACTTGGTTTGACGTTGTGTAAAATAATATAAACACAAGTCAAGTGTTGAGGTTAATAACCTGGGTGTACTTTGGTACACATTTGCCTGCACTGTATTAGTGGAGATAATGAAGAAGTACAAATCTGTTCAATTGTGTCTCTGCTTCAAGGCGACCATATTTATGCTAGGGGCAAATTTGCAGTGCTTCGTTAATAGATGGTAAGCCCTAAGGTGCTGTTTAAAAGAACTTAATGGGGCTTTTCACTAAATCAAACATGTTTTTAGATAGATTATCAAAATATGATATGGACATGTTAGTGTCACATTTTTATATATCATTTAAAATGGTTATGTTTGTAATTAGGAAATTTGATTTGCCTCAGCCGTCATAATGAGGTGGTTCAAAGTCTTGAAGAGGGTGTGGCAGGGCGTCACATCCTCCCATGTACCTGTTTTGGGGGCCCAATTCACCACCTTTTTTGAGTCAATCTGCATCCGACCTCCCACCTAAGGCAGTGATGTTTTAGGCCAGTTTCCTAACCCCCTTGTTTTTGTCAAATCTGCTGGCTTCAGCATTGTAGTATTGGGTTCTACATGCAGTAGAATCCACTGGTCTAGTAAAGCTATGGTTTTCGTAAACAGAACATCTTGGTAACCGAGACACTGTAAACATCACATTATCTATTACCTCGCACTGTCAACATATATAACGTACGGACAGCCGGGACTGAAATACCACTGATGGGGAAATGCCTACTGCTACTGAGGCTGGATGCAGTCAGACGTAACGAAGATGGGATTTTGTTTGTGGAAGTACAGTTCGTCCATCTCAAAGTGCAGACAGTTGTTGGGCTGTAGGTATGCGCTGTGGAATCTGCAGAACTGTGGTTGTTTATGCTAACTGGTGTTTTGTACCATATGGTTCTATGTATATTACGAGGTGTACAGTATATGGTTTTAAATTCTTACGCCAAGATGTAATCTGGTTTTGAAATGGTTCCCTGAAATTAGAAATGGTTTGCTCCAGGCTCCACACACCGTGTGCAGGAAACATGTTCATGTTGGTGTAACATGACTTATGTAATGGGCTCTATTGGGCACTCCACAAAGAAGTGCATTTTATCCACACAATGATGATTTGTGTTGAAAGTCCTGTCATTTCATTCAAATTTGATTACTGTTATGTAGTATGTTAAGTGTTGTCTCACGTGTAACATACCATATGTTAAGTGTTGTCTCACGTGTAACATACCATATGTTAAGTGTTGTCTCACGTGTAACAAACCATATGTTAAGTGTTGTCTCACGTGTAACATACCATATGTTAAGTGTTGTCTCACGTGTAACATACCATATGTTAAGTGTTGTCTCACGTGTAACATACCATATGTTAAGTGTTGTCTCACGTGTAACATACCATATGTTAAGTGTTGTCTCACGTGTAACATACCATATGTTAAGTGTTGTCTCACGTGTAACATACCATATGTTAAGTGTTGTCTCACGTGTAACATACCATATGTTAAGTGTTGTCTCACGTGTAACATACCATATGTTAAGTGTTGTCTCACGTGTAACATACCATATGTTAAGTGTTGTCTCACGTGTAACATACCATATGTTAAGTGTTGTCTCACGTGTAACATACCATATGTTAAGTGTTGTCTCACGTGTAACATACCATATGTTAAGTGTTGTCTCACGTGTAACATACCATATGTTAAGTATTGTCTCACGTGTAACACCATATGTTAAGTATTGTCTCACGTGTAACATACCATATGTTAAGTATTGTCTCACGTGTAACATACCATGGAATATCAGTTCGACTGAATACAAAAACACGCTTCATAACCACATAAAAATACCCGATGCACCGTTAGACACGGTCCGTAGCATGTGGGCTAACTAGTTGGGGTGATAGGTGCAGGTCTACCTGTAGTAACTGCGCCCCTGCCCGCCCCTTCTGCCCTACACCTGCACACATGAATAACGACAGTCTGCCAGCTTAAATTTCAGCCTATTACAAGAATGCTGCTTCCTTGTGCAGGTGGAAGTCATTTCCTTGCCATCCCTTGTTCACTTGGCCACTGGTCAGTGGCGAAACTCCTTCACTGACACATTAGGCATTTTTTAACCTAGTTTGTGTAAGGAAACAACCTTACATTGTTGATTCAAACCAAGAAAAGGTTATTGATAATACTTTTTGAATAATTGATTGTATGCAGGTGTAATCATTAAATTAAAACTACTAAATGAAAAACTTGTGATGTCTTTGGAAAGGGAATGGAGTGAAAGTTGCAACTTGCAAGCATGTACAAGTGTGTATATTCCTAGTAGCTACTGTGTAACTTTAAGTTGGACGTTAAGAGATCAAATATCTTCAAAGAGACAGTGACTGCTGATAGAATAGTTGGAAAAACACACATAATCTTTCTAATTGCATCCTCTCTGTAGATTTAGTGCAGCAATGGTATCATCATCTATTATGTAATAGTACTAGGAGGTGAGTAAGAAGTGCACATTGTATAGCCATTTTGGAAACCAGCACTAATTTGACCAACTAACCCCTATTTTTATTATTATTCATCATATTAATAAGTTAGTATAATAGTCCAGGTTTTGGGTTTTTTATTTTATGCTAGGCACCACCAGTTTTATTACTGACGTGGTTACGGATGTTGGGGAAATGTTTGGAGGATAACATTAAAATTCAATGCATGAGAAACGTATGGTGTATGTCCGTTGTCAGGTATCACCTATAACACACACTGCTGTGTATGTCCGTTGTCGGCTATCACCTATAGCAGACACTGCTGTGTATGTCCGTTGTCAGCTATCACCTATAGCATACACTGCTGTGTATGTCCGTTGTCAGCTATCATACACTGCTGTGTATGTCCGTTGTCAGCTATCACCTATAGCATACACTGCTGTGTATGTCCGTTGTCAGCTATCACCTATAGCACACACTGCTGTGTATGTCTGTTGTCAGCTATCACCTATAGCACACACTACTGTGTATGTCCGTTGTCAGCTATCACCTATAGCACACACTACTGTGTATGTCCGTTGTCAGCTATCACCTATAGCATACACTGCTGTGTATGTCCGTTGTCAGCTATCACCTATAGCATACACTGCTGTGTATGTCCGTTGTCAGCTATCACCTATAGCACACACTGCTGTAACTAAATAACATTTCAAAACCACATTTTTATTTCGGTCTGTGTTCTGACCAGTAAAATTAGTGTTGCCTTAAGAGGAAGAATATTTACATTAGCTGCTTGTCATTTTATAAATCCTACGAATATGTTTGCTTCTAGCAACATCTTGGAATAGAATTGTTTTAAAGATTTTATTCGCTGAACATCGTTGCTGGAAAGCAATTGCTATAAAACGTCTGCGCATAGTTAAAACCGCTCACATCTGTCAGGTGAAATTAGTAAAAACGTGTTGTAGTTGGCATGATTCCAGGCGTGGATGGAGAGACTAGGAGCTGGCCTGTGCACCCTGACATTTCGTGCCTTCAGGATAATAGAATCAGGCATCAATTAGGTAATGAATGTGTTTGCCAAACGGCAGTGCAGATGTAATTCGACAAGTTTCTACTCCATAGAAAGTTTGGAAGTAAGCAAATGCATTGCAGGTATGCGACTTTTTGTGGTTGAAATCCGTATTTGTGACTTTCTGAGAGTTCTGTATAAATATCCTATTCCGATCAAGTGTAGACATATAACAAAATAAACATATCTTGAAGCGTACAGACAGACATAATCTATTAATGTAGTCAGAAATCTGAATAGCGTCAAATGTATTGTTCTTTGCCACTAGTTGTAACTTTGTTATTTAGTGTTATACTTGTATGGGAAATAGTTTGTCATTAAATTTTATGTGACATTAACGTTTGAAGCAAATACATGAAAAACAGGGATATGGTAATGATCTTTAAATAATCCCCCAATTCATATTGTTACTTGTGTGAGCGGAAATCTGTTGTTGTGTGTGCATAGTCATTGTCAGTAGAGTTTGTGTACGGAGCAGTGCAGTCGACATAGTTTGTGTGTGTACTGCTTGCTGTAACCGCTGCTCTTGTTTATTTGTCATCTGTCAGCCAGCAAGAATACGCGGGAGTGTATTTAATTGGAAGACACCCTAGCCAAGGTCTGTCTGGAAAGTGTCACTTTTTCTCTGTGGTTACCATGGCAGATTTGATAAAGATGCCAACTTTTCCAAATGGTCTGCCAAACTATGTTACTGGCGTGCGTATAGACGCACTGGTGCCACAGCCATGTGTATAGACGCACTGGTGCCACATCCATGTGTATAGATGCACTGGTGCCACAGCCATGTGTATAGACGCACTGGTGCCACAGCCATGTGTAAAGGCGCACTGGTGCCACAGCCATGTGTATAGACGCACTGGTGCCACAGCCATGTGTAAAGGCGCACTGGTGCCACAGCCATGTGTATAGGCGCACTGGTGCCACAGCCATGTGTATAAACGCACTGGTGCCACAGCCATGTGTATAGACGCACTGGTGCCACAGCCATGTGTATAGACGCACTGGTGCCATGTGTATAGATGCACTGGTGCCACAGCCATGTGCGATATGGCATGAACCCATTCGGGTTAGTCGGTGTGTGTGTGTGCACACGCGTGTTATTGAGGCACTCGACATTTGCCAAAAAGTTGAACTGTGTTTGGCACACGGCCACCTAGCTCGATATTCAGACTGTTTTTGTTATCTGTCATTAACCAGGCAAGTTACACACTTGGCGGTGCTCTAACAGTAGAGAGAGAGAATTGTTTTTCCAGCTATGCATGCCTTTTCTGTGTTGTTTGTGTGCATGTAAAAAGCCGGTGGTGGATATAGCTGGCTGAAATACAAACACGCACGCCAGAATGTCTTACTGGGCATTGATATGGCACTGGGCTGAGATGGCGGTGATACCGTATATTAGTATGCACACATCCTACAGCCTGTGTACCCTTTCACATTGGGTCTCATGTAGGCCGCACAAGTTATTATTCCAGAAAATGATTGTGACATTCTATGAATGCAGAACGGCAGCTTTTCACCCCAGCGAGCGGGGTATAGACTGTAATCTCTTGATGTATTGTTACCCTAGAGGATTTCAAAGGGGGATGCCTAAAGGGCTAGAATAGAAACCACAGCTATTCCAGTTCGCCAGAGGCGTTTTATTGTACCGCAGTTATAAATAAGACTAGCGGTGCCAAGCAGCGTGTCCATCTTTTACTGTTTTCTGTTTACATAGTTGCACATGAATTTCTTATAAAAAATTCCGATTTTTTTTTATAGTTATACTGTAGCTGACAGCACTACAGGAACTAGACATGTGTTGTGTTCCCATCTCTGAACTGTGGTGCTAGTAGTATTCAGGTGGTTGTATATTTAAAAAGAAAACACTCGTATATTCATGATGGTCAGATACATTTTGTTGTCTGCTATTTAGCGCCTTTTCACTGGTTTGAAAAGTCCTGCCACCTTCAGAAATTAAGTAGTGTCTGACCAAAGTGGGCCTATTGTGATGAGATAAAGTAACACTTCTCAAATTGCCTTATAGCGTTAATTAAGACAACAAAACAAAAACTGTGGCATATTGCATTTGATTGTTTCAGTTCAGTATTTGTATTGCTCTTTGACCACTATACGCTGTAGTTGTAACTTTTTTATTTAGTTTTATACGTGTATGGGAAATAGTTTGTCATTAAATTTTATGTGATATTAACTTTTGAAGCAAATTCATGAAAAACAGGGATATGATAGCAATCTTTAAACAATCCCCCAATTCATATTGTTACTTGTGTGAGATTATTAAATTATTAGTTGATCTATTTCCATGTGCAAGAGAAAAAATTACTGGCACAAAGAATATTTTTGTTATAGCCAGAAAAATCTTCACGGATGTTCGTCTTCTTAAAAAAGCATGCACAGGCAATTTGGAACATTTATGCACAGCGCTGCCGATAGCACTCATTTGAATATCATTCAAGCAAGTGTAGTTATTAGGAAGTGTACACTGGGTGCTGTGTGCAGCTCTTGCAATCATCCTGGTGTCACCTAGTGCAAGTGTCAGCCTGTCACTTGTTACCTGTCACTTGGCAATGACAGGTGATAAGGTGTCACTGCAGGCTGTGGCAGTGCTAGTGTTAGACTAGGGTCTCTTCTGATGTTACCTGGGTTGGCCTGCTAATGTATTGACACGCTGATTGGTGTGCACTCTTATACCTTGCAGTGTACATCTGACAGGTTGTGGCTCCCAGTAAGAGGATATGTGCTCATTAAAGTTAATTAGAGTTGACAAGATGCCATAAACCCTGGATAGCAAGTGACCAATGAAACCTTTGACTTATCGAGAGTCCAAGCATTTGTCATCAAAGTACACCCTACCCTGTCTTTCTGAGATATTTGTTAGTTTTATTTCTAAGAATAGTCACACTGTTGGTTTTTACACAATCGGTGGATAACGTGTTCCATTCATTAATCATCCATTCATGTTTTTGTTTTATTGTGTCATATATTTACCTTCACTTTGAATCTTCTTCTCAAGGAATAAAAGGAAACACAACTTTTAGTTGTCTGATTAAAAACTACTTCACAACATCCATCCATTACATGCCTTCTGCTGCACAGTTTGACATGTCAGTTGCCAGAAAAAGGGATTTGAATTTGACACTTCAAGGTCATGAAAAAAACACCGGATGATTGAGTTACTCTGCCAGTTTCCTTATCCAGTAATGTGTTGAAATCACTTCTCACATTTCAGTCTGCCACACTGGAAAGCATAGGAGTATCATTTAAATAATATGGCACTAAGATGCAAGATATTACCCGCTGGCAGACAGATTAATGAGATCTCTGTGCAAGCAGTAGAAGAAAAGTCCAGATGTGATACAGCTACACCATACTCTGTTCGGTTCATATGAAGTTTTTTTCCGGAGGTAGTTTGTTTAGTGGCATTTTCTAGTTCTGGAATTAATCTGTACCAAGATAAAAACATACCTGTGCTATATATATATAGCTGTATTCTAAACATATTTGTATGATTGATTATCTAATCCTGTCACGGCAGTCACATGTGATAAAATCAGTAAGTCTAAACATGTTTTGGAAGTGTATGCTAACTATGGGGAGTATGCTTCGTTAGTTTTGGTTATGTGTGAACTCAGAGCCTTGTCCTGGAATTAGAGGTCAGCATGTCTACAAAATACACCAATTTTCTATTCAGATGGCATGGAATGTGTTGGCTTCCAAGTAATGTTTTTATTCCCAAACTGTGTCGAAAGTGTTTAAGTCATTAGTTAGTTTTTGAATCTATCGACTTAAAACTTGACGCAGTGTGTAGTGTATGATTGCATTCCATTAATTTTGAATGAATACATGAACTCAAATATTTTACAAATTTGTGTCAAATCATTGTCTAAAACATCAGTTACACCAGTGTCATCAATAGTTGAGAAATATTTCTTTTTTTCAATGAATTCAGGATTTCTTCCCAGTGTTAATAGGTACACATCTTCATCTTGTGGACATCTCTTAGTCTTTTTTTAATCATGTTTAAGTAAACACATGCTTAGGTTAGTCAGAAAAATATTAATTGGGCACAGTAAATCTAGTGTCCCCTGCATATATATATATATATATATATATATATATATGCCATTGTTGTTAGTTTCATTTTCTTTCTAAAGTCTTGACAAAGGTATCAAACCATTAAATGCAAGATGTTCGGATAAGTTATCAATATTTTTCAAAGTTGTTTGAGGGTATCATAAAAAATGTGACACCCACTCTTCATGTGAACCAAAAATTGAAAAACTGCATGGAGCAGCGAACCTTTGTTTGTTTGCACATCTCACAGACAGTTTCAGAAATAACACACTACTCACTGCGTAGCCTCAGGATAGTGTCTGGCAGTTTGATAACCAGTAATGTTGAGCATTTTGTTGGTATCATAATCCATCCAGTGCTGTCTGCATCTGCCCATGTTATGCGTAATTTATCTATGGTCCCATCCCCCCTCCACCCCCCAATGGCAGGTGCCTTGATATAATCATAAATTGAGTTGTCATAATGGTACTGGAGGTGCAAGAGAGAGAGTGCGAGAGGGGAGCTGGCGTGTCACTGAGCTGTAGTCATGCTAAACAGGCGGTCGACATCACAAGACCCAGGTGTGCCTTGTTCTTTCTTCTCCCCTGCTCTGCTGATGACGCTGTCACCATTTCTGACACCCCAGCCACAGTCATAGAGCGCTTGTGGCTAGAGTTACACTGGTTACTCGGTGCTGGGTCTTTGGGGTACTTCACTAGCATGCTTGTCTAACTGGCGTAAAGTGACTGGTGAGAGCGCGTCTCTAATAGCATCCAGGCAGCTGTAATAGGCTTCCATACGTTAGCCACCACATAAATACCGCAGGTTTTATATTTATTGCCACGTTAAAGCACCGACGTCCTAAATGACGATGATTGAATAATTAAAGCGGGGTTGTACAGGATATTAACCCGTGATTGTAATGTTTGTTAATAATGCGCAGTGGTTGTGTTTATTTATGTTTATTTGTTGCTTCTGGTTTTAAGAAAGTGTCACATTTTCAAATCCATTCCGGATGATGGTGGTCATTAATTTTGTAGATGTACTGGCACACAAACTTAATTGTGAGAGTTTTCATATCAGAGCCAAATGTATTGTTATCTTAAAAATATGTGATGACCTTTTTAGATACCAAATTAAGAGTTGACATTTTAGTATAGCAAATTTAATATTTGTGATTTTCATCATAAAAAATTAAATATCACAGACCTGACACATTATCACATTATTTGATGTGGACATAGCATCCTGTGTGTAATAACCACTTGCAGACAAACCATCATTTTAATTACCTTAGTTTTATTTGTCTTATTCAAAATGTACATAATTATTCTGTTTCATGTGGCCCTGTGACATCCTCTCCCACCATATATTTCTATTGATTTTGTGGAACTTTGTGGCAAATGTTGATGCAATGGTTAGCACTTTTTACATTATTTAGTAGACCTGTCAGCTCACCCCCCTCATTCACTTTCATTGGCTTTATTTGTGGTTTCTTCTTCCTAAAAAAGTTGCAATGCATTAGTTGATGACTGATCCAGCACTTTAGGTGCTCTGATGTGACGTTGGAAGCATCACCTCAAATATTTACGGGTGCTACCCCTAAAATATTCATGGATGTGCCACCTCAAATATTGATGTTTAAAAGCATTTTTAGTTTTCGTGAAAGGTTGACTTTATGTAATTTATTAATGCGAAGTCAGATGATGTATCACTACAATGCAGTGAAGTGACACATGGAGCTTGATAAGTGGTTCTGATGAGTGAATCTACTGGCCTGGGTGCTGGGGTTTGTGGGTGGTTCATGGTACCCCCGTGGCACAGTAGCATGGGGCTTTGCTTGTGGCAAGTAGCCTACATACTGTGATTTTCCCTCCTTGAAACAATGTTAAATGCGAGTTGTGCAATTTCACATTGTGTGCCAAGTTAGAATTTGCTAAAAAAAAAATACACTGACAATTGTCCATGTCACTGAACTGCAGTCCTGTTTTCATAAAATCCTAAAATTTTTGTTTTTGCAAAAATCAACATGAAAATGACAAACCGACGCAGATTCTGTCGTTGTATGCATGGATCCTTCCATCACTGCCACATGCCATTACCATCAATACCAATTAGAAATCAAAACATACATAGAACGTGTTGTAATGTACCTGTCACCTTTTCCTCGTTCGAAAGTTTTTTCAGGGTGCAGAAATCCTTGAAAGGCTTGCCATATCAAAACAGTAAAGTATAGGATACTAGTCCCGCTAATAAGGTCACCTCACTAATCAGGTCACTTTTGTCCAGTCCTCTAGGTGACCTAATAGCGAGGTTCCAATGTATTTGATTTATTTACATTTAAATGGTAACATTTTCTTTTTGCTATAATTATTCAAGTCTTTGTATTTCCCATTTGGCTGATGATGTTGTAGTTAGGTGTGTGATTTTACTACTTGAGAAGAAGATTTTTCTTTAATTAAAGGGATAGTGTGCTTGCGTTAGGACATTATCCTGTTTAGACAAAAACATTTTATGTTCATTTAAATAATTTGTTTTCTAATAAATGTGAGCATAATTAGACTAGGCATTTTGTGTATGACATGAACGGACAGACAGTTGGAAGGACAGACAGACAGACAGACAGACAGACAGACAGATGGACTGAGCGCAAGAAAGTGAGATCTATCAGTCTGCCACATCTATCACTGGTGGCAGTCTCTGTCATTTCATACCTACAAACAAGACTCAATAGTTACTAGTTAGGTGTATATGGGTAGGAAGTTGTTGACAATTAGTGTCTTTCAGACGAGCCACTAAAACAAGGTCTACCTGACGCATGTAGTAAACGTAAACTACATGAAAGGCAACAAGGTTGTAGCTGACTAATCTCGTTCAGTGTTTATCTCTGTCTCCAACAACCACTTCCCACAACGGAAACATCCATGATAAATTGATACGGCTCAGGTAATTTTGGTGAATAAGTCATATGAGCATAGACTGGGTGTGGAGTCATGCATTTCACAAGATCGGAAACTGATTTGCTTCAGTAAAATCTGTCACACTTTATGATTTCTTGCATATATAAAAAAACCAACTAGGAATCAGGGAAACGTAACGGTGCAAAACAGCCACCGAAAAGATCAGGTGTACAATATAGTAAACCGATAAATCTGTGGCCATGCGTATGTTGGTTTGGAGAAAGGTTATTTGCGAGAAACGCTCTACGGACTGCGATGATGAATGATTGTTATGCAGAAATACACCTGTGTCCTCAGGCCACAAACCACTAATATCATTCATCTGCTACTACCTACGCTGGGAAATGTGGGGAGCAATTCATGGTTGACAAAGTGAGTTTTAATATTTTTGACTGCTACAACGTTAGTGCTTTCAAGTGGTGGCAATGGACAGTCACAAAACCATTTGCATAACAACCATGGTTAATGTGCGGAATGCACCAGCGGTTGACAAATTTAGGTGTGTCGGGATTGGGTTAAAGTGTTATAAAAAAGTAAGAGGTACATGTAACTTTCACAAGTTTAACACAGGACCTAAGTTAATTGGTGTGTAATATGCTGTGAATTTTTAAAGATAATGTGTCGTTTTGATGGTGTCATTAACTTGGTTGTTCACCCACAACACGTACTGTCACATGACATTAGTTGCAGTTACTTGTGATTTAAAACGCTTAGAAACATGTGCCAAGTGTCAAAAATGCTGATTATGTATACCTTAATATTTCCGCTAGTTGAATGTGAGCGGGACCACCTGCCCATATGTTGAAGTTAACCTTTACACTGGGTGGTGCCGAGATTCCCCTCGTAGAAACACAACAGATGGCCGCTTCCTGTCATTCGAACATGTTGGAGGGAAGCAAACAGAGCAGAGAGGGACAGCCACCTGCTGAAATGTACTCTCTTACATGCATAGACTATACAAATTAGACATACGCTATTCACGGCAGGTGAATCTATGTGACATCGACATGGTTAAGTGGTTCGCTTTTATGCAATGGAATAGTGCCAGTTAGAAGGCCATGGCAAATATGGCTTGTTTATGGCCAGTGTCTTACCTGTCGGACCCGTAACTCACATCAGTGTTTTCTTAACATGAATAAATGTGCAATTTAGAGTTATTTTTCATGCATAAATGGGTGTGTGGTGTGGGTGAGAAACACGAACATCTGAAGCAGAGTTGATAGAGGACACAGTCATAATAAAACACCTTATGTTAGCACTCTGATTCAACGGTCAGTAACAGGTGTTTCAGTCACTCTGCTGACTAAACTGTAGAATGATTTGTGGTCCACTTTTCTTCTAATTGTCTCGGTGACAGGACCCAATTAACTAATCCACTTCTCTAATTATATCTGTCCTAAGTACTAACTATCAACTTCAGGAGTTGTTATTCTGAATTCAGATGCAAGTAGTTTAGGATAAGTCTGACACGGTCTTCCTAGTCTCTGAGCATACTTTGGGTACCAAATAACCAGCAGATTGATAGTGTTTCAGAGATCTTTGTAGCTTTCAACTTTCCTTATAAAATTCTCAAATTGTTTAATTAATAGTACAAAATGTGCTGATTAGCAATTACATTTTAATCAGTATTGTTCCCAAGTACAGAATAATATTTTAGATAAATATCTGTCCAATGAATTATAAAAAATACTTTTATAATTATTGTCTAATTATACACTGTGTTTTGTAGCGGTTCCTCAGTTGCTGTTTGCAAACCGGCGAGACATCCGACTGGTGGATGCTGGTCATCCCAACGGCAATGCGACAGTCATCGTGAACGGCCTCGAAGACGCAGCCAGCCTCGACTTTATCTATGACGGAAACCTGTTGTTCTGGACAGATGTCACCCTCGAGGTGATAAAACAGACGTGGCTGAATGCTTCCCATATCAGCCGAGACATCGTTACGACAGGACTTGTCTCGCCCGATGGACTCGCCTGTGATTGGCTCAGCAGGAAACTCTATTGGACAGACTCGGAAACGAATCGCATCGAAGTGAGCAACTTAGATGGGTCGCACCGGAAAGTGCTCTTCTGGGATGGGCTTGATCAGCCTCGAGCCATTGCGCTTGATCCACTCAATGGGTGAGTTCCGACTCCTGCCAGTAGACCAACCTAGGGCCATTGCAATACAGTGGAACCTTACTTTACGGTCACCTCAGTAATACAGCCACCTCGCAGTTAAGGTCACCCTAGAATAATCCCACATTATTTCCACATACAGTACAGCACATACTTACCGCTAATAAGGTCACCTCACTAATCAGGTCACTTTTGTCCAGTCCTCTAGGTGACCTAATAGCGAGGTTCCAATGTATTTTATTTATTTACATTTAAATAGTAAAATTTTCTGTTTGCTATCATTATTCAAGTCTTTGTACTTCCCATTTGGCTGATGATGTTGTAGTTAGATGTGTGATTTTACTACTTGAGAATTATATTTTTCTTTAATTAAAGGGGTAATGTTGTTGCGTTAGGAAATTATCCTGTGTAGATAAAACATGTTATTTTCATTTAAATAATTTTTAGTCCTTTGGCCGAAGGTCCAAGGGACTATTGCCATCACTCTGCGTCTGCCGTTAGCTGCCGTATCTCAGAAACCGTTCAGCAAGTTTTTCTCTAATTTTGCATAGACATATCTTGGGGCACTGCCACTATGCACGAGAAATCTGTATTTGATTGAGTCGTTTTAAGGGCTCCCTAGGGCCTCCAAGGACCCCCAAACTGGTTAAAAGGTAACATTTGGCCTATTTTTTCAAAAACTGATCAACTTTTTTTCTAATTTTGCATAGATGTATCTTAGGGTGCTGCCACTATATATTATAAATCTGTATTTGATTGAATCATTCTAAGGGCACCTAAGAGGCCCCCAAAGTGCAAAAGGTTTACATTATCTAGTGATGTGGTTTTGAGAAGGGCCCTTGAGACCACCTCCAACAGTAGATGTTGTGTAATGTGCCACAAAGTCAAAAGCTGTGACTAATCTCTACAGCCCAGGCCATTGAGACCTTGACTAATCTTTAATTGGTCACACCACCCAGGCAGAGTAGACACACTTGACCCCTGTTAGACTGAACAGTTGCCTAACACTTTTAAACTGTATCTTCAAAACTATTGATTTTCTATAATTGCAAGTTGTGTTTATTTTGAAGTTCATTTAATTATTATAAAATGGTGTGACTGTGGTGTCTATTGGTTAAAGATGTATTGTCTGTAGAAACCTGTAGGTGACAAACATAGAAAATTAATATTCTGTCACCTGCAGGTGACAAACATAGAAAATTAATATTCTGGACAACTATAGAGTGAAATATCCTACACTTTATTTATATCAAATGCATTCTACTGTTCTGTTTACGCTTGCCATGCCTTGTGTAGACATGGTACTGTGTAAATCAATTGTATCAATATAGACTAATAATTACAGATTCACAATATAGTTGACACCTGAAACAACCAAATGTCAACTATTAGAAGAGTTGACATAGTTCCGCTATATATGTAAATTTAACCAGCTGCCATGTCAAGTCCATTATAATTGTGACTAATAGTGTTCAAAATTATTCAGGTAAGTAGCAAATAACAAAGGACACAAGTTTTCTCCTTGCCATACCTCTACACATGAGAAGAAGGCTGACTCAGCCTGGCCCTCATTTTTACATGATTTAGCATTTTTGTACATGTTGTATACAACTTTCAACACAATACCATTAATACCGTATGAAATTATCTTAGACCACAGGGAGGACCGGTCTACTAAATCAAATGCTTTCTTATAATCGATGAAGACACAATAAAGCCTTTTGAGTCGAGACAAATACAATTCAACCAATACCCCTACCTGAACACTGCCTGTTCTTTACCTATTGCATTCGCTTTGTTTAGGTATATGGTCAGTCTGGTGTTCTGAACAACACTAAGGATTAATGAACACTTGTGCAGAATGTCACCCACTTGGCAGGTTTAATTGATCTATTTGGCAATGAGGACACTGCTTAGGCCTCACTCTGGACACTCACTCACAGTGTTGTGTATTGTTTTAGTTGGTGCATTGAGCTAATCTACTTGACCATGAATCAGTGGTGGCTCTGGTTGTGTATTACACCCAGCTGTGGAGCTAAGATTCTCTGCCTGCTATTGTTTGATGGAAGCTGTGACTAATCTGTAATTGGTCACTGGCAGTAGCTTGTGTCAACAGACAGCATTAAGCCACTAGACCCCTGTTAAACTGGACAGTTGCCTGTAGGTTTTAAACTGTGTCAAACAGTGAGTCTACCTTTTGCTCTCAGATAATCTGTCCTCTTAGTTTTACACATGAAGACATAATCTGGCATAACTTGATAAGTCTTTGTAGCAGCACATTTGTACTTCCAATGTATCATTGCAACATAACATACATATTACATACTGTGTGCCACATTTGAATGTTGTGCATGTAATATTTCCATGCAATCCATTTGCATATATAATGTAAAACTTCAACAGCCGTTTTCTTCATTTTCACTTTTTGATCCCTACCATGTTCAATGCTCCATAACTTTGCCAATTTTTGTAGCAGTCATATAATTTTTGAAACCGTGTAAAGCACCCTACCAAACCTTTACAAAGATGTAAGAAAACAATGTTACAATTTTTCCGACTTATCACTCATTTGGTCAGCCGGGGTCACATATAGACGTATTAGTCCAAAGGACTTCAGGGCCACTTGGCCCATTTTTTTATTTTCTGATAAATGTGAGCATAATTAGACTAGTAATTGATCTCCTCGACATTTGTCAGACTATTCTAAAGCATACTTTGTGCTCCAACTTGTGTTTAAATGCTCTACAAGAATTCATAAATCACTCCATGAATATCGAGTGATGTCAGACAATGTATGGGAAAAATAATAAAATAGTGTTTATTTTTTCTCATATGGTGCATAGTCAACATCATTCGGGTTAGGTACAGAAAAATCTGTGTTACCCAGTAACATTTAAAACAAATTTCTTGCAATCACGGTTGAGAATCTAATAAAAAAATATAACATACGTCGGATGGTATATAACACAAATTGTCATATTGGATAAAAATGCCCTTGTTACATAGGATTCTGTTTTCGGTGATAGCCACTGATGGCCCAGTGTGGGAAATGGCATAAATGAATGACAGCAAGTAAAGCTCACCAAAACAAGAGGGGGTGGTCTGTACACAGTGGAGGGCGTCTCAAGGAGTGTATGCACACCGCAGAATGGGGGGCACCTGCTGTAGAGGCTGGGGGCAGGATGCTGATGACTCTCCTAGTGTCAGTCTTCATTAACATTGCAACACTAGCACACCAATTACATCTACCCTCTTCGCAGTTTCTTGCCGTTTGATTATGTAATGGTTTTACGCATATGAAAAATTATTCTGTGAAACTATATACCGTATTTACCTTATACCCTATTTTGCCAAGGGAATTGCCAATAAATATTCCAGTCAGGGACGCCATGACATCAAGTATTGGGACAGGGATTCTGAGAATTGTTTTTGTGTACCGTACGTTTTGGGACAGCTGAAAATTTAATTATTTTTAAGTGTCAGTTAAAATACGGTAGTCACCAGACATGTGGAGATTAATTTTGTCTGAATTTCGTATTTGTCCCACAGATTTATGAAATTGTTTATTTTATGGCTTGGTTATGACAGTAAGAATGTGTCTGATCTTTCGAGGAAATGTTGATTTTCATTGGCAAGGTAACTGGTTCATCTGTTTTATCTCCACTGTTGTTTTTTGGTAGAATATTTTTCGGAGATAAAAGATGTAAGGCACCATGCTTAATAAGATGTTAGTTGCACTTAATGTAGGATTAGTTTAGTACTGACACAACTCATGCCCTGCAGCTGCTCATCTCTGCAAAGTATCATGCAGGTTCAGGCATTGGAATTGTTTTAGTCAAATTACAAACTGCTTTGAAGACCTGGCCCCCACCAGTGCTGGCCTGTGATTTATGGGTCTACTACACCCTGTGATGTCAACATGTGCCAGGGTATTGGGAGAGTGCACATTTAATGGCGGGCAAGTTGCCTGATTCCTGTCAGGCCATTCAGTGTCACTGAAGCTTTAATGTACATTTTATGGCAGTAATGATGGCGAACACACAAGCCACTATCATCCGTTCCTTGTGTTTAGGTGCATAAACGCATCATAGCTAGGTGTTCACACACTGGCGCCAACAAGGCATGCATTCCAGTAAACAATCATAAACACTTTATTGTTTCCTTTTTGCTTTTAATTGTTTCCAATTTTAGTAATATTCAGTTGTTTTACGAGACAAAATATGTAATTTTTATGACGGTGTCCACGATTGTTTCTGGTTACGGAATGGACGGTTAAACAGTTTGGTGGGAATAAAATTGGTGTCGTTTGTGACGTGAAACTTAATACAGGGCAGTTAAAAGGTAAAAGGTACCTGATATGTGAAACAGAACTCGGCAGTTGACAAAAAAATATGGCAGGGAACAAATAAAACACCAGCTAGCGTGCATTAATGGCCGGTCAATTTTTCAGGGACTCTTGCACTGAAAAAAACGACGTGATCACGGAGTGGGTATTGACAGACAGTTGTCATTCTGCTCGAGGTGGCAGGTGCCAGTTTTTGGAGACAGCTGCTATTAAATCCTTGTTAGCATACCTGCCAGTGACCTGTCCCGCTGAAATGACAGACAGGTAGATCATGTTGATATTTCTCCGCTGTACACTAACTTGCCTCTGTTATCTTTGTGGCCTGCGGCTGTGGTGCGGCATTGTGTGGTTGAATGTGGCCTGGCATTATTAGGGCATGCCGGATCCAGCTGGCTGACCTACGAGACCTTCAGGCACCGCACGCTTCACCTGCGAGACCGCATGCCGCCCAGGTCCCGGTCACTGCCATTTACACTTCTCGAGGAACTGTCGAAAGTATTCCTTCCGAATGTTCTGACAATGATTTATAAAAGCTTATAAAAAGTATAAAAAACATGTGTAGACTTTCCCTCCCTCTCTATTGGCTATCTAAGCTGGTCTCTGTCTGCCATTTATATTTCACTAGAAAGTATGCCAAAAAATGTTCAGAATGTTCTGACAACGATTTTTAAAAGCTCATAAAAAGTTAAAAAGTAGACATACTCCTCTGCAAGCATATTGGCTGCATGGGTCGGTTCTTGTCTGCCATTTATATTTCATGTCTAAAAAATTATGTTTGAAAGTTGTGACATTGATTTATAAAAGCTCATAAAAACCACAAATAAGAGAGAGGCCGCTGTGAATGATCAGGATGAATTACAAAGACTTCGTGATGAATCCATTTCGTCTGCCTGTTACCATGTCATGTCAACTTTTATAGTGTCGATTTGAAGGTTCTGATAATGATTTATACTGTGAAACCTCAAAACAATCAGTTCTCGTAATGTGTACCCACTTTGGAGCCACAGTGGGTTGTTCCAAATCTGACCAAGTTCTGACTGCATGGTCAAGGTGAAATCAGACTTACAAACTGTCAGCCATTACATGAGAACCTAAAAGTGTTCCGTCAGATTATTCTGAAAACGATTAATAAAAGTTGTAGTCACAAACAATCCACAGCCAAATGGTCCCAAGTTTGCTAGTTTCTTCCATATGGATAAGGTGAATTAAAACTTACAAACCACAATCAACAACATTTTATAATTATGCCATTTTCATTTCATAAGGCACTATATAAAAAAGTCCATCGGAATGTTTTAGTTTTAAGAATTGTTTGTAAACTGTAAAAGCTCTTAAGAAATATCTGCAGTCACAATGAAGCTACCTAGCAAATGTTACCGAATCCAATATTGCTTTAACCCACCGACTAGGTGAAATCAAACCTAAACCGTGATCAACATTACACCAGCCTTTTAAAATTTCATAAGGAACTATGTCAAAAAATGTTCAGAACAATGTCCTCTAATGATTAGTAAAAACACATAAAAAGCAACATGTAATGCCAAAGATGCAGCATGCGGAATTGTTCTGGTTCTGACATCATAGCAACATGTAATGCCAAAGATGCAGCATGCGGAATGGTTCTGGTTCTGACATCATAGCAACATGTAATGCCAAAGATGCAGCATGCGGAATGGTTCTGGTTCTGACATCATAGCAACATGTAATGCCAAAGATGCATCATGCGGAATGGTTCTGGTTCTGACATCATAGCACCAACATAATCAGTGTGAATTAAAACTTACAAACCCTAATCAACCACATTTGAACATGAATCATGTTCTCGATTGTTCCTAATTTGTTACATGGCTGGGTTGGCGCCAATGGACGGTTTTCATGAAGTATGAAAAACTTGTTTTGCCGACGGGGTCGTTAGCGAAGATGTTTTTGCGGAATGTTGCGCAGCCGTGGCACTAATGACGCAGGCATCGCCAACGATGTAGTTTGATTACTTTTTGCTTATTTATGTTAGATAAACTGGATCGTCTGTGGGGTGGTTTTTACTGGGTAACTGTGCTTGTAATTGGCCGCTGTCTATCTTATCAGAACTGTTTCCTGAGCAGGTTTTTGCTTCAGGGCGTATTTGGTCTACTCTGCCAACATACAGTTTGGTTCAATATGAGTAATTTTTAAATGTCCTCCCCTTGATAACGCTTGTCATCTGTGCTGTTGTGTAACCTTGCAATGGGCCACAGCACTCAGATGGCTGTTAACCCTAGAATTTGAAAAATAGCTTCCCTCAAGCGATGAAGTGACTGACTACCATACCTTATTATAATTGCTGGTATTTGGTTACATTAGTCAGGATTCATGTTTTGTGTGTAAATGCACCCCCGAAATTGGTGTAATTTGCGAGCAAGTTTGCCTTTTTCCAACTGACCGGTGTCCAAGATAATTACCACATTTTGACGCGATCAATTAGTTGTGTATTTCGCATTACCCCGATTGTTATCGGGGTGCAAATAGAGCGACGTCTCTATCAGAGGTTGTGGTCCTGGCAAGAGCATTGTTGCAATGGCAATCTCTGCTCGGTTCAGTTGCTACTGCTCTGTGATGTTGCGATAACAAGACACCGGGACTGGGGCGACATAATGGCAGCACCGCAGAGCACATGATTAGGTGTTCAGCCTCTGACAAGGTCAGGCCCTGGCCACTTAACCATCGCATGACTTCATAAAGCAATCTGACATGTCAGTCAGTGGTTAGCACTGGAGAGGGGCACGGCATTAAATGACAGGTCGGTACGCATGACGGGTCGTGCATAACGTGGCGCCCGTGGCCTGGCAAAAAGCGGGCCGGGCTAAAAATGCAACTCATTCCTTTGGTTGTATGCAGATGCCGTGATTGGGGGGAACAATTCACCGCTCTGTGCGTGCGCCAATCTAGATATCTGGCAATGCTGTCGTTAAGTGCCACAATCAGCACGCAGGTATTAAGTAGCACCGCCTGCCAGTTATAATGTCTATATTATGTGTCGCGTTTTTGTCACATGGCAGGTGAGAGTAGGAGAGACCATACGACACTTGTACCAGTCACAGACCAAACCTCTCTGGTCCCTGGCATTCGTGTGGCACTGAGCCAACTGCCTTCCTGAGTTTGTCCTTGGCGTTTTATTTGCGATGTTATGGTGGGCAGGGCAGTCTTAACATACCCCGGCCCGTTTTGTGGTTTCATTTAAGTAGCGGTTCTTCCGTAGATATTTTAGTAAACAGAAAAGTTGCTGCTTAACTTACCCAAAGAATACAAATGTAGAATTTACCATTTTGGAAATGTAACGGTAGTATTGTTCTTCTATCACATAACTTGCAAAAAGTCCTGCTGCATTTAAATAAAGTTTGAGTTGTGATATGATGGTTATCATTTGGTGAATGTTGACCTGAGTATGAAGTGTTAACGTTTCCCACGGGGGTGGGTGAGGCTAAACCTTAAGCTTCAAGTTATATTTTCACAACTTTGTTTTTGGTAAACAGGGAGTTTTCCCATTGTAGAGTTCATGCATTTACAAATAAATTTGCAAAGCGAATGTAACTTCTCTCCAAATAGATATTTCAATACAGATGTACGCAAAAATGGCCATGCTGTTTATAAAAAAAAAACTAGTTTAAAAATACGATTGGATGATTCTAATAACGTTTTATGGTTTACCCCATATTATATACATGTGATTGCATTTAATGTTTTTTAAATATTTAAACATCACTTCAAATGAATATTAATAAGACTTCTATTTATAAAATAGGTGTGTAATAAGTAGGAAAATGATTGACAGAAACCGTAACCATAACTTATAGCTTAATTGATCATGATGATAATTGTTAAGACATGAAGGTGAGGCTTTCAAGTTGGACACAGCTTTTCTCACACAAAAGAATGGTAGCATTTGTGTTTAATTTTGTAATAAATGTCTGTTTACATCTATGGTATGATGCAGACCAGTGTGATATTATTTATGTAATCATTGTCAATTGTACAAGATTGGCAAACAAACATCATTAACCGCTGTCGGTTGTCAATGCAATGAAATAAAGACATCTAAGACAACCAAAATTGAATCGCCAGAAACACTATGAGTTTGAGAGTAATTGAGTTATCTGTATTGGATGCGCAGCCACATGCATGCCAGCCATATCGTGCACATTGCACGCTCCATGCCCATTTATAACGAGGAGACCTGTAAGACAAAGGTTACTTCCCTAGTGGCAATTACTGAATTACTAGTAATCACCGTAGCAGTGTAATTGTCTCATTACTATCGATTCGCCGACTGCCAGTTCTTTGTAGAGACAATCTAGTTAGTGTCAGTAGACTCCAGTTGCGAGCCCAAGGGTCTGCAACTCAACCTGAGGAAGTCTTTAATGTTGTGGTGGTCCTGTCCCTAACCAGTTGGTCTGTCACTGACGGTAATGGGCGAGACGGTAGCGACCTCCTCAGACTCTTGTGCAGCGGTCTGATATGTGAGAGCCTCTTATTAAATGGAAGGCATTGAGGAGGAGTTAATATTGTAAATGCGCTCGGGGAATACCAGGATCCTTTCCTCATAATTGTGGCGAGTACTGTTGTCGTCTGCAGTAGATGGTAACATTTGGTAAGGTGTTATTCTGTAAACATTTATAAGATTCACTCTGTGAACATTTGATACAGGCCTTACTCTACAAAAATGAGCTACAAGTCTTACTCTGCAATTGTGGTTACCTCCCTTAATCTGCAAACATTTGATACAGGCCTTACTCTGTAAACATGACTTGTTTACTCTATGGGGCATATTCTGGAATTTTAATTGAAGGAGCAAAAATCTGTGAACCAGTGCAAATGAGGGTGACAGAAAGTCACTAATGACCCTCACTAGTCCTGCACTGCCTAGTTCACAGTAGTAACAATTAGTGGGTAACCGCCACCTCTAAATACACCTGTGGTACAGAGGTTAAACAATGGCCCAAGGAATGTAGGAAACCAAAAGGAACACTGAGAACTTGTCATAATGTTGAGTGTTCTAGTCAGGTGTCCTCCATTGAAGTATATCAATTGATTGTGTAAATGTTAGAAGTGTGAACATGTTTAAAAACAAAATTGACAATGGCAGGTTTCATTTAAATAGATTAAAACATTGGTCTCGATAAGCCAGCGACTTCGTATACCACTTGCCATCTGGGGTTTCTGTTCTAGATAGCAAGTTTGTAAAACACCCTAAAAGTATATATCGGTAGGAAACATTACTTCCTACAGCGTGAATTGTTTTAACGTTATAATTGTAATACAAAAACATACACATCAAATAATATTAAAAATAATAAACTGCTTTCTCAACTAAATTCTCAGAAACCATGCTCAAATATGCATAAAAACAAAAGGGTTTAAATTTGGGTTAGTCTGTCTTGAGGTTGTGTGAAGCCACAAGCTGATATATATATATATATATATATATATATCTATCAGCTTGTGGCTTCACACAACCTCAAGACAGACTATATATATATATCAGCTTGTATATATATGTGAATAAGTGCACAAATCTGTACAGGTATGTTTATTTAGAGCTATAGACACATATCTATAATGTTATTTAAGTAAATTATTTTCACACTAAAAAATCTGTCGAAAATGGATGATAAATCTATGGAATGGGGAAGATTGTATGTACTTGTGTTGTAGCCCCTACCATGTACTCACCCCCAGCCACTGTTTACAGCTACATGTACTGGACGGACTGGGGTGAGATTCCCAAGATCGAGCGAGCGTGGATGGATGGGGCACCTGAGAGCCGCTCTATCATCATCCGGGACAACATCCACTGGCCCAACGGCCTCACCCTCGACTACACCGAGTCCCGTATCTACTGGGCCGACGCCAAGTTCAGCTTCATCCACAGCTGTGAGTTTGACGGTTCCGACAGACGCGAGGTCGTCGTAGGGACACTACCACACCCCTTCGCCCTCACCCTCTTCGACAACTCCCTCTACTGGACTGACTGGCAGACGCGGTCGATCCACTCGTGCAACAAGAACACGGGCGGAGACCGCAGGGTAATCCAAGAGGACATCTATTCGCCCCTCGACGTACAGGTCTTCCATCCCAACCGACAACCAAAAGGTAGGTTTTTTTAGTTGCATTTCCACCCCAAATTATTGACGGTCTTGAACAAAAAATTTGCGTGTCCCTGTTCATGGTTTTGTGTGTAAACATTTTGGGTTGTGCCTCTGAGATTTGGTTCTCAAGGATATAGAGGCTATAGAAGTTTATTGTTATTATTGCCTGCGGAAATGTCTGATATAAATAGTTTTAACCCTATCGGTTTGCTTTATTTCTACTGCTAAATGCAAGATAATTGATTTATTGACTGACATAGACAAAAGCTGGGCACATTGCTGGGGTTGTTAGGATTTGCTGCTGTGATTTTAAGCTACTAATGTTGAATATAACTATGGTTATGCTGTTGGTGATGAAGTACAAGTCACAGTTACTGCCGTGACAACAATGGTGTGACATTGTTAGAACACATCGGCCATAGGTATTGTCGGCCTTGATACTCATCCACAAACTTCTTTTTCCGTCCTCCAGCCAAGATCCCATTTCACAAGGTGATCCGATTCATATTTTTAGATCAGTTCTCTAAAATCACTGTTGTTGCATCAGTCTTCATGTATTCTTCGCTGCACATTCAAACAGTCTGTAACATTTCAAATCCGCAAATTAGAAAACAGTTGCAGAAGTAAAGCGTATCTTCGCCGCTGTGATTAATGCACTTTGTTATTGGCAGCGATCCATGAGAGCCCTATGCACGATGTAAATGCCGTTGCGTGCCGATATATGCGCTTGCAAAAACTGCGATGAAGAATAACAACCCTGTTCCTGTTTGCCGGCATTTTCCCCTTGACTTCAGAGGTCCCTTCCATCTAATCTGCACCACAATGGCGCGTGTATTCTGAATGTGCGGCCGTGTGTTCTGAATGCGCGGACGGCAAATATCAAAGCCGCCGTCGGACAATGTATATCTTTTAAATCTTTGTTGTGTTCACCACAGGGTCTTATAGTGTCATGGGTATAGACTGGCAGCGAGCGGGTGTAGGCTGGCAGCGAGCATCAACTATTCACGGATGTGTTTGTGCTGAATGAAATATGATAAGTGGGCCCGGGGCTGAGGATATTTGAACCAGGACTCAGTGGCATTAGCAGTGGCCGAGTCTACAGCCTGCGGGAACCCAACCTGGGAGATGTCTGCCAGACCCATTTGACAGCAGCCAGTCACCCAGGCTACTGGCTACTATACTGGTTTATGTCTTTCCAGGCCATACCGTGTGTTGGTTTACATTTAATGGAAGGCAGACATTTGTTGCCACAACGTAAGGCCCAATCAACTGTTATTACCAGCATTCCCGTAGCTGGAAGCAGATTTTTGTTGCTGTGAAAAACTGTTAATGTGTTGTTGTTAAAGTTGGTGCTTGGAGTCGTGTTGAGTAAAAAATTCATATTAAAAATGACACATACCAGATTGAATTGTTTACTGCTTCACCTTCTTCCATTACAGCTCCTGTCTCTGTTAGTCCACAGCAGAGTCTTCCATTTCCCTCTGTGGGACCTATTTACTTCCCCCTGTTTGGGTAACACGTAGAAGGAACCAACTATTTTAGTGCTCTTCCGAAATACACAGGCAAAATGGGGTGAAGTTTTTAAATGACGACAGTTGGAATCTAACAACCATCCCCTAAATCGACTGCATCATTGTATTATCGTATAATAAATGTATAATTTTTTAATATATATATATACAGTGTATATATATATATATATAAATTGTGTAATTTTTGTGTTGCATTTGTCCCGACTTGTTTGTGATAAATATTTTGCAAAAACTCTGTTTAATTGATATGGGGGAGGGGCTTTGTTTATGACTTTGTTGTTTAGTCAGGTACATATAGGTAAGAAGGATAGCGACAGTTTTTGATAATTACTGTCAGTGTTTTACATCCTGGACTGGAGTCTGATTAATCGTTTCTAATACATAGCTGTATAGGTAGTTAGGCATTAACTTTGAAGCGCAACTGACCTACTGGTTTTCTTTTACGCCACCTCACAGAGGATACAAACAGAACTGGAGGTAATTAGAGTGACCTGGATGTCATTTAGTACTGCAGTAGTCCTTATCAAGTGTTTACGTTGTTTCTGTTGCTGCACGTTCACGTTCCTTCTTTACCTCAACCTTTCTTTATCTCTCTCGTGTGTTCGTTCTCGGTCGGAACCTTTCAGGTGCGTTCGTGGTGCCAGGAAGATTAATTGGCGAACACCGATTGGCGTAGTTATTAAGTTATTTGTGATCACGCCGCCATGACTGGCAACAATTGCAGCCTGTGTTGTTCTTCCTTGGCAGTAGATTTATTTTTGGCCTATAAGTATTATTTACTGTGTATTATCTTGTGGCTCACTTATTAGTGGTTGGTGCCGCGGCGCGTATAACAAAGGCTTCTCGGGCCCTAAGTCGTCATAAAAGCATCAAGGGCATTTGGCGGTGGTGTACACTTAACGAATGCACAGATTACCCACCCACAGGCATGTTTATTGTTTGTATCTTGACACTGCATCTTTATGTACGACTTCAAAGGTTTTATGTTACATTTACAATACAAGTCTTTATTCAAACTTGACCGTTGATGAATAATTCATTGCCTTTCTATGGTTTGACATATTTATGCCACCTGTTTAATTGTATGTTGTATGCGCGCGTGTGTGCGTGCGTGCGTGCGTGCATGCATGAGTTAATTTTTTTTAAAGAAGCAAGAGACTATATTGTATCACAAAATTTCTTGGAATCATTTTTCATGGAAAAAATATATATCAAACAAACAGTAAAAAACTTAAATTTTAAACTAAGTCAATAAATTTGCTGTGACATAGTGCATGATTGTTATTGCTGTCTGCCATATGGCAGTGTACCTTTGCACCAGTATTTAAACATTTATGTGGTTTTGAAATCGGTTATGTTCAATTGAACCAGTTTCCTATAACGTTACGTTGTATGTTAATTTTCAAATTCAAACTTTTTAACATTCCATAACTGTATAAAAGTTACATAATTTGAGCAAACAGACCAGACCTTCGTCATTGTTCACCTTGTCCTTCCATGTTCTTCCTTCCATATCAGGAAGAGAAAATTGTATAATCCCTTGTCCACAGTGTGGCGCCAGTGTTATATTTATAATAGTGCATATAACGTATACCAGATAAAGTGTGAAGTATGTACTGTATAGAGCCATATATGGTACAGGACACTAATGACGGCACATACACATCAGCTTTACCCTCTGTTTATCTAATCGTGTCTGTTTCAGGAGTGAACCCATGTGCGGGAAACAATGGGGGGTGTTCACACCTGTGTCTCATGTCACCCCACCCCCCTTACTACACTTGCGCCTGCCCCACGGGGGTCCAACTTCACAAGGACACCAAGACATGCGCGATGGGTAAGTGTCTCAGACTCTAATCCCTCCAAGTATGAAAGTGTTCATTAAAAATAATAAACATTCTTTATTCACGATAATATACACTTTATCTTCCTAAGGATCATGAGTTTAAAACATGAATGTACAGGTAAAATTATGTAAACAAATTAATTATATAAAAGAGTATATTGTATAATGCAGTAGCGATATATTAAAGAAATATTAAATGGATGACATTTAAAAAATTTGAACTGCACATAGAATATTGATAAAAAATATAGCATAAATAAATAAGCTAAACAAATTCTCACAGATGACTACAAACGATTGGAATGGATTATCTGCTGATTGTGTTGGTGCTAGCAGCAGGAATATGTTTAAAAACAAAGTTGACATTTTCCTCAGAAGGGCAGGGTACACAAAGATGAGACAGGTTGGATACTCGATAAGCCAAAGGCTTCCTTGGCCACTTGGTTAGTTCTCTGGGTGGGCCAATCTTCTTAGGTCTTGTCTTGTTAAATCCCACTTCAGCTCATCTGATGTTGTTTGTAAACATTGGTTTAGTTGTGATCACAATCAATTTCACTATCAGTTGTTAACATACTCAGAAATTGTGTCAATTTGTAAAGCTGTCACATTGTCTGTTAATATCAAAGGAATATCTTTGTTTAACAAATTGAAAGTTCAACATAAAGTTCAGCAATGAAATGTCAGTTCTGGTTTTAAAATTGTTTCGTGTTCCAGAGATATTTAGAATGTAATCCAGTTTTGTGCATTTATGTTATGTCGTTGTAAGCGGTCTTAACATAATATTATCATAAGTTATATATAACGATAACAATAAATAACAAATAAAAAAAAAATCGTGATCATGTTTTTTATTACCTGTAAGTAAATCTTACACGTATCATAAATCATTACCGGGTATTGAGCTCCATTGAATGATCTTATCCACATTGTCTAAACTACCAGATTATTGAACAAGTTAACAGGATTTCTTACACAGTTCTTCTCACTTTTCAATAACAAGTATTCAGTACAAAGTTAGCAACATTTTATTCACCCACAGCATCATTATGATTGGTGAAAATGGGCATTGCATCACAAGAGGGTGTTTGTTTGACTGAATGCCTTTTTCATTAAGTAGTTGAAGTAGACCTGTAAAATAATAGCTTCTAGCTTAGCTTCTCATCTTTCCATTTATGCATTTTTCACTGCCACGTACACCCGATATATCAGCATGAATAGTCGCTATTAAACTTGGTGTGTGCATGATAAACACCACTTGAAACACTCTCTTGGTGTCAAGTACGTATTTACAAGTTCACGGTTTGAAAAAAAAAATGTGTTAAAGCCCATAGATCATTTATGATTCGTTTATACAGTGGTGACAATATTGTCCACAACTAAAATACTACAAGATGTACGTGGGCTATACTGATTCCCATGATTAATGTGGATTATACAATATTCTGTAACAAGCTAGACTACCATCTAACAGGAAATAGGGAGAAAAGAAACATATAGAAAATATTAATTGGTTGGTTAACGTTAGGCTTGATGTGTGACATTCACTTTAATTAATCAAATCATGTGCAAAATGGCTGTTAAATATGTTACGTGACCCTAGGAAATGTGGAGTGCGTAAGTAATTTAACCTCGTCTGATTATAAATATTTATCTATATTAATGTTTTGTTAATTGATTACATCAGGTGGTGACAGGAATGTGACAGGTGAACCAGTAAACAAATCTTTGTCATATAATTTAAGAACGCTTTTGTTCAAAGCAGGTGTAATTGTAAGGTTTGTGTTGGAAGGGCAAAACTAAAGTAGACTTGAACCAAATGAACTAGTGTTCTAAAAATGGCACCATTGATGTAAAAAAGAGGAAATGTTTTAGTGTGATTTTGACGTAGAGATTATGTATTTTCTTAAGTTTAAAGTAGTTCTTCTATAACGATCCAATAGTTAAAGAGTTTTAGGTAAAGTTCAGTACAAAAAAAAACTTATATTAATACCACATATCACTAAGAGGGTCTAGAGTGATGTAGTAAAAGTCATCATGAATCTACTAATTATTATCTTTATTAACATTACATTTTGAATATTTATTTTTTTAATATCATTTTTGGTAGGGTGTGGAACCTTAACTTCTGAACTTCTTGGTGTAGAAGTCAGATATTGATGGCTAGGATGGGGTTTCAACCATGCACCATCTGGAGCAGATGATTCTGTAATAACACTTAGAACATCAATATCTCAGTCAAGAGAATCACATCTCTAAGCCACTTACTATCATTTTGACGCCTGGTCAGTTTCTGTCATTCCACGTCGCCTTAGTTCACTCAGCTGTATAAATGAGTACCAGACTATAGACAGTGGTGAATACTTGTGTACAAATAAGCTTCATGCAGTAATTACAGTATGGCTGAATGCTTCCCAAAGCCATCGAGATGGTGTTTGGAAGAACAGATCCACCAGGGGTAAAGTAAAGTGTATAATGTTTTGAGCAGTCCCAAGGACTGGATACAGAATACAAGAACTTACCTTTATTGTTGGTTGTTTCAGGTGCAAACAAGGTGCTGTTGCTGGCGCGTCGCACGGATCTACGTCGGATCTCCCTCGACACACCCGACTACACAGACATCGTCCTTCCCCTGGACAACATCCGTCATGCCATCGCCATTGACTACGACCCCATTGACCGCTACGTCTACTGGACAGATGATGCAGTGCACACCATCCGGCGGTCCTACCTCGACGGAACCTGTGAGTTGTGGTCAGGCCCTTAGCCAGACGTACTTTCTTGCCGTTCTTGAATGAACCAAACTGCCTTTTAACGTACGAACGTCTTGCATGGAAGCCACTCATGTCAAGCTTGCATGGAAGCCACTCATGTCAAGCTTGCATGGAAGCCACACATGTCAAGCTTGCATGGAAGCCACTCATGTCAAGCTTGCATGGACGCCACTCATGTCAAGCTTGCATGGAAGCCACTCATGTCAAGCTTGCATGGAAGCCACTCATGTCAAGCTTGCATGGAAGCCACTCATGTCAAGCTTGCATGGAAGCTATTCATGTCAAGCTTGCATGGAAGCCACTCATGTCAAGCTTGCATGGAAGCCACTCATGTCAAGCTTGCATGGAAGCCATTCATGTCAAGCTTGCATGGAAGCCACTCATGTCAAGCTTGCATGGAAGCCACTCATGTCAAGCTTGCATGGAAGCCATTCATGTCAAGCTTGCATGGAAGCCATTCATGTCAAGACAGCCATTACTGGCCAGTTTAGTGTTTTCAATGACAAACCAGTATCATTTGAGCCATTTATTTAATTAATACTGATCCATTTGATTTGTTTCACTACCAGTTATACCAATGATAGTCATTGATGTGGGCCCCTAGACTTAGGACTATTAGTTAATGGCCATCTGACCCAGCTAAATTCCACCAGTCTTATCAGTGGTAATTACCAGCCTTGGCCAGTCATCTGCCACTCTTGAAGACAGGCAGATGGGTCTCTGGCTAAGTCCCTGGTTTTGAGCAGTGTGCAACATACAGCTTAATATGTCAATGGCTAACTTGAAAATGTTGCAGTCTGAAACGTTGCGGCCCTGTCTAATGACTTGAAGGCCCAACAATCCCAGCTGTCTAATGACTTGAAGGCCCAACAATCCCAGCTGTCTAATGACTTGAAGGCCCAACAATCCCAGCTGTCTAATGACTTGAAGGCCCAACAATCCCAGCTGTCTAATGACTTGAAGGCCCAACAATCCCAGCTGTCTAATGACTTGAAGGCCCAACAATCCCAGCTGTCTAATGACTTGAAGGCCCAACAATCCCAGCTGTCTAATGACTTGAAGGCCCAACAATCCCAGCTGTCTAATGACTTGAAGGCCCAACAATCCCAGCTGTCTAATGACTTGAAGGCCCAACAATCCCAGCTGTCTAATGACTTGAAGGCCCAACAATCCCAGCTGCAATATTTATGTCGTATGAAGGCTTACCCGTGGTTCTCAAGCATTTCCTTCCAGTCTTGCAGTGCTTCCTAATTCCCTGTCATAACTCCTGTTCACCACCACACACAAGACTTTCATAAGTGATTTGAATCCACCTAACTGTTTAAAAATAGCGCAGTTTCATTCAGTCAGTAACATAAATAATTACCTGGCTGTAAGACAGGGGTAGATATATATGTCAGTGTGTAGTTTATGTACAGTAATTGTATTGTGGCTGAATCCTTCCCAGAGAAGTCAAGTTTGTGTTGGAATGAACATGGGTGAAGTGTAAGACACTTTGAACAGTCTCAAGGACTGGACGCCACATTATATATGAACTGACATTGACCTTTGTGTTGACCCCAGGTCAAGAGGTGGTCATCCACGCAGACATCAGTCACCCCGATGGTTTGGCGGTGGACTGGGTGGCCCGTAACCTCTACTGGACTGACACGGGGACCGACCGTATCGAGGTGGCCCGACTCAACGGGACCTCTCGCAAGGTCCTCATCTCTGAGGACCTTGACGAGCCCAGGGCGATCGTTGTCGACCCCATCTCAGGGTGAGTTGGATGAATCGGTCCAAGCGCAGATATGGTGCATTTTAAATTGCAAATACAAATGTGTTGTGTTTTCAGATGTCAAATACAAACGTAGCATTTTATTGCATAGAATGCATTTTTTATTTATAATATAAATACTTTGTTTAAATGTCAAATACATTTTATCAAATACAAACATGCGTACTTAAAATTTGGAATACATAAGGTTCAGTTCAAATACACTATCAAACTGGAATATAATATACAAAATGTTGAGAATCTGTAGCAATTATTGTGAAGAAGTGGGCTAGGTTAGGTAGGTGTGTGTTTACAAATATTTAGGACCCTAAAATGTGCTTGTTTGAGCAGATCAAACACACCAAATACAAATGGCTGTAGTTGGTGTGTATTTGTTCAAATTTACCAACTAGAAACATATTTTATACAAATACAGGCTTCTGGAAAACTAAAATGCAAAATTGTCATATTTAAATTAACATACATACACCAATAACCGACTGATGATGCGTTTCTCTTCTGCGCGTTTCAGCTACATGTACTGGACGGACTGGGGTCGTAAACCCAAGATAGAGCGTGCGAACCTGGACGGGTCTGAGCGCATGATCCTCATCAACACGTCTCTGCACTGGCCCAACGGCCTTGCACTCGACTACGAGGAGCAGAAACTGTACTGGAGCGATGCCCACACAGACCGCATTGAGGTGGCCGACGCTGACGGCTCACACAGACGCACTCTCGTCTCACACGACCTCCCGCACGTGTTCGGGGTCAGCCAGCTAGGTGAGACTGATCTCTCGCTTTTTTGTGCCATTGAGCTAGGATTTTGCAACGATGTTGGTGCTAAAGAAATACTTTTTTTGTTATATTGTTAATATGGTGTGTATTTTGTACAGTGTAATATACATGTTTATATGCATCCATGTGGGTATAACAGTGGCACCGTACAGTGGATTAGGCAGCAGCTAGTGATCCACTTTGCCAATTTTTTTAATTTCCTGGTATCAGTGTTCCTAAAATAGTTTAAATATAGTATTGCTCAGTTTTATGCAGATACGCACGACAGATAATACATTCTGAGAATACTATATCAAGAATAGATTTGTGAATGTCGAGTGAATATCAATGCAGCTATCCATCATATAACAAGCCCTAATATTTGTAACCATGACTTTCACAGAAATTGTTATGCAAGATCATATATTTCTTATTTTAAAACATTGTTTTTTTTATTAATAATTTAAATACTTTTTAGGTGTTATTCTGTGAGTGCATTGATGTAGCCGTACTACCGGTAGTTGTGCAGTGTTTTTGACTAAAGATTGTGGCTTGTAGGAGAGTACCTGTACTGCACAGACTGGCAGAGACGGTCCATTGAACGCATTAGTAAGAAGACAGGGGCTGACCGCAGCATCATCATTGACCAGTTGCCGGACCTCATGGGACTCAAGGCTGTGGACGTCACCAGAGTCGAAGGTCAGTTACAACTCTCACAAACTACTCACAATTAGCTATTTTATTTCTTTAATTTAGTGACATCTCTGAAAAGTTATTGGTGTTTTTAAATAATTTGTTTGCATTTATATAACAGCAGTCCTTTGTCATGGTGTTGGTATCTGTGTAGTTCAGTTATTGGTTTTTCCATTGATAAAGACAACGTAATTGAGTAGTTAATATAAGGGTTGAACTTGTCATTGAAACAACTCTACTCATGAACAAAGCTAGTCATTGTTTACACTGGTAGAGTAATGTTTTTAATAAAAAAAATTGTGATGAACAATTTATGAAATAGACCATGTAGCTTCCAAAAACAGGCAGTTTGTTGGACTTGAATGAACTCGCTTCATAATACCGGTTAACGATTATATAGCACATTTTTATGTCATTTGATTTAATCTTGGAATTCCAGCTGATAACGGTGTGATCACAGAACTAATAATACTGTTTCTGTTCGTGTTTCAGGCAGCAATGCGTGTTCACACAACGACAATAGCTGCAGCCACCTGTGCCTCAACAGGCCGGCACCCAAAGGCCCGATATGTGCTTGCCCAATGGGGCTAGAGCTGCTGGCCAATGGCAAGACGTGCATAGAGCCCGAAGCCTTCCTGCTGTTCTCTCGACGGGCCGACATCCGTCGTATCTCACTTGAGACGAAACACAACGACATAGTGATCCCTCTCGCAGGGGTAAAAGAGGCAAGCGCCCTCGACTTTGACATCAATGACAGTCGCATCTACTGGACAGACATCAGTCTGAAGGTACGGCACCAACGTCTACTGGTAGTGTTGCATTTTCTCTGTTTTTTCTTGCACATCACAGAATTTATATTGGAAAGTGTGAATGGGTTATGCAGTTATCGTAGACATGACTGATATTTAACCAGCATACAGAACTGTTAAAAATGTGTTGTCCAATTGTTTCTATATAAGTATTAGTCTGACACTACAGTCTTATCTCAGCACAGGTCAGTGTTATATATGAGTGTTATTTTACTGTATGCCATGTGATGTATTGTATTCCATTTTTATCTCATTTTAAATACATTTTTTTATGTATTATATATTTGTAACATTGGATCATAAACATAATTATGTGCATTGATTTGTATAAGACTTGAATCTGCTGCAAAAGAATTCTGCAGTGGCACCTCACTATTAAGGCCACCCATGGGTCTCGACAAGTGACCTGAATAGCGAGGTGACCATATTAGTAGGACTAATTGCTTATCCTTGACTGTATATAGAAATAATTTGGGACTGTCCTGGAGTGACCTTAATTGCGAGGTGGCTGTATTGCTGAGGTGATCATACAGTGAGGTTTGACTGTATATTATTATTGTGTATTGTATGCGGTAATCTTCCTGTTAAAACTTCTTGCAAACTTTTTTGTTGAACCACTGCCATATCGACAAGAGCAAGTTGCTGTGTTAGTTACCGGAGGATCTCATGAGTGAAGTGTGCCGTTACAGAGCATCAGTCGAGCCTTCATGAATGGCAGTGCCCTGGAGCAAGTGGTAGTCCATGGGCTCCAGTTCCCCGAGGGTCTCGCGGTCGACTGGGTGGCACGCAACCTCTACTGGACAGACACGGGCACCAACCGCATCGAGATGTCTCGCCTCGATGGGTCCTCAAGGAAGGTCCTTCTCTGGGTGGACCTCAATGGACCACGGTCCATTGCACTCGACCCACCTGAGGGGTGAGTGTTGCAGAATGAAAAGTGCAATTAAATATAATAAAAAGTCAGTTATAAAAATAAATGACGGGGGGAATATTCCAACTGATGTGAAGTCACTCCCACTGAACAATAGTGCAGTAGGAAGTATAACACAATTTTGCCGTCTTTTTAAGACTTATACTGTGCTTTTCCTCATTAGCTCCCATTAGCATATCCATCCACTTGTTGGGAACTTTAGTAATGCTTGCCTATTTCTGAGGTTAACCTACCCTTTGTTTTGATATACTTCTGTAGTTTCCAAGGATTTAGGCACAAAAGAAGTTTGCTTATAATGATTGAAAGTGAAATTAGATGTAATAGTAAATAAGTCATGCAAATGGGTAAGTGTTTTATATGTGTAAACAAGCCAGTGTTGAGCTTATTTATGATTTTGGTGTTGTTTTGTTGTATGCGTAAGTTATATTCTAAATAAATATTTGTATAGCACCCATTCATTGGAGATTGCTGTCATCTACTTTACATACAGTTGTAACTTTAAATTATTCTAAAAAATATACCAATAATAATTTGTCTATAGTGCACTCCATAAACAATAAATACATATAATAAATAGTAAATATTATACAATTAAATGTTAAAAGTAATCAAATTTATTAAAATATATTTTCATATTATTTATAAGGTATTAGGATAATTTCTGAACTCTATAAATTACTGATGTTAATACATCATTAAATCATTTGTTGCCTGTTTTCTCCAGCTTCATGTACTGGATCGACTGGGGCACTGACCACAAGATAGAGCGAGCCCTGCTGGACGGCACTGACCGCCACCAGCTCGTGTCCAACACTGGCCGCATCAATGGACTGACTATTGACTTTACTGACCGCCGACTCTACTGGACGAACCTCGACAGTCAGATGATTGAGACGTCGGACCTACTTGGCAACCACATTCAGCCGGTGATCAAGGAGGACATCCCTCACCCGTTCGGTCTGACGCAGTACATGGACTACATCTACTGGACGGACTGGAACACCCGCAGCATAGAGAGGGCCAATAAGACGACCGGGAGTAACCGGACACGCATACAGGGCGACCTCGACTACGTGATGGACATACTCGTGTTCCACGCGTCCAGGCAGAGTGGTATGTCAAAGTTTCTGTGTTCTTTCTAGGTAGGGTTCTTGCAGTGTAGTTGTAGTTCAGTGGGCTTATTCAGATGTGTGTTTTTAATGTGTTATAGTTAAGTAGACTTCTTCAGTTTTTTTATTTTTTATAGTTTGGTATAATTCTTCAGACATGTTTTAATTTGTTAAAGTTCAGTAGACTTCTTCAACAGTTTTATAATGATTTATTTATAGCATAGAGGTACATTAAAATAGAAGTTTCAATATAAAATGATTAACAATACAAAAAAGGTATGTCACAAACTTCAAAGCAACGTGGAATATACATCAGTTAGGTAATCTTAAAGATGTTTAATGCCATAAATAATCTGGTCGATAGACTATAAATATAAAAAAATTATTAATATCCTGGCCATTTGTTCTGCATTGAAAGGTAATGTGTGATGTTGACATTGTGTGTACTGCAGAAGCAAGCTCTCAAGTAGGTCTGAAGTTAACTGCCTCTGATATAATATGTCTTCAATATATCTACTGAGTTCTATAATTGCTGTATTGTTGTAGGTTGGAACCCGTGTGGGGTGAACAGCGGCGGGTGTTCTCATCTGTGTATCGCCCACCCAACCCGCTACTTGTCCCGCCTTACCCACCGCTGTGCCTGCCCCTCACACTACACCCTTGCACCCGACGAGAGGGCCTGTCTACGTAAGTACTTTTGTTTGCTTCTAGGTGCCATGTCTGTCACGGGCGTTGCCGGTCAAGGCCCTCCAAACCCCTCGGTTGTGTATTTTGTAGTAGCTTCGTAGCCTTCGTTATTCTCCTTTCAAACCATGTTCCCAGACTATCCAGTATTTTTATTCTCTCTGCATTTCCCCCTGGATCTTTCCTGTTAATGTATGTTCTAACTTTCTCTTATTATATGGCCTATGATAGATTTTGCTAATGATCTTTATTTTTGTTTTGTCAGTTCTAAGGATGTCTCTGTCATTTCTTTCTGCCCATGGTACTCTCAGCATTCTACTCATGAACCACAGTTATGTTGCTTCTATGTTTGTTTATTTGTAATCTTTGAGTTATTTCCCACGATTCATACCCATGTAGCAGTATGGGCTTTATGTTGCGTTGTGATACGTTTTCAAGTCATATACCTTACCCCTTGAAATGTTGTGAGTCTTATACCTCATAACTTTCTCACACATCAAGTGGACGTTATCTGTTTTGGTAGCCCTGTTTGGGTAAGAAACTGTTGACCTGTGTAGTTTGAGTGATGTGCCTAACAAGGTGTCAGGTGTTTTACATGGCTTCTTTCACTATCCCGAACGTAATGTTACAAAATATAAAATGTTCATAAAGTACTTATTATTTGTAAATCATACCACACTGGTTGCACATTAAACACAATAGGAGCTCAAGTTACCTATCATTTTGATAGTTTTTATGTAACTAGTAAAACAGAATGATGGTGTTGTTTTACCCCACCTATGAACATTGTGTCATTTGTTCACAGCTCCAGACAACTTCCTGCTGTTCAGTCAGAATCGCCGCATTAGTCGTATCTTGATGGGGAATGGGGTAAACACCACCACCCCCGACATTGTTCTACCAATCCAAGTGGTGCGCAGTGTCAGGGCGCTGGCCTTTGACCCCGTTGACCGGGTCATCTACTGGATCGATGGACGCAATAAGGCCGTCAAGAGAGTAGCTGAGAATGGCACCAAGGTGTGTATTTGTATCTGGTGTGTGTGTGTGTGTGTGTGTGTGTGTGTGTGTGGTTGTGTGTGTGTGGTTGTGTGTGTGGTTGCGTGTGTGTGCGTGATTGTGTGTGTGTGTGGTTGTGTGTGTGTGTGTGTGTGATTGTGTGTGTGTGTGTGGTTGTGTGTGTGTGATTGTGTGTGTGTGTGTGTGTGCGTGATTGTGTGTGTGTGTGTCTGGTTGTGTGTGTGTGTGGTTGTGTGTGTGTGTGGTTGTGTGTGTGCGTGGTTGTGTGTGTATGTGGTTGTGTGGGTGTATGTGGTGTCTGTGTGTGTGTGCGTGGTTTTGTGTGTATTTGTATGTGGTGTGTGTTTGCGTGGTGTGTGTTTGCATGGTTGTGTGTGTACGTGGTTGTGTGTGTGTGGGTGGTATGTGTGCGTGGTGTATGTGTGCATGGGTGTGTGTGCGTGCGTGCGTGTTCATTGGTCAGGTGAAAAACTGTCCATTCTAGTTCACTTGTCTGTGATATATCCAGTTCAGGTTTTTTCTGTTGGACAGTAAAGAGGCATTTATGTAACCATTTTGTGAAACTTGTCCAATTTCATGCAAATAATTGTATAAAGTGTGTTTTAGTTTAACACTAGTAGATTGAAAATGAAATCCAAAGATACCAACTTGAAATGGAAAATACGTGGAATGTTCCAAAATCGGCACGTGACTTGGTATTCCAATGGAAATTAATTTTCAGTTAAATTTATAATTTTTTAATGTTAGCTTAATTATCATCTGTTTGCATCATTACCAATTGTTGGGTAATTGACAATATTTGAAAGTTTAACTTTCATAATTTACATTTGCACATAACTAGGTGTGTAGTGCGAGTAATCCTTGTACAACTCTAATCCTCACGTGTTCCTGTTCTGTTTCAGCCGTCGATGTTCCTCCACGCCAGTCAACACGGCAGTAACTTTGTCCTCTACGACATTGCCATTGACCCGTACTCACGTCACCTCTACTGGAGCGACAGCAGGAACAACGTCATCAACGTCACCAGACTCGACATGTCATCAGTCGGTATCGTCATCACCGGACCACACCAGAAACCACGATCCATCGCACTCGCCCCAGGGAAAGGGTGCGTGTTGTATTTAATAATTCATAATGATGTAATTGTTTTACGTGGGATGATATCCGTTATTATTACAATTAATATCTTTATTGTCCAGTTTGCTACATCGTCCATTATATAATACCCTCAGGCACACTGTGGTCACGTATATTAGCCTTGTTCTGCGTGTTGCATGGAGTCAGGTGTAGATGTTTATGCAATAAGTGAGACAAATATGTTGATGGAAATATGTATATAGCTGATGTGACCAGAACATGTACTTGGTATCAGATGTTGCAGCGAATATCATCACCAATGGTCTGTATTTCTATGCTGTTGGAAGCCTGATTCAATACAGGAATTTGGTTTCATAGCCCTGCATCTCTGTCCCATCTACATTTCTAAAAATGTTGTTAATTTAATTTGTGCTTGTCCTTTGTATTATACGTCACATTTATCACCACTTTTTTATTAGGATGATTAATATAACAATTTTTACTAAGAAGATAGATTTCTGCATTTCTGTTTTAATTTTCTTGTTACATGTGTATTGAGCGAGCTAATGAGACTTGTATTGCTGGTTGTCAAAATGTCACATTGGCTGTTACTTTTGGTTGAAACTTGAATATTTTAAAAAGTTTTAGTAAACTATTAAAGAAATTTTTTTTGCACGTGTGTATTCTTCCAGTGACATTGAGTGAGATAATAAAACTGATGTTTCTGCTTTCAGCCTGCTGTTCTGGGCGAACCTGGTGAAGCCTGCGCGTATTGAGCGTGCAGCGATGGACGGCACAGCCCACATGACCCTCTTCAGCACGGAGCTTGGCTCTCCCCTCGCTCTCACTGTCGACGTCCCCACCGGCAAACTCTTCTGGACTGACACTGATCTGAAGCGCATCGAGAGCGCCGACTTCGATGGGGGAAACCGACAGGTGATTGTTGACAGTCAGCTGGTGCAGCCGGTGGGGCTGGCCGTCAGTGGAGACTACATCTACTGGGCAGACAAGGACCAACAGCTGATAGAGCGTGTTCACAAGATGACCGGGCTACAACGTTTGACGGTGAAGAGTCGGGTTGCGCAGCTCAATAGTTTAGTAGCGGTCAGTATGCCGTCGGACGATCTGATTGGCCGCCACCCGTGTTCCCATAACAATGGCGGATGTCCATATTTGTGCGTCGGAAAAGGCGGGAAAAATGTGACAAGTCGGTGTTCATGTCCTATTGGGATGATGCTAAAGTTAGACGAAATATCGTGCGCGGAACCGCCAACATGCGTGCCAACTCAGTTCACGTGTCGCATCTGGTCGACTGACTGCATCCCTCTGGTGTGGAAGTGCGACGGCTACCCGGACTGCGAGGACGAATCGGACGAACTCGACTGTCCGAAGTGCTCGAGGAACGAGTTCCGCTGCAAGAGCGGGCAGTGTATCGTGCGGAAAGAGCGCTGCGACGGCATCCAGCAGTGCCAGGACAACAGCGACGAGGCAGATTGTCCGCCGTGTGGCTCCACGACCTTCGAGTGCACCGCCGATAAGACGTGTGTCGATATATCACTGCGGTGTAACGGTAAACGCGACTGTTCTGACAGTCAGGACGAGTACGACTGCACGGTGATCAACCGCCCCATGCAGGTCGGACTTGTGACTAACACGGCACAATACACCATCAGCATCATTGTTGGCTTCGTTGTTGTGCTGGTGGTGTTGATCGGGGTCGTGCTGGCGTGTCGTCGTAAGAGCCAGCAGGTGTTACTCGATGACAGTCGTGACATCATGCTGGTGAAACCGCTCAACCCTACATCGTCCTCCCAACAGAGCACGCCACCAAACACGCTACTATCATCACACGACCAATCAGGCACAATGTGTATGTCACTGAACACTGCGTTACACAGCAGTGGGCCATTGCTGTACGATCGCAACCACGTCACCGGGGCGTCGTCGAGTAGCTCGGCTGTGACGCGCTACCCCCACGAGACTCTGAACCCGCCGCCGAGCCCGGTGACGACAGACACTTCGCGGTGCGCGCCCTACTACCTGTCCCCCAGTCCGTCCACCATGCACTCCTCTCACAGACACTACAAGAAGTTATGGCGGCACAACCCTCCCCCTCAACCCACCCCTTGCAGTACGGACGTGTTCGAAGACAGCGATCCCTACTGCAGCAAAGACTATGCATGTTGCGGTGACTCTGCCACTGAGTTGAACTACGACTCGGATCCGTTCTACCCACCGCCACCCACGCCCCGCAGTCATTACTTCTCCGATGAGCCGAGCTTTCCACCCTCGCCCTCAACGGAACGAAGCTTCTTCAACCCCTACCCCCCACCCCCGTCGCCAGTGGGCATGTCCGATTGCTGATCCAGCGGCATCAGTTGTATTATGTGATTGTAGCATAGCGAAACAAAGGCAGCATTGATCGCTTCTCCTCACAATCTCTTGCTCTTTTCCTGTATTGTGTTATCCTCCCGTTTTCCTGCATCCATAAGCCGACTACTCATCACAAAATATTTAATATAAAAGTATTTAATATGACCAGTGTAAACAAATGATGAGACTGTCGACATTTACACACACCTGTCGCGATGTCGCTTCAAGTAGCATTATCTTGCTTATCCCTTCCTTGTAATAGGATGATGGCGGGGAGAGGTTTAGTTTGTTAAATATTTTGTATATATTTGTACAGCACATGATTGTTTTCACATTGTATTTATACTGTAAAATATTCAGCGTTTAAATTGTAATATATGTCGCACACGGTACAATTGCAAGATTTGCTATTGAACAATGATGTTATATTTGTATATAGAATTGTGTGAATACAATCGTATCCGCAGTGGGAATCGTGTGAATACAGTTGTCTCGATACAAAATTGTAGAAATATTTCTTTGAATCATGTCGATTTTAGGAATGTAATTGCCCTAGACTGGCTACCAGTCAAAACGGCTATTTTCTTACAGATACAGTAAGGCATAGTTCTTACAAGTACGGGTATATTTTGAGTACAGTTTTCATTTGATCCTATGATTTAATGGTTGCTCAAATGTCGTGCCATAATTAATGAGTGTGGTCGAGTATAATTATAGAGTTATAGCGGTGTACTAAGGAAAGGTTTTTATTTTTCACATCGGCGTCATCAAATGAAAATCGGACATTACGTGACCAACATATTAGCACAGTAATCGTAGATTGAAAAGGGGACTCAAGAATGGTGTTTTTAGACATTTAACTGGTGTTGAAATATGCATTTAAAACCATCTAGCATTTTGGAAATGTGCTCGTAATAATTACCACATTGAATTACACTGAAGCATGTCTCAGTTTCTAGGTACACATTGTGAACTTGGGACACATTTTTAATTGGCTGTGAAATGCAGAAGACAACCTCAGTTAGTGAAGTATGGTAACGATTAAAAATGATTGTGCCATTTCATGGTAGCCACCATTGCCAATAGAAAACAGGAGTTTTTTATGATTGAAAACAACCACAGTTGCATTTCACAGACTCTGCCGTGTACGTGCAGGGTTTCTGTAGTGATTGCATTCATGCATACTGTATTTCTTGTTGAGACACTAAGTGTTTGGAAAGCTTCATGCTAACATCTGAAAATATGTTTATTAGCATATCAATCTTAGGATGTAATATTTATAAAATAAAGTGATGCTAGTGTATCTTGTACATGCGTGTTATTTTCTCAATTTATACTTAGTCATCCTCTTAACGTGGTGACATGACAAGTTCTTTCCAGTGGAGTTCGTCTGTCATGGCATTACATTGCAATAAGCACCACTTATTTTGAGGCCTTCCTCAATGATCTCTCGCACATTTATCTTTCTCCGAGGGTTTCCAGAATAGAACTAAATTGGTTACTTCGTCATGGTGCATCATTTAAGACATTTTCATAATATTTACTTTTGGCAAAATCTTTCATCAATACTAGGCCCTATTTGCTGTCCTACACTGATTTTGTCTTCGTTAGTGGGTATATTTTCAAAAAGTCCACCAAACTAGAATTATTGTACACATGATAAGGGGCCATCTGTCAATTGCATAAAGAAGGGTAACCGTTCCTGCATACGTTATGAGGAGGTCAGTCCAGATACAAACACCCACTTTGGGGGAACCTATCTATCAGGCGCCACTCGTGTCAGAGAACCGCGATGCTCATTGGTCAGTACGTCGTAGCGAGAACGTCGTACTGACCCCATTACAACCAGCTGAGCATCGCGGTTCTCTGACACGAGTGGCGCCTGATACCTGATAGTGGAGGCCCATGGCAGAGATTGTCCGCTCACCGTACCCTATGAAACTTATTAGTTCTCACTCCTACCTACTACAACATGACCTTCACAGCACAACACCAATTTCCCGTGTATTTAGAACACATAGCAGCGTAATAATTATCATAGGTATCAACAGTACCGCTTTCGGACGGGTAATCCCGCTTTTTATTGTCGATCCCGCTTTTCTGTTAAAATATCCCGCGTTTTTGTGAAAATGTCCCACTTTTTGTACATTTCGCCTCCGAAAAAAATCGGCGATAAAATGTATTTATTTAAAGTGCTCTGCTAGTTGTATGAAAGTATCTGTGGTCGCGAACAAAATTTTTTCCTGCGCGCGGGCACGTGATTTCGCTATCGCTGTGTCAAGTCGGCGGCCTACAGATACAATCAGGGCCACTGTAGCAAGAGACTGCACCTGTGATAGCTGTTTGATAGTTAGTGTATCGCAATATAAGGCCAAGAATTGGTCACAATGAATCCCTGTCTTTCTTATTTGATTGTCTTTGCATGGTTGGAACGATTTCACATTGAAACTTTTATTGTGTGATTATTAGTGCTATTTTTATTGCGCAAATGTCGTTTCCTTTAGAATTGGTGTTCGCGCACTTTCCCACTTTGTTGTGAGCTGATGTTGACATCTATGAATTATACAGGCCCGTAAGCTGGGCGGCGATTGGTGTGAACACGTTCCCATTCGGCTGAGAATAGCGCGCTCTTGCTTGATAGGGAGATGGGGGTAAAGTTTTATATTTTGGGAAGGAATGCAGTTGGTGGCCTCACGGGATGTAATTGGAGGTGACAAGGGGGTGCAGTCAAAAGTGCTGATACAGAATTAAAAGATATAAAACTGAAGATGAGCATAGCACACGACTGACGACGAGAAAAGGGGGCCATGACCTAAAAACGGTTTGCGGAGGCAACATTCATGCGAAACAATTACAAATGAATTTGTTTCCCAAATCCATGTTGAAACGGAGATATAATATTGTGATCGTCTAGATCGATGTTGATGAATGCGTGAACACATGTTCCTTTATTATGTGTGTGTGTGTGTGTGTGTGTGTGTGTGTGTGTGTGTGTGTGTGTGTGTGTGTGTGTGTGTGTGTGTGTGTGTGTGTGTGTGTGTGTGTGTGTGTTGAAAACTGTAGTGACAGGTCTGCATTTCTTGTAATTGCATGTATCCTATTTGACACTTCGATATCACATGAAATCCCCATCTAACAAATATATAAAGTGGACTCGCATTATGAATAAACACACGCCCTCGCACAGTTGTTTCCCTAATATTGTCCTGTATGGGGGGGGGTTTCCGCTGGGAAATGAGACCTAGGAGCTCTACAGAAGTGCTACAAGGACTCGTTGAAAAGGGAACTTATCGCATGCAAGATCAGCCATCACCAGTGGGAAGCTCAGACGGCAGATGGCGTCGTTTGTAGACGGCAAGTATGACAGGCTGCCTCCACTTTCGAAAACCAGCGGAGAACATTTAATACTGACGAGAACAGGAGAAAAAGAAAGAACCCACCTGCACCTTCATGCAGCAACAACACCTTAATTCCCTTGCAGCTGCAGCGACAAAATTTGCCTGTCTATGTGACCATGCCATGATAAGCATTGCCAGCCACCAGCGCGCCTGCAGCAGACGTGGACCAATATGCCTTCCCGAATTTCGATCCCGAAGCCAAGTCAAGAGAAAAAATCGCTGCAGGGAATGTGCAGAATATTGATCAAGATCATTATGATCTCGACACCTTGGCGCAGTGGAAAAGTCAATGGGAATGGAGTTTCACCCGCAATTTTTTAATATCCTTTCCTGTACAAGATTAAGGAACCCCATTACCTTCAACTATACAAGCTGAAAGGCCACTCACTTGGGCACTCATCCACCTCCAAGTACCTCGATGTTGACATCACGATCGACATACCTGAATAATTGGAAGCAGCAAATCAATAGAGTGACTGGGAAAGCGAATAGCATGATCGGATTCTTGAGGAGAAATCTTAAAACGCAGAACAGGACAACAAAGACCAACGCCTACGTTGCCCTGGTACGACCACACCTTGTTCTAGAACCCAGCCACCGCCGAGGGGCAGAACACTATTGAGACAGTGCGGAGAAGAGCCGCACGATACGTCACCAACAGGTCCAACAACACCAGCAGTGTAACATCAATGCTCGACGAACTGATGTGGGAGTCTCTGGAAGCTAGACGAACCAAACTCCTTATTGTTATTTCCCCTGAACAGTATCTCACTCCAGCACTTGGCAGAACTCGATCAAACCATTCCCGCTATTTGTAACGGTATTGCTTGTATCTATGTATTATATAACATACAAACAACACGTCGAGAGAATATGTTTAATACGCTGCTACCTGGATACACAGCTACACTGATCTAAATTCTAGGCTAGACTGATTCACTACACTAACAGCGGCAGCGCCTCACTACTCTATATGCTAATTAGCTGGTGGGACCACGGACAAACACACAGACAGAAAGATAACCGTATTGTTTTAAAAGTGCCATAGCAATTGATACTATCTGTATGATGTCAACAGCCAGTTTCTTAACCCTTGCCGGGATACACCCGTCCTTCCCCAAACCGAGACGTAGCCCCTAACATAAAGAAAGTGAACATTTTAATAGAGCCTCTTAGAGTGTGGCAGTTACTAATGGAGTGTATGCATGCGCCTCGTCTCGACTCCCTATCCCGATCGCGCCACGTGCTCTGCATGTTCGTTTGTCCAACAATGGAACTGGGGCGTGGCGAGATCGGGAGTCTTAGAATGATTCAATCAAATGTCTTGTGTACAGTGACACTACACCAAGACACGCCTATGCAAAATTACGGAAAAAGTTACTGAACAGTTTTTGAAATAACAGAAAAGACAACCTTTGATCCATGCAAGACACATACTCCGCATGTGACAGATGTAGGAAAAGGGATTAGTTGTGTGACGGGTTGTAGCCAGCCAGTTAGTGGCACTACCACATGAAACGTCTATGCAATATTAGAGAAAAAGTTACTGGAGTTTTTGAAAAAAATAGCAAAATGTGAAAATTTTAGTTTTGGAGTTCTTTTTGTGCTCTTAGAACGATTCAATCAAATACAGATTTCTTGTGTACAGTGACACTACCACATGAAATGTATACGCAAAATTAGTTACTGAACTTTTAGAAAAGACAGTGTTTTTTGGGCCCTGGGGGTCCTTAGAACAATTCAATCAAATACAGATTTCTCATGCATAGTGGCAGCACCCTAAGATACGTCTATGCAAAATTAGAGAAAAAGTTACTGAATGGTTTCCGAGATACGGCAGCTAACGGTGGACGCAAAGTAATGGCAAGTCCGTTGGACCATCGGCCCCAAAATGGACCAAGAGGACCTAAAATCCTTTTGACTATATTGTGAGTTTGTAATTATTGTGATATACCATTAGAAAGAAGATAAACTAAACTACAAAGTTATATTGACAAATTAGCTGTTTGATAACAAGTAGTGTACTTAGGACGCTGCCTACAAATAACATTTGCAGTGAGAGGGGTACAAGTGTTTGCATGGGAGGGCACTGCATGCAGGGAGAGGTCACACCTGCCAAAGATCCCGTGAAATGTTTAAGTCTCTCCCAGAATACAGGCAAATCTCCAATACTACCCCCATCATCCACGGAATATGTGCGGAGACATGCTGAACTGTCGAAATTCCTATGAAAAACCCGAAATAACAGCACCCCCCCCCCCATCTTCAGATGTTAGGATTCAACACAGCGCAACACGGGAAGTGTGCTGAACAGCATATGAATCTCCCGGGATTTAAGGTAGCAGGATCCCTTTTGAACTACTTTTAACACCATATAATATTGTCATTAACTTGATGTACCATAAAATAGCACTTGGTTTAAATTTGGTAGGAAATTATTTTTGTTGCATAAATTATGCTAATTAGCTGACAATATGGCTGCCACGACAGTCGAAAGGGACTCTTTTCAAACATGATAAAACTTTAACTATACACAGCAGGGATATGAAATTAACAACAGTCAAAGATAACACATAAAGGCATATTCTGAGGGAAATAGATATTACAAAAAAGAAATTTAAATATTTTTACATTTATTCTTATATTCTAGCGCCTAATTAAATATTCGTGCTTAATAAAAAATCACATTCCACCATTTAAACACAAAATCGTTCCATCATTCCTTAGCCAATTATATAGAAACAATGCTGAAAAAATCAGAGCAATATCTTTAATGGTGTTGAAGATAACATGTTTGAAGGTAGAACACATCACGAAAAAATTATAGTTGAGTAAAATGCGTTTAAAGTTTTGCACTGCAATACGTGGCTATGGAACATAAACAAATTCCAGCTTCACTAATTAGGGTTTTTTCTTCTAATTAGGATTTTTGTCATTTTATACTTGTTTAGCAATCATTAAGCTACAACTATAATGCATTAAAAAAGATATGTACAAATTCAAAAAAATCACATTTTTAATGGGATCCTGCTACCTTAAACAAGTAGGCATGTATACATCACTAAAAATCCAACACAAGACATATTGAATGAGTGAACAGATTTTAATGCACTCCTTCGTTATCTCAACAGTGAAGACAACTAATCATCTTCGTACTAAAGTAACAGATGTTATATTCGCACTATAGTAACGTCTTCAACTTGATGCACAGTGAAGATAACCAGTCGTTTTCGATGCAGAGTAACCAGCAGATGTAATATTTGCAATGAAGTAGCTGTCTACAACTTCAGCTTGGTTCGCCGCCAGTGACGCCTCTTGGCATTGTACCTACAAACAAAATTTGGAGTAAATGTGATGTCTCACATCAAAACCGCCCACAAAGCAGTGATCGTGATTTTGCACTACATGCATTTCACTGGGTATTAAAAAACAGCTCTTTCATAATTATGTTTTTTAAAGTAGTAACGCTTCTATCCAAAATCGAGCAACTGATGCATTGCTAAGGACAACAGCAACAATCCAATATGACAAAGCACAAGTTATCGAACAGATTTTCAGTTCAGTGTAAATATTTTGATATTGCTGATTCTGCAAGTGATACAGACAGTGACACATCTAAATAATTTGCGTAATGAGAAACTTCTATTGATGAGATGCCGTTGGTATTCCCGCAAATCGGACTGTTAGTTACCATGGTAGACATGAGCCTGATCACAGTCCACCATCAATAGCTAAGAGTATAACTGTCTGTATTATGGGATGCATAAAAATAGAGTTGAATGGTGTTCGACTAGGAGTTACTGGGAATGCATCGACTACTGACTGTCTTGAACGGATGTGGTAATGTCCTAATGCAAATCAGTATACATGTATATGCTAAATTGTGGTTACTAAGGGGGTGTGAAGTGTAAACACAAAATGGGCTTGAAGTCTTTTGGTCTATATTGCGAGTTTGTAATTATTTTGATATACCATTAGAAAGCAGATAAACTAAACTATGAAGATATATTGATAAATTAGTTGTTTTATAACATTGACTATATGTGGCAAAACATTTCCCCAAAAATTCAAATTTGTGTTGCATTTTGTCACTTTACTTTTCACCAGACATTTTCTTCACGAAGGAGGAAACATCTCAATGAGCAAGTTGATTTTTTTGTACACCATTCTCCCATGAAAACAATGGTATAAAATGTGTTCACGTATCTTGGATAATTATCTCATTATGTAAAATTCTGTAGTAACATGCGAAAGAACAGAATGGCAGCGTGTGGCATCACTGAAGGGATTAATGCAATTTTTTTTACTAAAGTAACGAGTTTGGCGAACATTTCGATGTAAATTTATTTGTGAAACAGTTACTGTCGTTGAAAGTAGTAACATTAAGTTTGTTGCTGCTGAAAATGCACCATGGCACAAAGTAGACAAAAATAGGTGCAGTTGTCAGTTCACTCCAATTTGAAGTCTTCAAAGTACATTTTCACTGATAAATATTGCACTAATTAGCATGTCCATGCATATTATATCATGTATCCGCATGTATGCCTCCTTGTTATCACCAGTATGAAGTAAATTAGCAGTTATCTTTCAATTGTTTTCCCGAAATTTGACGACGTTTGCGACTTGTCCACCATATTTGGTTTCAATTTACGTTGGGGTAGCCGACTCCTATGTCAAATAACCAATGAATGGCACTGATTTGGTGATACCTACATGCTTCCTAATGACGGCAAGATAGACGTCATTCAATATCAAATGTTAAAATTTGGCATTTTGGGGGTATTTAGAATGATTGAAGCAAATACAGATTTCATATGTATAGTGGCACTACCACATGGAATGCCTATCCAAAATCAGAGAAGACGTTAGAGTTTTTGAAAAAATATGAAAATTTGCCAGTTTGGGGGTCCTGGAGCCGTTAGAATGATTCAATCAAATACAGATTTCTTGTGCAGTGGCACTACCCTAAGATGTCTATGCAAAATTAGAGAAAAAGTTGCTGAACGGTTTCTGAGATATGGCAGCTAATGGCGCATGACGGATGCAGAGTGATGGCATAAGCCTGTTGACTTTGGCCAAAAGGACTGAAAATTATAGTGACAACAAAAAGTGGAAATTTTTTTAACAACTATGGGGACCCAACGCTGGACTTTTGTTTTGTGTATATTTTACCCATGCTAATTTGAACTATAGTGCTTACCGGATTGTGTTTCCAGTCTTCATGCGCACCCACTGTGGGATCGGCCGATTCTGTTTCATCTTCTTTGCTAGCTTCATTTTGATGCGGAATGACTTATGGGCCGCCTACAAACACAACAGTAGTTATGGTACTACATGAAACAGCAACAAGATAACAGAGAAAATGTACATCACTGCGTTCATTTATCTTTTAGGGAATTACCCTTTTAGGCATACATTATACAAATTTAATCTTTTTGTGACATTTTCAAGCCCAATTAGAACCAGTTTACATCAAAATACTGTTATATTGTTCACTTCATTTTCAAGCACAATGTGCTGCAATTCATGGCCATTGCGGTGTAAACCAAGAATGCTATCTGGATACCAAATGCCATAACGGAAACAATGTGGAACGAAAATGAGGGCACTTGTGTAGAATCCGGACCCACCTCAATTTGGCTGTTATAACTTGAGTTTTGCCTAACTCTGAATCATTGTGCGTTAGTGCTATTATTCAACATTATCCCAGGCATAATTACGTTTAAGAATATTGCGTCTCAGCGCACTACTGACGGCCTACGCCCCGGTTTTCATCAACATACGCCGCTATATTACTCATTTTACGAGCGCAAATCCGCAATGTGGTAACGCACAACTGCAGCGGTGCAGAATAGCACAAACTGGGTCGCTATTTGGGCTTCAAAAATGTATTAAGACACAATATTTGTTTGATATAAATATGCCTGGGTCTGGGGTGATGTTAAATGATGGAACTAACGCTCTGAGGTATCAAATTTAGGCAAAACTCAAGTTATCACGGCGAAATCGAAGTGGATCCGGATTCGGTACTTTTGTAGTTTAGGCCCGCACCTCGAAAAAAACATGAAAACGCTCACCTACAGTCACCAAACTTCACATCATATATCTACAACACGTATTCTACACATACATAATTATTACGTGATAAAAAAGTTAAATTTACTGTCTTTTATCGCTCAAAATGTACAAGAAATTCACTCGTTTTTGCGTGTATTCATTAGTTCCACCGGAAACACTGGTAGGTGGCGTCACTTTATGGTTGACTTCAGACATGGGGATAGGCTGAAGGCAACCATAAAGTGTCGCCACCTGCCGGAGTTTACGGTGGAACTAATGAATACACTAAAAAACAAGCGAATATTTTGATCAATAAGACAGTAAATTTAATTGTTTGATCACGTGACAAATGTATATGTGTAGAATAAGTGTTGTAGATATATGATGTGAAGTTTGGTGACTGTAGATGACTATTATCATGGTTTTCTCGAGGTGCGGGCCTAAACTGCAACAGTACCACAAGATCTTGACTGGCTGTTAAAGTGGCTCATTGTCACTGGCAACCAGTTATTGCATACTTGCATTTACCTCGAGCAGCAGATTTGCCGCGACATGCCATGAGCCTAGGCATGCTATACTAAACTTCTAAGCTCCTTACAACCAACGAGCGCACGGTAGTATGTGGGAAGAAACTACTTAAAATCCACAATATTATGGCATATACAAGCACATCCGTCATTCATAATGGGTTTTTATTGGAGAATAACATATTGTACATAGTATATCATTTTTATTTTAACATTACATTCTTCATAAAGGGAATAATGAAACATTTTGAGAACGTACCATAATTAAAATTCTGGAGCCTCAAAAGTCCGGCAGAAAAAGGAAGGTCCGCAGATAATAATCCCACAGTTGCGAATTTATTTTCGCTTGTTCGTGTGGCATGTACTTTCAATATACAATAACATGTTAATATATGTTAACGGAATACATATACTAGGAACATTTATGATGTGAAACAACTATAAAATTAGGCTACAATTTGCAATATATTTACGCAATAAATGTGACTGACACCTGGTGGACAACATGGTAATTATTTATAAATGCATCCGCTAGGTTTAGATTTAACAAGATTTAACAAGATTGCCATCCAGAGAATTAACTCTAGATGGCAGGTGGACAAGGAAGCCCTTTGGCTTATCTAGAGTCCAACCCTTTTATCTACATATATCCAGCCCTTCTGAGGTATGTGTCGATTTTATTTTTAAACATATTCACACTACTAGCACCCACACAATCATCAGATAATCTGTTCCATTCATTCACAGTCCTTTGTGAAAATGAGAACTTTCTCACGTCTAATCTACACTGCTCCTTTACTAATGTAACTTCATGTCCTCTAGTCTTTCTATCTTTCTTAACTGAAAAAAACATATTTCTATCAATATTTTCATAACCATTCAATATTTTAAACACTTCTATCTGATCTCCTCTCAATCTCCTGGTCTCTAGTGTTGTTAAACCACATTCTTTTAGGCGTTTTTTATAACTAAGATCCCTCAGTTTTTGTATCATTTTAGTCGCTCTCCTCTGTACTCTGTAGGTTGGGGCATTGTGCACCCTAATGTCTTAATAATAAAAATATTATCTTATTCAGGATGGCCCAGCTACGAATCATTGATTGTTTTGGATAGTGCCATTCCAATTAATCGACTGTTTACTGTGTACAAATTTGAATGATTTTCGTCAATTTAAAATGATCTACCCTTAATCGACTGTAATTGAGTCCTAGACATGCTCCAATTTCCAGACAAGATTACACGAAACAGCAACACTCCAAATGAGTGTCAGGCAAAAAAAATACTGGCTTGTCAAATAATTGTTGAAGAATTGTCAGGAAGAATGTGGAATTTCTCACATCCTACTGCAGGTCTATTGAAGAAAATATACTTATCAATATTTCCATAGGTAGAGTCATTCAATTTTATAAGAAACTTCTACTTGGTCTGAGGTATTATTAGCTGTAGATGTTTCAAGTTTGAAATTATTCATTACCCAATTTAACAAAATAAAAAACTAGTTTTTCATCGACTGTTAAGCAAATAATAATGTTGAAAAGTTAGAACATCTGTTATGTCTGAATAGTGTTAAGTGTATGCAACCTACTGCCAATACATTTTTTGTCTGAATAGCTTTAAGTGTACGCAACCTACTGCCAATACATGTTATGTCTGAATAGCTTTAAGTGTACGCAACCTACTGCTAATACATGTTATGTCTAAATAGCTTTAAGAGTCTGCAACCTACTGCCAATACATGTTATGTCTTAATACCTTTAAGTGTACGCAACCTACTGCCAATACAAGTTATGTCTGAATAGCTTTAAGTGTACGCAACCTACTGCCAATACATGTTATGTATGAATAGCTTTAAGTGTACGCAACCTACTGCTAATACATGTTATGTGTAAATAGCTTTAAGAGTCTGCAACCTACTGCCAATACATGTTATGTCTGAATACCTTTAAGTGTATGCAACCTACTGCCAATACATGTTATGTCTGAATACCTTTAAGTGTACACAACCTACTGCCAATACATGCTATGTCTGAATAGCTTTAAGTGTATGCAACCTACTGCCAATACATGTTATGTCTGAATAGCTTTAAGTGTACGCAATCTACTGCCAATACATGTTATGTCTGAATAGCTTTATTAAGTGTCTGCAACCTACTGCCAATACATGTTATGTCTGAATAGCTTTAAGAGTCTGCAACCTACTGACAAAACATGTTATGTCTGAATAGCTTTAAGTGTATGCAATCTACTGCCAATACATGTTATGTCTGAATAGCTTCAAGTGCATGCAACCTACTGCCAATACATGTTATGCCTAAATAGCGTTAAGAGTCTGCAATCTACTGCCAATACGTTATGTCTGAATAGCTTTAAGAGTCTGCAACCTACTGCCAATACATGTTATGTCTGAATAGCCTTAAGTGTCTGCAATCTACTGCCAATACATGTTGTGTCTAAATAGCTTTAAATGTCTGCAACCTACTGCCAATACATGTTATGTCTGAATAGCTACAGGAGTCTGCAATCTACTGCCAATACATGTTATGTCTGAATAGCTTTAAGTGTCTGCAACCTACTGCCAATACATGTTATGTCTAAATAGCTTTAAGAGTCTGCAACCTACTGCCAATACAAATGTAAACAAATCATTACAAGTCAATGAGCAAATGCATAAATGTATTTTGCCAATATCATTCATACAACAAGGTACCAACGAACTTTTGTAATCTTAACAAATATTTCCTTTTCCGACACAGACATACATACATATATACAAAAATAATACTTTTACAGTTTGTGAAATAACACCAACCAACAGTGTGACATATATAAAAATAATTTGCAGTGGATATATTTTTTTAGGAAACCAACAAGAACAAGTTGAGTATCCGATTCACATTATACATATCCATTTGTGTATACGATACCAGTAACTTAGTAAGTGCACATGCACTGTTACATACGTGTGTGTTCTACAGAGCAGCTACTATAAAATAGTACAAACGAAGCACCGATTTATCAAAGGCTAACAAGCAGTATATATAATTAATACAAGTCACGTTAATTTTTATTAGTCAAAGCACATTTTGAAGTAGGAAAACCACATGATAACACAGAGAAAAAGTATTAGTATAATTAACTGTGGCAACAGTTTTGTGAAAACAGTTGTAAGTCATATAGCCAGCACTAGTGATTATTAATACAAGAAACCTAACAAGATACACAGGTCAAAGAACAGTAGGGTGTAGTCACAATATTACCTCTTCGGAACGCAGTCAAAGAAGAAACCAAGCTACACAACATCTACATTGCTGTTGATTTAAAAAAATATATATATATCTACCTCAAAGGAATGAATTCAGCAAACTTGACAAAATATCAAACTTAAATTCCAGACACGATCTTACCAGTACAACTATCATTATGACAAAGTAGGTGACAATAATATTAAGTCACTTCCATTGTTATTCAATCAATGTACTCTGATAATTACCTATTATTGTCCAGCCATGACACATCTTTTTATGGCATAGTTGAACTTATTCAACACAACTCAAACTTTCAAGGTCGTCATGGTTACTATAAATCATACATCAGCGAGTTGCTGCTTACTCCAAGAAAAGTTTATCAACACTTAAATGTGACCCGTCACAGCGAACCAGGTATTTAGGTCTGACAGTGAACCAGGTATTTAGGTCTGACAGCGAACCAGGTATTTAGGTCTGACAGCGAACCAGGTGTTTAGGTCTGACAATGAACCAGGTATTTAGGTCTGACAGTGAACCAGGTATTTAGGTCTGACAGTGAACCAGGTACTTTCACAATTTTGCTACTTAATACTCACTTTGCCATGGCAGTTCACAATTTGTCTCATAAGATGTGTAAATGGAAGATGTATTTTATCCAGATAAAGAAGCAACCTCTGACCAACTGCAAGTTAGAACCTACAAATACCCTGCACATTTGATCAGTGCTGCCACAAGTCTACCACCCATCCTAGGTAAACATTACTGCCTTATAAATTTCTTAGATTTAGTCAATTACATGTTGTTCACAAAAATAATCTTCCTTTGGTTTAGACAGTGACCTTAAGTGAATGTAGTCATTATAAATTTACATAATTATGTGGCATTGCAGTTTTAAGAGAGCGTTAGGCACCGAATGTTTCCTGTGAAGCATAGACGATGTAGAGAAAGCCGTCCTCATCTTGATGTTGGGCGTAGACCTCTGCGATGGGGGCTGTGTTGCTGGCCATGCTGTCGTTGTTGACAAGAAGGAAGATGGCCTGGCGGGGGTGAAGCTGCAAGCGCCGTCTAAAACAACAACACCCTATGGTACTGTCACGGGAAATAATTAAACAAGGAAAACTTAACTTAAAAGTACAAAGTTTGACCATTTGCATTGTAGCATATCTTATATTTTTCAATATTTAATAGTTTTATAAAGTAGTGATGACATCACTACTTGAATTTTTTTTTATATTAGAGCTGCTGAAAATAAACATTCAAATTTGATTCAGTCAAACTATGTTAACAAATAGATTACTTTATAATAATATACATTAACCAATTCTCAGATGGATGATGATAATAATGACAGTAAATATATAGCATGTACACAGTAAATTTTGGATATACCGAATCGCTCAAGACTGGCCAAAGTAGCTTTATATCTGAAATTCTTTATATCTTAAATTTATTGTATATTAAAAAAAATGTGGACCAATTCATTTATTCTGTAAAAGTGAAATTTGTTATAAGCGAATTTTTAATATACTAGGTATATTATATAAATACTGTACAGCTGTTGAGATAACGAACCTGATGATTTTAACGAGCTCGCTCATGTTGACATTGTCAGGTACAAGGAACTTGGTCTTGTCAAGAAGTGGGAGACTCTTTTCTGCATGAAACCTCTCAATGATTACCTGCAAGGCAAACAAAACATCTGAGAGATGCAAAAAATAAATATAGCTATATAAATCATCCAATTTCTTACTTCAAAACTAGCTACTGGTGTTAAAAGAGAAAACACACAGATACAAGCACTGAAAATCCAACATGACATATAATAACACACCGTTTCACAAAGGTAATAATTGTAACAGAATTTAAATAATTTCTTTTTCTCATAAATTCATATACAACTGTATGTGCAATTAAAAATGTAATTTCATAAGTGGTATTGTCTGTCAAGGTACTTTACAAAGAATGAGTAGGAGATGGTATTTGCATGATGCCATGAACATAAATTTAGAGATTCTAAAGCCATCAGATCATGAAAATAACCGGTGTGAAAAACTGATGTGTTGAATTCAATATTGTATAAAACTATACAAAAAAGATATTTTACAAATAACTATCAATATGGTATTTAAAACATTATACATACCGGTATTTTATCTGGATGTTTTCCCCTTATTTGGCTCACATCACTCCTTCTGGTTACTGGAAAAAAGGTAAGTAATGTATAAATGAACCGACATCTAACAATATCTAAGACCTACGATAGGGTGTTATAGATTAGGGGCAGGAAACTACTTGCTGGTCTTTTGGAAGAGACACAAGAGCTACTGTAAGTAACTTATTACACAGGGCAATGGGAAAGCCTTAGTTTGCATTTTAAAACATTTATTATTCTTATTGTAGATTTTTATCACCCCCCAACTTGCTTAAAATGTGTGTTCATTTATATAATTAGTGAATCCACAGTAGGTCAGTGAGTCCACAGTAGGTCAGTGAGTCCGCAATAGGTCAGTGAGTCCACAGTAGGTCAGTGAGTCCACAGTAGGTCGGTGAGTCCACAGTAGGTCGGTGAGTCCACAGTAGATCGGTGAGTCCACAGTAGGTCAGTGAGTCCACAACATTTGCCCCCAGTGAGGGATATTTAAAAATGTTTACATTGCACACCCTGGCATAAACAGGAGGAGGAAGAAGAGAGTTGGGATTAACAGCGTTTACCGACTCTTCCGAAAGACACAGGCAAAGTGATGTGAATGACAAAAAGCTTCAAAAGAACAGTACATGTCCAGCCTGACTTCTTTGAACCTCGATCCTCCCAACTGACATTCTGGCGCTCTATACACTAAACCAGTAATGGTGTTTAAGTTCTGGAACCAAACACAGACTTGTTTGTACAGTAGACATGTGTACTTTGTATGGCCTTCACGTTAATTAATATAATATTGTGGTGATAACACTCATCTTCTCTGTTCTTCCTCTGTGTTTCTTGACATACAGGGTAAAGATCAGGTGTTGAAAATAGACCCCGATATAATAGGCATCACAGAATCATGGGCACATGAAGACGATAGATGCTGAATTAGCTCTATTGACTTATGTCATGTTTAGAAAGGACAGATAAGAGAGAAGGGGAGGCGGATGTCATGTTTAGAAAGGACAGAGAAGAGAGAAGGGGAGGCGGATGTCATGTTTAGAAAGGACAGAGAAGAGGAGGTGGATGTCATGTTTAGAAAGGACAGGTAAGAGAGAAGGGGAGGTGGAGTCATTCTGTATATTAAAGAATCTACAGGCATATGAAGTACACATGAAAAGGGAAGCAGATTACGAGGAAGCTAGTTGGTGCAACATAGTTACCAGAAACTCAACATTAACAATAGGACTAGTTGGTGGGAATGTGTTGGATTTAGTGATCTCTTCTCAAAACAAATTAGTTGATAATGTTAAAATACATGAACCTTTGGGATCCAGTGTTCATAATCATATCCATTTTAGTATAAAAGTACAATCTGGGAATAATGGTAAAAAGCGATGGAGGAGAAACTTTAATAAAGGCAAATATAAACAGATGAGAACATGTTTAGTACACATAGATTTGACTAACTTAATGAAGGACAAGACAGTGACAGAATGTATGTAAGAACACTACACAGGTGATTCGCTGGCTTGATGAACAGTCAGATCAGAGCAAGTTATGTCATGGCTGATTTTCTTATGGATGATAGTTTTCAACTTACGCACAGTCATTGTTCTCTTTGGTGGGACTGTAGTTGTGATAGGGACCGTAAAGATAACGGCAGAGTGGTCAGAATTGACTGCATCATCAAAGATGACATTTTTAACAAGCAGCTCACCACATCTCATTATGATAACATCGAGGATGTGGCCTTTCTCTTGAGTTGCCTGGGCAATGTGCTGTTGGTGGTTTGTTGCAGACAGAAGGTCTGTAATTGGTTTGGTATGTGCAGTGGTGGGATTGTCAAAGTGAAAGATCAGGTCCCCAACGAGTAGCACCTGTCCAGATGTAAGTGTGAGGTCATCGAGGAGATCTGCAAACTCCCTTAGAAATACCAGAACATTTGGTGATTTCCGTTTTGGTGGAGGTCTATACACTGTTACAAATCGCAATAGTTCGAGTCTGACTTTGACTAAGCAGTTGAGATACTCCATGGAAGTGTAGTTGTTGTGCTTCATTACAGTTACCGAGATGGATTCACGGAAGATAATGGTGATGCCTCCGCCTCTGGTGTTGGTTCGCGGTATGTGTTTCATAGCGTATCCAGGTGGCACCACTGCCTTTACAGCAATATGCGATGGCCTGAACCAGATTTCCATAAGCGAGCATATGTCTAGTTTGTTTTCTGTTATCAGATCCCGGATTTGTTGACACTTATCAAGCTCACACGCTGACCGGGTGCTCAGAACAGTCGCTCTAAATGAATTAGTCGCGCAGCTTCAGTGTAGTTTAACATGTATCAGGTTGCTCCTGTTGACAATTGGGTATTGCGTATTGACCGGTTGGACACATCGGTTCTGGCTGCAGTCACTTTCACAGGAATTGTCTTAGTTACTTGGCATTGTCTTCGACCGCCAGTGGTCCCTCTGTGGGTCGGTATTGCGTAAGAAATGCCTAGTTGTTTCAGATCACTGTAGACTGCCTTTGTAACATGCTTTTGAAGGCTTTCGTGGTTTGCTGACATAGTTGATGCAACTAAAGACTTATATACGCTATCACCATGGCAACGGTCACGGCCCACTGAAGATAACACTAGCTGTGTCTCATAAAATCAGTAAAATCCAGCAAAGCACAAATGACCAGTTCATAATTGTGACGTCGTAATCCAGAAACACTCATGATGAGGCAAGATGTAAAATCAAAGAATGGTAAAGGTTGAAAATTGTAATAGTGACAATTGTATGATGACAGCATCACAGGTGACAGCTGACAAGCACACACACAAGCACACACACAAGCAACACACACAAGCAACACACACAAGCACACACACAAGCACACACACAAGCAACACACACAAGCAACACACACAAGCACACACACAAGCAACACACACAAGCAACACACACAAGCACACACACAAGCAACACACACAAGCAACACACACAAGCAACACACACAAGCACACACACAAGCACACACACAAGCAACACACACAAGCAACACACACAAGCAACACACACAAGCAACACACACAAGCACATACACAAGCAACACACACAAGCAACACACACAAGCAACACACACAAGCACACACACAAGCAACACACACAAGCACACACACAAGCAACACACACAAGCACACACACAAGCAACACACACAAGCACACACACAAGCAACACACACAAGCACACACACAAGCAACACACACAAGCAACACACACAAGCAACACACACAAGCAACACACACAAGCAACACACACAAGCAACACACACAAGCACACACACAAGCAACACACACAAGCAACACACACAAGCACATACACAAGCAACACACACAAGCAACACACACAAGCAACACACACAAGCACACACACAAGCAACACACACAAGCAACACACACATACATACAAGCATGGAGGCCATATCGTAAGAAGGACATAGATAAGCTAGAAAGAGTGCAACGAAGAGCAACTAAGCTGATTCCTGAACTGAAAAATCTTGGTTATGAACAACGCCTATTAGAATGTGGGTTGACAACACTAGAGACTAGGAGACTAAGAGGAGACCAAATAGAAGTTTTTTTAAGATATTGAATTATTATGAGGATATTGATAGTAAATATTTTCTTCAAACTGAAAGAAGGCAGTATAACCAGAGGGCACAATGCAGCATTAGTCAAGGAACAGTGTGTTACTGTATAGACTGGATATGAGAAAGTACTCATTCTCTCAGAGAACAATAAATGACTGGAACAAATTATCTGATGATTGTGTTAATGTTAGCAATGTGAATATGTTCAAAAATAAAATTGACAGCAATCTGATGAGGGTGGGTTATACGTTGGTGGAAAATTGTTGGACTCTCGATAAACCAAACGCTTCCTTGTCCGCATGCCGTCTGGAGCTTATAGCTCATTTCAAGCTAGTTTTTTCTGTCACCATTAAAAGTGCAGGTGTGGAACAAATTATGCACAATTTGTTGCCACTCTGTATGTAAAAGGAAACTACTTGTGATACATCGATTGGCGGTGAACCCGGCAATTCGATGTAACTGCCGCAAAATTACAATGAACTTAATTCGAAGACAAATTTTATTGTGTATCTGTTCTTCCCACAATAAAAAAGCACTAAGATATTAATATTATTTTAGAATGCGACAAAATTTTGTATTTTTCTACCACCATATTTCATTATCATTTATTCATCATGCTTAACAAGTAATGAATGTCCAAAAAATTATTAATATTATTAATACATATCTGATGGTAGCATTATATTTCATTAATAGAATAATAATTTGTATTAATTTTCTTTTCAAAAGAACATATTAGTGTACGTGCACAGACACACATGCACATGCATATGAACACAATTATTGGCTATTCTTAATAATCTTGATTTTTACAGTAGAAACCTTCCATTACCTGCAAACCATACTAATAATAATAATTATGCCTTAGTTAATCGAGCCACTTTTTAACAAAAACAATGCCAATATTATAACTAACACACGCACACACCCGTATATATATTAACAATATATTATATACATATATGTATATATATAAACTTCAATGCTATGATGTAAGAGATAGTACCTGCAACTGGTTTAAAAGCTATCTTAAGAACAGAAAACAGTATGTATCATACAATTAGACTGAATCAGAATATAAGGAAATTTCATGCGGAGTTCCACAAGGATCAATATTAGGTCCATTACTCTTCACCCTATATATAAATGATATTGAATATGTATCAGATGTTTTATAAATCCTATACGTTTTGCAGATGACACTAGTCTTTTTCATGCACATACATGCTTTGACACACTTATTGAAGAAATTAATGTGCAATTAAAAAAACTCTCCAATAATCTTTCATTAAACACAAAAAAGACTAATTTATTACATTCACCACAAACGGGAAGAAATACAGTATTGACAAAATGGAAATAAAAATAGTTGGAAACAAAACACATTCAATTCACTAAATTTCTTGGAATAATAAACGTAATGTAGGAATGCTAAACAAACTAACACTTTCTTCCTATCTCCATTATGAAAACTATTTACACTGCATTAATGTCATCACATTTACAATATTATACACTAATATGGGCAAATTCATATAGCACAAACTTAAGCAAATTAAAAATACTACAGAAGAAAGCTATTCGGATAATCACATTATCCCAATATATTGCACACTCAAATCCACTGTTTGCAAAGTTATAACTATTAAAATTGGATGATATATACAAATATCAGTTAGGTATTTGTTATGCATAAAGCAACAAATAAACAACTCCCAGTATGCGAACTGATAATGTACATAAACATAAGCTGAGAAACTTTAATGCATATTACATCCAACAAATAAGAACAAACACAAGGAAATTCACAACAAATTAATCAGGACCAATATTCTGGAATGCACTACCTCACAATTTACAACTAATTGTATCCATCAACCAATTTAAGAAGAAACTCAAAGAACTGTTATTGTCAAAATATAATTAATTCTTCTTCTCCTTATTTTTTAAAAATATCTTACCTTATAAATTAACCATAAGCATACCATCAATTTATCATGGTATTAAGTTTGTATTTTGTATTAATGTTTTATTTAAAAATTAGTTAATTTATTCAGAATACATTATTGTTCTGAGTGAAAAATGTAATTAGTAGTCAACCTGTTATATTTATGTATTGTAAGTAATGTGTCATCATCATCATCATCCTTTTGGCGGCCACAATCAACTTGCTGATTATTCTGCCGCTCTTTGGGGGTTGCGAGGAGGTAGAATTTGATTTTGCCAAGAGAAGAATATCTAGAGTGACAGACCTATGGAGAACAGTCGATCGCTATAAAAGTTTTAAATTAATAATAAAATAACCCCAAATAACCCCAAATAAAAAACGCAAATGAAATCAAATGTAAAACAATTAAATAAATAATGAAATGAAAATTAAAATCCATACCCCTTGTTAACATTGGCACTATTTTAGTTGGACATTATCCATAGGTAGACACCGGATGGAACTTGACTTTTATATGACTGACCGTTATGTTGCATGGTGACAACGATAGAAATACGTAATCATGTTATTCAATAAACGTACACAATAATTCACAAACATGGTGTCAGAATAACGGGATGGCAAGACATAGACATAGTGAATCTGAGTGAGTAGAAACAATAAAAAAAAATATATAAAAAAGCATCCAAAATGGAAAAGTATTTGGCCCCGGAACCGCTGAGCGACAGAGGCAACCTGCCAGAGCAATGGAAAACGTTCAAAAACACTTCGAACAGTTCTTAGTAGCAACAGAAAAGAACGGCATGGCAGATACTGTGAAAATTGCTATTCTACTATGAATGATCGGGGTACGTGGAAACGACATTTATGAGAATTTCAAATTCAAGGCAGCTGAAAGCAGACTGCTACCAGACAGTGGTGACGAAATACGACGATTTCTGTAAACCAAGAGTTAATCTGCTTGTCACGCGTCACAAACTGTTTACTCAGAAACAAGGTCATCGTACTATCGACAAATTTGTCACACAATTGCGTAAACTAGCTCGTGATTGTAACTTCGGTCCGCTGTACAACGATATGGTGCTGCACGCACTAATGTTGGGCTTGAATGAGGAACGCACACGTCGTAGACTCTTCGAACAAGCTGACGGCACACTAACACTAGAAAAGGCGCTACAGCGATGCAGAGCGGCAGAAGATGCAGCCACAGATATGCAAGCATTGAAAGAAACTGCACAACAGGAAACAGTGCAAGCTGTCGAGACAAAGACAAGGTGGAAAAAATAGAACTACGACAAACGTGAAGCTCGACCAAACAAAGCTAGTCAATACAAATGTAGCAAATGCGGCTACATGCATGAGAAGCAAAAATGCCCGGCGTTCGGAAAAAAATGTAGAAAGTGCCACAAAGCGAACCACTACGAGAAAATGTGCAGATCGTCGAAGACCGTACATTTGGTAAACGACGCAAACGACTCGGACGAATCAGTACTGAAGGTCAAGGTTGACAAACAGGATCGTAAGCTTGTTGCTAAAATACAAGTATCGCCATCTGGCGTAGAAAGGCAAACTGAACTGTCTTTTCAACTTGACACAGCAGCCACATGTAACATCCTCAGCTATGTCGACTACCGAAAGTTGGAGAAGCCTACAATGGGAGAAAGCACAGCAACACTAACAATGTATGACGGCACAGAAGTAAAACCAATGGGCACCTGCAAACTCAACCTCCATGCGTCAAAAGAACATTCGTTCTTGTTCCAAATCACTCCAACGAAGAACATGTCGTTGCTGTCTCTTGACACTTGCATTGAGTTGGGATTGTTGTCAATAAATGAAAACGTGCACATGCTTGACAACACACCAGACATAACTGACTTGAACGAAACAATCGAACAATACAGTGATGTGTTCAAGGGACTGGGTTGCTTGCCTGGCGAATATGACATTGAACTTGACCCAAATGTGAGACCAGTGCAAAACCGACCTAGAAAAATACCACTGTCAATGAAGGCAGATGTAAAAACGAAACTCGAGACACTAGATGTTATTGAGAAGGTCGAGGAGCCAAGTCAATGGATCTCGAACATGCAGCCGGTGCGCAAACTGAATGGCACGATCAGGATATGTGTGGACCTCTCTGATTTGAATAAAGCGATCAGACGGAATCACTTCCAGATGCCGTCCATTGATGATGTCCTGCCGCAACTGACGAATGCGAAAATATTCTCTCTATGCAATGCAAAAGATGGGTTCCTGCAAATCAAACTCACAGAACGCGGCAGTCAGCTGACGACGTTCTGGGCGCCATACGGCCGCTACAAATGGAAAAGAATGCCGTTTGGAATCAAATCGAGCCCAGAAGAGTTCCAGCGCAGACTGACAAATGCCCTAGAGAATCTCACGGGGGTAACAGTAGTTGCCGATGACATTCTGATCTACGGATGCGGAGACACCCAGGCTGAAGCGCGTCGAGATCATGACAGAAACCTGATCAAGCTACTGGAGTGAGTGAGGAACATCAACCTGAAGCTGAACAAAGCAAAATGTCGCTTCAACATGACCGAGCTACAGTACATAGGTCACGTCCTCACGCCGCAAGGAGTAAAACCGGATCCAGAGAAAGTCAACGTGATCAAAAGCATGAAACAACCAAAGGATGCAGAGGAAGTACGATGCTTCCTTGGGTACACCAACTATCTCGCCAAGTTCATACCCAACCTGTCGAGCGTGGCTGAACCACTACGAAAACTGATCCACAAGGACGCAGACTTCCTGTGGGAAACAGAACAACAGACTGCCTTGGATAAAATCAAGGAACTGACGACGTCCGAGCAGTTGCTAGGCTATTTCGACCCAAAGAAGTCAGTAGTCTTGCAGACAGATGCGAGCACTGTTGGACTCGGGGCGGTGCTGATGCAGAATGACAAACCGATCGCATATGCATCTCGCTCGCTGACAAAAAGTGAGAGAAATTATGCACCCATCGAACTTGAAAGCTTGGCAATTGTGTTTGCTACAAGAAAATACGATCAGTACATATTCGGACACTCAGATGTAACAGTGCACACGGACCACAAGCCTCTTGAAACGATTTGGCTCAAATAATTGTTACACGCACCAAAATGACTGCAAAGCATGCTGTTGACATTGCAGCGATATACGCTGAAGATCCAGTATCGTCCGGGACGCGAACAGTTGGTGGCCGACATGCTGTCAAGGCTGCAAAACAGCACAACTCAACCCGACGAATTGCCACGTGAGCAAGTCTTCCAGATGAAAGTCACAGAAGAACTACTTGAGAGCTTCAGAAAAAGCGATGCAAGCGAAGACAAGTGAGTCACCGATATCCGCTACCAAGAGATAAAGACAGCCACTGCACATGATGACGATTTGATGGAGCTCGCCAGACGAGAGACAGAACAGTCCTATACAAACAAGGCCATACTGGACATTCAGAGATGAGCTCACCGTGCATGATGGAATCATATATAAGGGCTCTCAAATCATCATTCCAAAAGCTCTACGGCGAGAACTGCTGAACCGTCTGCACGTCAGTCACTCCGGAAACGCTGCGATGATGCAATCTTCTGGCCGGGTCTCAGAGCCGACATCAAAGAAGTTGCAGAAAGGTGTGACAAGTGTCAAAGAGATGCGCCATCTCAGCAGAAGGAGACGCTTCGTCAGCACTTCATACCTGATAAGCCATGGTCGAAAGTGGGAGTTGACATCTTCACCTATAACAGAGTGAACTATCTGGTCCTAGTTGACTACTATTCCGACTTCATCGAGTTCGAGGAATTGACCGAGATGACAGCAACTTCCGTTATCAAGGCATGCAAACAACAATTCGCAAGACATGGCATACCAGAGGTTGTACAATCAGACAACGGTCCCCAGTTCACAAGTGCAGAATTTCGTAGGTTCAGTGAAGCCTGGAAATTCACCGTGACGTCAAGTTCGCCGTATCATTCCAAGTCGAACGGAAAAGCTGAGTCTGCGGTAAAAATAGCGAAGAGACTGTTAAAAAGAGCAGAGGATCCATATCTTGGCCTGCTTGAGTTCCGCAACACGCCGACAACTGAAATGACGACAAGTCCTGTACAGGGACTTATGAACAGGACCACCAGATCAGTAATCCCGCAAGTACGACAGGATTTCAACCCAACAACAACTGCAGCTGTGCGAGCGGAGAAACAGCGCAGACGTCTCAAAATACAGCATCAGTACAACAAACATGCCCGAGATCTGTCGCAAATACAGCTCGGAGCACCTGTCCTGATCAAGGACATGGTGGACGCAAACAGGAGATGGAAACAAGGACGAGTTGTTGATCAATTGAACGAGCGATCGTATACAGTCAAAAATGACGGAAATTTGATTCGACGAAATCGGGTGCTCTTGAAGCCATTATACGAACAACAACCCGATGACATCAGGATCGAGCCTCCGAGCAACGAGACATCCGTAGCGACAACAGATCAACGTACGCCCGAGACTTCAATCACCAAACACCGACAACACGACGAAAGCCAGCGACGAACCTGTGAAGACACGCACTGAAACCACTTCACAGTCATACCGAATGCGATCTGGACGAGAAGTTGTGAAACCGACTCGCTTCAGAGAATAGGTCGTTGAACTGTTAGTTTAGTAATTGCATTGTCGTTTCTAGTCAAGACATTTCTGCTATAACTACTTACATTAATTTGCTATATGAACATTCTTAAGAATAATATTGTCTTAAAAGAAAAGGGGATGTTAACATTGGCACTATTTTAGTTGGACATTATCCATAGGTAGACACCGGATGGAACTTGACTTTTATATGACTGACCGTTATGTTGCATGGTGACAACGATAGAAATACGTAATCATGTTATTCAATAAACATACACAATCATTCACAAACACCCCTATACCTAGTTTGTGTAATATCTAGTTTTGTGGCACCCTTGCTTTGAAAGTGTCAAGGGTGCTGGCAGCTACAGCTGTTTCAGGCAGATCGTTCCAGTCTTTGATGGTATTGGGGAGGAAAGAATGTTGTCTGTACTTGGTTCTGCACTGGATCTGGCAGAGCTGCTGTGAGTGTATGTGTGTGTATGTATGTATGTGTATGCATTAACTACATCTATGAGATGATTTATTCACTTTGATATTTCTTTTCTGTTTTATAATCCATTGTACATGTGTTCACTAATTTGTTTTTGTAACCGAAATAAAAGTTAATTAATTCATCTTTCCATGTTTGTGTATATGTATGTAAGATATGTGAGAAGTTTGGCGGCTGTGTAAGTGGTCGTTTTCATGGTTAGGTCAGAAAGTAAAAGATCGCCCGACCCCTTATTCTCCAAGGTAGGACGGACAAGAACCAATGTTGTCCATTTTCACCAAACAAATCCCTGTATCCTCAACAGAGTGAGGCTTGGTGTACAAGAGGAAGCACTAAACTCAAGACAGAAGAGGAAGTGATCTACTTTTTGATGGAAATTTTATGACGCTATGTGGGTTTTCCCTTGTTCAGTTGTTGATGCATGGTCACATGGTGGGGTCATGACAATGGAATCCACGCCCACGGCCACAAAATGCAGAAACTACACAAACTTTGCTAAAAACTAGTAACATATATATGCGCAAGTTGATGCCAATCAATACAAAATGGTTTGTGCTTTTAGCCTTAGGCCAGTTGTCATACGACATAATAACAATTGGCCAGCCTTGCGCCCCCTAGTCGTGAAGTGAGCCAAGGCACCTTCGCAGTATTTTGTATTTAAAAATAATATCTTTGTACGTACCAAACTGTCTCCTCTGTTTAAACGTTCTGTGCTCGTACTGCAAACACTGTGACATGTTTCCGTAAATTCACTCGAGGTCAAACAAATGAGAACTCGATCTCTGTTGACAGTGTTGTTGCACTTTCCGAATCGTCTTGTTTATGCTATTCCTTCTCCCTCCCACCGCACAACAATAAAGACAACTAATGTATTTTATTATCAGAGGTGGGATTAATTATAATCTTCTTTGTAAATATTCTGTATTATTAAGGAATCGATTATTTTAGTTTTCAATTACTATTGTATATATATACATTTTGTTTTTAAATATTGTTTTCGCTCATAAGTGGGAGGTTAGTGGAATCAACAGGAAAATTGAAAATAGGAACTTGGAATGGACCACCAGAAAGTGTCTATTGGACGATTGAGACGGTAAAGCCATAACCTATTTAAGGTTATACATATGTGTACGTACAGTGCGTATGTGCGGTGTGCGTGCAGCTAATGTGTGTGTGCGCGTGTGTACAATCTACAATGTAGATTTTTCTATGTGTGCAGTGTGCACGTTCGCACGCTGGTGTGCACAAGACCTGGCCCTCCTCATTAGTATATTTGTAGAGTAAATGTAAGTCCTTATACAGCGCAGTATCCAGTCCTCATGAGTAGGCCTGTATTTGTAAAGAGTAAATGTAAGTCCTTATACAGCGCAGTATCCAGTCCTCATGAGTAGGCCTGTATTTGTAAAGAGTAAATGTAAGTCCTTATACAGCGCAGTATCCAGTCCTCATGAGTAGGCCTGTATTTGTAAAGAGTAAATGTAAGTCCTTATACAGCGCAGTATCCAGTCCTCATGAGTAGGCCTGTATTTGTAAAGAGTAAATGTAAGTCCTTATACAGCGCAGTATCCAGTCCTCATGAGTAGGCCTGTATTTGTAAAGACTAAATGTAAGTCCTTATACAGCGCAATATCCAGTCCTCGGTCGTGACTGTATACCCAACGCGCTTTACACTTTACTCCATGGTAGACCTGTTCAATCGAACACCATCTCATCTTCTCTGGTAAGCATTCAGCCATGCTGCAATTAGTGCGCGAAGACTAGTCGTACACAAATATCCACCAGTCTATAGCCATGCAAGTAGTCATTTATACAGCTGAGTAAACTGGAGCAACGCAGAGTGAACGAACGTGCCCAAAGTTCGACACAGCAGCACAACATTCGAACCCGGGTTGTCTCGGTCGAGAGTCCGAAGCTCGTCACTGCATCACCGCGCATCGCAATTTGTGAAATGCAACTGCGTATGCTATGCACATGTACGGTAATCTTGGACTCGAATTGAATCGTCAAATGCACGCCAGTTAATCTACCCATGACACGATAGACATTTTAATAATGATTGGGTAGTGTATATTCAGACACTACACAGTAACACATACTCGTGGTTCTTAGGGTTGGCGCTCAACTGAACTTTATTTGCATATCAGCATATCACTACTCACATAGTTCTCAACTACAACGTGTATCCCTACGCATCACTATACACATAGTCCACCACATAGACATGCATACATAACATTTCCCTCCCGGACTAATTATGAAAAAGTCTACTAGTATTACTCACTAGTATAACTTCTTATGTATGCCTACAGCAAAATGATCTACCCGATAAACATAGTAACATAGTTATGTACTACCAATGTAATTCAACAATACAATAACATTTAACAATGTTACTTATAACTACACTAATCTAACGTAGAGTCACAATAGTATTTAACCTCGCTACTTTTGCTAATCTAATGTAACGTAGAGCACAGTGGCTCACGTATCTCTGTTACACTACAGATCTAGTCTGTCTGGTGCCGTTCTCACACGAGAAGACCTTCTCAGGTGTGTTTCATTCTCGACCTGAGTAGGTGGCACCAATTCTGCCTGAGTCCTATCATGAGCTGCTTGCTGTTGGGGGGCGTCATACGTCAACTCGTTGTCGTTCCTCTGATTCAGTGATGGCAAAGAGCCCACTAAGTAGTCATGATGATCAGTCACTGCAGTCAGTGGTAACTCTGTCAGAGGCATGTTAGTCGAGTTTACCCTTGAACTTAACTGATCAATGTGGCGTTTCCACAATCCCTTAGAAACAATGACCTCATATGTCAACGGACCACACCTTGCACTTATAGTTCCTGGCACCCACTTTTCTTTCCCGTGGTAATCTCAAACCCATACCATGTCTCCTTCCCTGAATGATCTCAGATTTTGAGAACCACTTTGCATTTGTTTCTCTAACCGTGTGTTTTCTCGTCGGTTATCTGGTTTCACCCTGTCAAGTCGTGTACGCAACTGTCTACCCATGAAACGTACTGCTGGAGTTTCTCCTGTGAAAGCATGCGGAGCATTTCGATATGCCAGGAGGAATTTATCCAATCTAACCTGGAGTGCGTCCCCTGACGTTGCCATAGCTTTCATAGCCCTCTTTACCGTTTGAACAAGTCGTTCAGCTTGCCCGTTCGAACTCGGGTGATATGGCGGGGTAGGTTTATGCAACACCCCCAACCTATCCAGGAAGTCTTTGAACTCCTGAGATTTAAACTGTGGAGCATTATCTGAGACCAAAGTCTGGGGGACTCCGACTCTACTGAACATGGTTCTCAGTGCCTTCACTGTCGCTTCACTGGTTGTGCTGTTGACAATGACAACTTCTGGCCACTTCGAGAACGAGTCAACTACAATGAGGAGCATTTTCCCCTCCACAGGACCAGCATAATCAATGTGTATGCGTTCCCCTGGTCGCGATGCAGGTATCCATGGATGTAATGGAGCACTGGTTGGATTCCTCTGCACCAATTGGCAGGACTCACAAGCCTTAGTACATGCTTCAATGTCTGCATCCATGCCTGGCCACCAGACATATGAACGTGCGACACCCTTCATTTTCACTACTCCGATATGTCCTGTGTGTAGCTCATCTAGAATTTCTGCTCGAAACTGTTTTGGAATGATCACCCTCATTCTCCACAACAGCACATCACCATCGAGAGATAGTTACGACGACTGAAGAACGGTTGTAAATCTGCCCGATCAGTTGGCAACTTATCAGGCCAACCATCTCGTGTGTACCTTATCACCTGTGACAACAATGGGTCTTTCCGAACTCCACCCTTGATCTGTTCGTTAGCGACAGGTAACACCCCAACACCAAGAACGAGAGCCACATCTTCATCTGTAGATGTACCTGGATCCTCGTTTTGTGTGGGTAGTCGTGAGAGCCAGTCCGCATTGGCATTCTGCACACTGCTCTGGTAGCGCACCTCATAGCTGAAACCAGACAAATACATTGCCCAACGCTGGATGCGTTCTACTGCTACCGCTGGTATGTCCTTTCTAGGACTGATGACCGCCGCTAGTGGTTTGTTATCAGTGACAAGAGTGAACTTCCTGCCAAATAGAAAAGGATAGAATTGCTTCACACCAAATATGATTCCTAGTCCTTCCCTCTCAATCTGTGAGTACTTCTGTTCTGCTCTCGTCAACGAGCGAGATGCAAACTGAATTGGTCGCTCTTCTCCATCAGGCATGTTGTGAGAGAGCACCGCTCCGACACCAATTGGCGATGCATCACATGCAACTGTCACAGGGAGAATGCTGTCAAAATGCATCAGAAACCCTGACTCGCCTAGAGCACGTTTCACTGCCAGAAACGCGTCATCCATGTCACCTGTCCACTCAAACTTCCTATCCTTCTCAAGCAACGTGGTGAGAGGATGGAGTGTGGACGCAAAATCTGGCACAAACTTTCGATAGTAGTTTGCTATGCCAATGAATGACCTCAGTGAACTCACATCAGTGGGTCTGGGTGCATCACATATGACGGCAATCTTGTCTGCCGATTTGTGAATACCCTGGGCATCAATCACGTGACCCAGGTACTCGAGAGAATTCACATTTCTCCCGATTCAACTTCAACCCAAATTCTGTCAGTCTTTCGAACACCCTGCCCAAATTCTCAGATGTTCTGCGTCAGTTCTTCCCGACACAAGGATATCATCTAGATATACCTTGACACCTGGCAATCCTTGCAACACTTTCTCTATCGCATTCTGCCAGGTAGCTGGCGCAGTTGTGATTCCATAGACTAACCTGTTCTGTTGGAATAGTCCATTATGCGTTGATATGGTCAGGTACTGCCTAGATTCCTCAGAAACCTCCATTTGGTTGTACGCATTTGCTAAGTCAAGTTTTGAGAATTTTGCTCCACCAGCCAAATCTGCCAGAATATCGTCAATGTGGATATTCGGCGGGGACACAGTTTTCAACTGAGGGTTAACTGTCGTCTTATAATTGCCACACAGTCTAACAGCACCATTCTTCTTGGGCACAACCACCACACCTGTTGCCCAGTCACTACTTGTAACTGGTGAAATCACCCCTGCTTTTTCAAGCCTGTCTAACTCTTGCTCGGCTTTTGGTCGCAGAGAATAGGGGACCCGATACGGCTTAGTGTACACCGGGTTAGCTCCCTCTACTACTTCAATGTGTGCTTTGATACCTTTCAACAACCCCAGTTTCCCATCAAACAAACCCTGATGTTTACTGACTAGCCCATCTAGCTGACTGTGAGAGGCACACCGACCCTGACCCAGGTCGAAACTTGATCCCTGCCCAGTCGAATTTAATGGCCTCTAGCCAGTCTATGCCAAACAGCACGTCTACTGCCCGGGACAATATACAGCATCAGATCTACATTATGTGCATTATACTGCACATTCACACTGAACATGCCCTTACATGGGACCGATTCCCCTGTGAAGCTACGGAACACTTTGTTGCTAGGCTGGAGCCGACAGTTTGAAAACTTCGACTGGTACACATCAACAGGAATCATCGATACTGCAGACCCTGTGTCAAGCTCCATGGCTAACACAACATTATTTACAGATGGATGTACAATGATAGCAGATGCGTCAACAATCATGCAGTGCATGCACATCTAACACATTTGAAACATAATTCTGACTATCGTCAGTATCGACTGTCACAGACACAGTATTAGGAAGGTCGGAAGAAATCACGCAAACGCGTTTGCATTGGGACGCAATGCTAAATCGCCTATGTTAAAAAAATTGTAAGTCCTTTGATTTATAAAGACTAATCATATATTTAATATCAAAAGAAACATAAATATGTCTTCTTTGTGATAAAAATACCTGCTTTTGCGAATTCGTAATGCTTCATTCAGATACTCGTGATGAAACAACGACACACACCGAAATTTCGTTTCGTTGCGGACGCAGCCATATTTAATCTCGCGGAAGGGCGGTGTTTTTCATAAAATCACGTACTCGCATTATTGCCCGCCATGCTATGTTTGGCGATATGGTTGAAATCACAAAATGATGCTCTTTCTTTTGGCGTGTTTCTTGTACGAATTGAAATAAAATTAAGAAAAATATGATATGTTGAACATTGGTCATATTTGAACAGCTTGTGGAAACTCTGGCAAACTACACCTGTGCTATTTAATAATGTATAAACGTAATATTAATGCAAATTTGGCGGAGATACACCTTTGCCCATTTTTGCCCTAAGCTCGAACGTAGCGGTACCCCATGTCCGGCAACGAATTTCTTCTATTATCGCTCACATACCCGGCGTACACATTATTACAGTCGTGTATTCTGAAGTTGTGTTTTAGCCATGCATTTGTTATTCGTGTTTACATATGCACAGACATGCTATCAGGTATTACATGGTGGACGTTATATGAATATTTTAAGTTTATTTTCAAGTTATAATCATGCAAAATAAATAACAAATGACAACAAATATATGACAACCCCTCCATAAATTAGACATCTAATGTACTTCTAATTACACTGCATTGATCTTGCTGTAACTAACTGCATGTATAAACATTGGCTTGGTGGTGGTTTTTTGGGTGGTTTTTTACTGTATCTTCCTAGAAGTATTTAATTTGTAGATGAATATATGATTTCACATTTCCTGGTGTTGGTACAGTATAACATTTTGCTTCAGCGGTGATTGATATGCATGCTTTTTCAACATTTTATTTTCGAATGCTGCAAGCAATGAAATGCGGTGCTTTCTAAAAAAAAACAAGGTGCGTCAAACAGGTTGTTGAAATCTGTTCTAAACGTCTTAGAAACGCCACAGTTTCTCGCTGGATGTAAAACACTTGGACTCATCAGCAAGCTTGTCACCTGCCCCTCTGATGCATGATCGAAGACAAGAGTGTTCACATCTTGGACATGAATATTCACTACCAGCAACTCGTGTCATTCTGCCAGGAGTCATCCAGAAACATCAATGAGTTAATGATTGGGACGAGTACGCCTATCTTTGGAGACGCTACTCGCATCAAGAAGGCAAGGTGTTTGAAATGCTGAACAACGCTTTCTGACGTAGATGCAAATGCGGAAGTGATTCTTCATATCCCACTTCCAGCCATTCCTGTTCTCTGCAAACGGATCTTTTCAGATACATTACATCAGATAATTCAAAGTTGCATAGCAATATATATATATATATTATATATAATGTTGTACATGCATGCTGTGTAGCGGAATGCTTATTGTTGCTTGCATTAGTTGGCTATCCTTCTCACTTTACTAATTTTACGCACACGCACACATGCGGACACACACAAACCTACATGTAAAATATGTTTACATAATTATATGGTGCAAGGCCAAAGCAGAATGTTTACATTAATGCATGCAATATCTGGCTATGTTTATACTGTCACACACATTTTATTAACTTTGCATACATGACATGCATGCACGTACGCAGTAACGTCCACATGATTTTGCTGGTAGAGTTAAAACTGGTATGGCTGTTTATCTCTTAAATAGACCTTTTCACTGGTGTATCACATTTGCCAATATGATGAATTATTGCACTTTCACCGACCTCCCTAACAGTATGCACCGGCCGCTGTCGCTCAGTATTCTTGTGTTTACCACGCTCACGATTGCCCTGCACTTGGAACATCTTGGCAAAGTGATTGTCCCGTCCACAAATGTGACAACGCTTACCGAAAGCTGGACATTGCTTTCGGTCGAAAGCATGTTCTCGGCCACAAAACTTGCATTTCACTTGGCCCTGTCCCCGGACGACCCGTCGCATCTCCGTGCTGCCCTGCCGCGGCGGAACTGTTTTGTCGGCCTTGACCTTCGTCACCCTGTTGACGGTAGCCGCCGGCGCATCATGCGTCTGCTGTCCGCGGAATAAGTTCATGTTCTGTCGCGCTGCCTCGTGGGCTGTGGCAATCTGTCTCGCGGAATAATTTCTCCCGGAGACTGTCATCGTGGCATCCGTAGACGAGTTGGTCACGTAAATTGTTCTCCTTTTCGTCGCCGAAATTGCACGTTTTTGCTAGATTACATAGCCGCGCTATGTACGACGCCGTCGACGGCGTCGTTTCATCGTACGACTGCTTGCACGAACGGAATTTATACCGATCAATCAGTTCGTTTGTCCTCGGAGCGAAGTAGTTGTCAAATCGCTCGAGTATTACTTTCACTGTCGGTATTTCTGCTGCCGCGCCTTCAATGTTATAATCGAACGAATTGTAAATCACCTACATATGGCTACAATTCTGCGCCACCGAATGTCGGTAACATTGCAATCTTCTCTGCGTTACTCTTCGTAGTATTCCCTGACTCCAGCAAATACATGTTGAACTGCTGCTTGAAAGTATGCCAACTTTCCTTCGCGTTTGACCCAGCTAGGCAGAGTTTAGGTGCCATTAGCCCGGTGAAGTCTGCCATGCTCACGCGTGCGTCTTCTTCGGCTGTTTCCCTCACAGCTCACACGTCAAATTCAAATAACTGTTTCACTCACAGTATCAGGAAACTGTCCTGTTTCAGCATTTCGATGAGTTGATACCATCCCATCCGCCTCGTCGCCAATTATATGTTGTATATTCAGACACTACAGTAGCACATACTCGTTGTTCTTAGGGTTGGCACTCAATTTAACTTTATTTGCATATCAGCATATCACTACTCACATAGTTCTCAACTACAACGTGTATCTCTACGCATCACTATACACATAGTCCACCACATAGACATGCATATATAACAGGTAGGATAGTATAGGTTATATAGTATACACCGGCGTCAGAACGTGGTGAATATTGGGGGACAGTGCCTCTCCAAAAACTTCCAATAGCAATCCCCATGAGGCTCGCCAAAACATATTGAAGCTCTAAAAAACAGCCATTTGCACCCCTCTTGAAGCTCTCCAAAACACCCACCCAAAAACCCACATTGACGCTCTCCAAAACATGTCATTTGCATTCCCTTGAAGCTCGCCAAAAATTCAAATTGATGCTTCCAAAACCCGCCGTTTGCACCCCCTTGCCGATCAACAAAACCCACATTGATGCTCTCCATAAATCTCCATTGCACCCCCCATTGAGACTTACAAAAACACACTGAGCCTCAAGCTTAATTTGTTAATAAGGCCCGTGAAAGATTGTAGTTCTGTCAAGCAGGTTGGTGTAGGGAATTCGACGATTGCTTTCAGCTTCTCCGGATCTGTTGCTGACGCCTTCTGCGTTGATCTTGAAGCAACCGTAATATTCACCTCATTCTCCGCAAACTTGAACTTGTCGGGATTCAGTGTGATGCCGTGCTCACGATAACGGAGCAACTCTTTCGACGTACTGCTTAAAGTTATATTGTATAAATTGACGCCATCCATGACTTTTTCGACGTTGCTTAAGCCGGCGATCGATGTATCGCCGCGTGTGCAATATTCATCGCTGGTTGAGGACAGTCCCGTGGGGCTTCTCAAGAAGAGATAACGTCCCCAAAGAGACAAGAAAGTCGTCAGTTCTTGGCATTCAGGCGATAGGGATATTTGCTAGTACCCTTGTTTGGCGTCGATCTAGCGTCGTGAAGTATCTTGACCCTGGTTTGATGTTGGAGACAGCTTCTTTCGATGTCTTCATAGGATTAATTGGTCGACGAACAAATTCGTTAAGATGTATGAGGTCCACACAAATACGTATACTCCTAGTGGTTTTGGCACTACAACGAGCGGATGACACCATCTGGTGGGAACGTCCCCTAATGGCTTCACGATGCCTTGTCTTGTCGTCTGGTCGAGATTTGCTTTCACTTCATCACGCCATGCGAAAGGAATGGAGCGAGTGGTAGATATTGCACAAAAGTCTCAACGTTCTTGTTCAAGTGGATTTCCATTGGTTCACCCAACATTGTCTTCAGTTCATCTCTTGTATCGAACACGTCTTTGAATTATTCAAGTAAGTCATTGCGCTTGCGTGTTCGCGTGTCGGATGACTCGTACGTGTTCTGTAGGAACCGATTTCTTGGCGATTTTGTTGCGCATGACCGTGTTATGGCACGAATTGGTTTGGGGTAATCATTCGGCACGATTCACAAGTGTCGACAAACATACCAAGCCAGTAGAAGTCATTTTTGCCCTTTGCAGATAAGAATGGGGCCGTCTCTTTTGTAGATTTGTCTGCTGCATGGATGTGAAGGTCTACTGAGGATGGGTCTACTGTGCCAACGCATTCGAATGATATGTACCATTGGCAGCAATGATTGTCTTCGGGTGGGGGACACGTATTTCTGATGTATAATCCTATTTATTTTATGATATAAAACCCTGCAACAGTCGCTCCGGCCCCTGTATCTGGTGTTTCCTGTGCTGTTGTGATGAAGCTGTATCATGCATCCGCATTATGGTGAAGTTGTACCTTGATGCGCGGTGTTTTTTTTCATTGTGGTCAATCGACTTTTGCTCTTATTCTGTAGATTGTTATGACGGCAACACGTAGCCAAATGACCCATTTTCTTACAGGCTGAACATACACTGTGTTTTATGAGCCCGTTTGCCACAATAACCACATCTGTGGTTATGTTTTGAAGTGCTATTATTTCTGGTTTTGACAAGTTGCCAAGTTTTCTTGCCAATTTTGCATATCTTCGTATGGCCTTTATTATTCTTTGCAAGTGCAGCTTCATCACTCCTTGCTGATTCCTCACTCCTGCAGATACCCATTGTTGTCAGCAGAGAAGGTAGGTGTGATTGTTAATAATTTTCGTCTTGTTTCTGGGTCACGAATTCCCGACATAATTTGCGTAGTAAAACGATTGTCTATGCACTGCTGGCAAAGGTCTGCGTTGTTAGCAATTTCCAGTATGGCCACGTAGAAGTGGTCGAACGGTTCGCCTTCTTGTTTGCGTTCTTTCAGTGCTAACCTGTCCACTGTAACATTTCGTTCGGCTCGAATGTGTTCTTGGATTCGGTTTAAGATCTTTGTGACGGTTATATCGTCATCATTGTCTATGCCGATGGCTAATTGCAATGCAGCACGCATTTCAATAGGCAGGCTACAGCGCAACATGGCTCTCAGTTGGCGTGTTGGGAGACGGTCGAGCTGTTCTAACACTACAAAATCTTCCCATAATCGCCTCCATGCTGCTAGTTCTCGTAGTGTTACGTCTGCTGCCGTTTGCTCGGCGGTCTAGTTTTAGCGTGTGGGCCGGTAGAAGTGTGCTGGACGTTGGTATCGGTGTCTTGTGTTTTTGTGTGTGTTGAGTCTGTGGACCATTATATTAGACTTATCATTGGCGCCGTTGCTGTGTGCACGCGGTGTTGAATTATTTCGGACGCATCTGTCGAGGGTCTGGCAGAGGAGATGCATCGATAGTTCATGTCTTTCGTCACGTGCGCGCTCCCGTTCCTGTTCTCGTTGTTCATGTATATAGTCGCGTTCTATGAATTTGGCAAGCGTGGAGTTTGGTTAATGTCAACGCTTGTGGCGCGCTCTTGTGGATCTTTTGAAAGCTCCGCGTCGTCGTGTTTACTAGTGGCGCGGGATCTTTCTCCATTTTGCCGCTAACATTCACGGACAAACCGATCTTTTACAGCCTTAGTTCGAGCTCGTAGCTCTTTGCCGACTGCGCCATTTTAAAGCTTATAACGAATGAGATGTAACAAATGTACTAAACATTATTTATTACATACCAGAAATGGTCGATTGCCGTCAGAGACGGGAGGTCCCATTATTTGTTTAACTGAATTGAATTGAACTTTATTTCGGTTACAAGTACAAATTAGTGAACATATGTACAATGGATTATAAACAAAAACAAACAATCATTACAACCGTGGAGATCCTCTAGAAACCCCTAGCGGTTTATATTGAGGACCATCAGAACGTAATAATTTAAAAACAGTTTCCTTGTTCCATCAAATTAAAGCATAAAAGTAGGACAGTAATTAAGTTCTTCTGGAACAAAGTGAATAAATCATCTCATAGATGCAGTTAATGTATATACATACACATATTTGAGGGGAGACTACACCAGTCATTTCCGCTGGAAAGTGCCGGAACTGTCGAAGGCTTAGCACAAAAGTTCAGTCATCTCGGCGAGGCTCGATCGTTACGTTCTCCGTTTTCCCTGATTTGCTAATTAATAGGCTGTCCCGATGCATGCATGGTAGCGTAGTGAGCAATGCAGAGCTTCGGAATGGCAATTGAATCGAGTTGTTCCTTTTCCATCAGCGTAACGACTATACTTCCTACATTGTAAGGTTCACCAAATAACTTGTGCTGCGCGGACAGCAGTGTGTGTGTATATATATATATAGGCCTACTATTTTGCTCAAAGTCGCGAACCGCATGAATTAGCTCTGTTCGGGCCGCAGTTGGCCTGCATTCTGCTCGTACCGGACCGCTGGTGAACAAGTAAACTAAGAATATCACGAAAGATCGATCGATCTCACTGCAGTGACATAAATTCAGGCGGTATAGACTAGTTTTTTTCTATTATTTCCACGTGATGACAGTGATCAAATACCGTTGGTTTGCGGTCATCACGCTTAATTGTATGACATAGATATCGAGTCATAGACCCTATAAATGACGCTTCCTCAAGTGTTCGTCAGCAATGCACTCCTAACGCTATAGACTGCGGGTAGACAACGGAGACGAATTTGACCGAACGGAAACACGAAAACAGACCGCAAAAAGTAAATATAAATTCCATGCATATACAACGGTTTAAATTACACATCCAATGCTTAATTCTGCTTTCCGATGTCAACAGCATTTGTGGACAATTATATTTATTATCTTTGAACGCATACTAATTATATTCTATGATAGTCGACGTATGGACCCCAAGGTTGGAATATCGAATGTGCACTGACATACGATATTTGAATGAACAATGGTGTATCGATATTTTGTCAACGCACATATTTTCATCTAAATTAATCGTTATTTTACTGTGACTATGCAATTTAAACTTACAATCTCTACAATGTGGTCGCTATTGACACGTTCCAGTTTCTATCGCCGGTTTCGGCCGTTGATTTTTTGTGAACACAAGTTTAATTGATTGACAGCAAATGACGACTTCGCTACACTGTATTAAGTTTGCATATACATTGTAACACATATCGCTGGTTACCTACAGCGCAGTGGATAATTAAATGTAACACAATTTGAACACTTTCTCTACGTCGTTGTAGTTTGATCTTTTACCGCCATGCCGTATCGACCAATTGCCACGCACCTGTATGTCACATGATCTGTGATGATTACCGCAACAACATGGAGGCAAATTTTATAGTGGAAGTCGCACTTTAATCGTAAATCTCGGACTTATATGCTTCCTTGATACATAATTTAAGGTAAGGGATACAAAGTCCAGTGTTAGTTTGTTTTAGTAAATTATCGTTTTGATGCCGTATTAAGTCGATAGCACGGCTAACCTTTCAGGAAATATGAACTATCTTTGCCATGTGAGGCCGTCAATGAAGCATCTCCGCTATTTCTACACAATACACAATTGAATTGAATTTGGACAGCCGGCGTCGTGCGGACAATTAAGTTTTGGCGCACAACGGTGCAACGTAATAACATATTTGTAATATACGAATCAGAGATCACGGCGGTATCATGCGAGCAGCATATGTGGTCGACAAACATGCAGTCGTTGAGTAAAAAACTGGAGGACGGCCTGTGTAACATGATGACTGGTCTAGTCCAGATTGTACCAAATTGCAGAATGTGTTGTGACGATCGAGTCGTTGCTTTTGTCACGCATGCAGCCTTTGTAAATGCATTTGTCAATTACTTGTAAGAAATTATTGTTATGAACTCGAGTGTACGTTATTGAAGGACGTACAACTCAGTGAAAATGCTGAACATGTTACTTCGATTGGATATATCCTGGATTGAGGGCTTTGCCTTTGATGATCCCAGTTCCTTGATGATCTTGATGCACTCTGATCAACATGCATTGTCATTGGTGTTCATGCTTATTTTAATTGTTTTGTGAGAACTTGCATAATATAGGCGACATTTCTTTTGAGTAATCTTACTTGTGAACAGTGTAAAATCAGTGACCCACTGTCACCACATGTTCTTGATATAGTCATCCTACTTTAGAAAGATAATTATTACCAAAATCTTAAAACGTAGACACTTGGTACTCAGCAGTTCTTCCAGGTGATACTACTAGTCTACTGCTATGGTTTTTTGCATTTATCCCTGTGCATAGTTGTCGCAGTGCTAGGTTATTGTTCTGTTTTTTGATCCATTGCTAAGGGGTCGTTCACTGTTATCAACACTTATGTATTCGTACAGAGCATAGTTAATTCACAGTCCCCCTGTGTAAGTGAGTACTTTAAAATTTCAATAATTGTCCAGATTGAAAGCCATGTATACGTATATAACACAATTATGACACGGTACATGCAAATGTTGTATAACTAATAATAACAACACTTATTATCAAGTTAACAAACATCTACAATAACCATTTTCTTGCAACTGAGATTTTTATAATTAATATGCCAGCCTTGTGCCCCATGCATACGCTCTGTATGAATACATAAATGTCAATAATAGTGAAACATCTCAAAGTAAACCATCAATGACCATCACTAACCCAGTATCGTATTGACTACTTAGTCACTGTTTGGAGATTGGCTGGGTCAGGTTGGCTTATCAGTACATTGTAACATTCACAATATTGGAAGACAAAATTGTTGTACATATTGTGGGGTCTGTTGTTTGTTGGGCATCACTTTAAACTGAATGCTTCCCACAGAAGTCGAGATGGTATTCGACTGAACAGTTCTGCCAGGGAGTAAAGCAGTTTTTTTAACAGTCCGGAGGACTGGATACAACGCTGTATAAGAACTTTTTAAACCACATTTATACATTGAAATGGAATGAAAAAGGAGTGAAATGAATGGAGAAGTCAATTCTTGGCTATAATCAACTGGACTGATTCAGGGACTTCATTCTTTCGCTTTTAAAACATGGCATATTCACAACTAATTGGTGAGATAATACACACATGCCACTTGTATCTGTAGCACACCCACTTTGAGCAGCTTTGAATCATAGCTCATCCAGTATGAATCGTAGCCCACCCAACTAGCTTTGAGCAGTAGCACTCCCAACTTGCTTGGAGCGTTACTTCACTTAGACTTAGAGCTGTAACTTAACCCAATCAGTCGTATTTTTTAGTTTTCTATAAACTGGATTCTACCCAATGATTTGATAGTAGTCCACCAACTTACTTTGGAATGTAATCCATCAGGCACTGCATGCTTTGAACTATACTGCCATCTGCTGCGAAATGGCAAAAGGGAGCAAGTTACTTTTTTGCAAAGAAAAATGTTAAGTTAGTAATCCCATTGAATTGTAATTACCACATTACCATAGACTAAAACACACTGTTGATATAATATATTTGCTATACATGTACAACTGACATCAGGTAAAGCAGCAATGACATTGGAATTGTATTTTGTCATTTTAAAGGGAATAACTATGCATGGCGTAAAGCTTCACATGTTATTGAAACACATCTAGTCAGGCCACAGTTCTTACACTGTTCTTACACATTCGCCATAGAACGTGAATCAGGAATTACACAATTTAATATTCATGAATAAATATACACAATGCCATATTTCATACAGCAGTATTTCTTGGCACTTTTCATGTAATGTACTAGTGTACCAGGTATTTGTAAAAGTTAGTTTTTAAAGAATAATTAATATCCATCAACATTTGTCATATTAGACACGTTTAGATGATACTAAATTATTTGAACTCTAGCCTACTGTGTATGTTTACATTTTGAAAGCTTTAAGCTAAATCTCAGTTAGCCCACCTTGCTTTGAGAAGTCACCTACTACACTTGAATTATAGCCCATACGATCTTTGGGCTGAAGCCTATTCGGTCTGAGCTGTAGCTATCCAGTCAGCTTTGAATGGAAACTAACCTACGCTGTTTGAATTGGGTAGTGGTTAGCCATATGCAAATCCATAATATGTTAAGCTACCCCAAAACACTAATAGTAATACCTGATAGTCTATTTTGTGTGTGTTTAATACATGTCCCATACTAAGCCAAGACAATGGAACAATTTAAGTGCTCAGTCAGTCAACTGACGCAACACATCCATATTTCTTTCCCCAGTATATAAATGTTGATTTGACATTGTGCTGTCTTTCACGATCCCATGCAAACTGCAGAAATCCAATGTCAGGTAGGTAGGTATATATCAGTAGTTATGTCAACAGTGGCGTGTGAGTCAGCGACTGGACGTTGTACCAGGGCACAGGCACATCTGGGCAGTTAAAACTGTCTCCATCTCTGTCAGAGGATCACAAGATATATATAACGATAAACACACTTGTGGGAATGCCTGCTCTGGAATTTGTATTTATTATGTTACATAAGAAAGTGAGATTACTGCAAAAGCTCTTTAAAAGGGGTTTTCTGTTCCATTCTAGGTACAGTTGCACATAATCCCAATTTTGTCAGGAGAGTGGGAACAAGTTGACTTCAAAGCATCAAGTGCAAATAAGCAATTTGTGCTAGAAGCGGCTGTGAACAGATTGAATGTTTTGTTTACAGTTTAAAAATTATGCGGGTGCAACTTTCAAATTGTGAACAACGACTTGGGCTTAGTACATGCATTTCGCGGGCAGTATTCATTGAACATATTTATTTTGTATTAAGAACAAAATCTAAAAATAAATGTTGATAGTGAGGAATGAATATGGTACGTTTAAAATAGGCCACTGCTAAATTTGGAGCTGGTATGATTATATCACAAAGAACCGGAGACTGGCCTACTATGTACAGTGGATGGGTAGTAAACACCTCTGACCATGACAGATTGGGGGCAGTACTAGGAACACTGAAGGGACAAGTTCCGTTATCATGTTTGGTGGCTGTTGGAGGGAGAACAACATTACTGAAATCTGAAAACTGACTTGCTTCATTAAAATGTGTGAACTTTAAAGGGAATAAAAACATCTATTGCTTGAATTTATGTTATATTACATCCTGCTATCTATTTCCACGTCCACCAACCAAAAAAATTCAATGAATTAGAAATTCCACATTTTATACTGTACATCCGGACATTTTCGAATATGCATATTTTTGGCACGCTTTTCGGGATGTCGAGATGTGACGTCACTTATGACTCAAACTCGCATCAGGCCGACCCTTTCCATGCATTCAGAGCATGTTTACAAGTATAGCTTTTGAGTCGAAACGAGCGTCAGAATGAGTTATTGTGCAATTTTCCGACGTAATACAAACACTAGTCTTCAAAGAGGAACAAGCGGTTATTTTACGGTTCCACATGAATCGAATTTTATTCAAAACAGCGAATGGGCCTACAAGTCAACTAGGTTTCGCCGAGCTTGGGCTCGTTTTCAGAATAATTATATCGAATGCAACCAACGGGAGATAATCAACACCAATAAACATACATAGCAAACATATATTGTATCCAGCTACATAAAGTAACGTGTATAATCTCATAATATCACTAGAATATCGATATATGAAGGAGTTGTACAATTTACCATAACAACTTAAATCAGTTAGACAGTTTCCGCTGGTCCCGATAGCTCAGTGGGTAGGCGCGTTGGTTACTTGTCGTTTATTTTACAATCGGGCGACGCCGGTTCAATCCTGACAGCATGCAAACTATTGATTTTCTTTACACTTTTTTTGTTGATGTTTTCACGAAGTAATATAAACCAAATCATTTAGTATACTATGATGCACTGTTTGTAAATAATTTTTATTTTGTAGTAATTATTTATTCACCACAAAAATGAAAATATGGTCATTATATAACGATGTTTCTAAATTTTATTTATCCAAACAAATATAATGTAATGGATATCTAATTTATTAACTGTAAATATATTGTACAGTAATATATTGTAATTATATATGTGAAAACAGATTGTGATCTGTCTGGATAAATACAATTTAGAAACATCGTTGTATATAATGACCATATTTTCATTTTTGTGGCGAATAAATAATTACTACAAAAATATAAAAAATATTTATAAACAGTGCATCATAGTATACTAAATGATTTGGTTTATATTACTTCGTGAAAACATAAACAAAAAAGTGTAAAGAAAATCAATAGTTTGCATGCTGTCAGGATTGAACCGGCATCGCCCGATTGTAAAACAGACGCCAAGGAACCAACGCGTTTACCAACTGAGCTACCAAGGCCGACAGAAATTCGCTGACTGATTTCAGTTGTTATGATAAATTGTACAACTCCTCCTTCATACATCGATATTCTTGTGATATTATGAGATTTTACACGTTACTTTCTGTAGCTGGATACGATATATGTTTGCTATGTATGTATGTTGGTGTACATTGTCTCCCGTTGGTTGCATTCGATATAATTATTCTGAAAACAAGCCCAGGGCCAAGCTCGGCGAAACCTAGTCGACTGTGTAGGCTCATTCGCATTCATTGTTTTGAATAAAATTTAATTCATGTGGAACCGTAAGATAACAGCTTGTTCCTCTATGTTGACTAGTGTTTGTATTACATCGGATTATTGCATAACAACTCATTCTGACGCTCGTTTCGACCCCAACATTATCCATGTAAACATGCTCTGAATGCATAGAAAGGGTTGGCCTGCTGCGAGTGCGAGTCATGTGTGACATTAAGATACCACATGATCGCCTAGCTCATTAAATTTTTATTTTTCGCGGGAATCGCTACACAGACGGGTTTAAAATCGAATTTATGCTACAAATGTATTTTTCAGTATTTTTTAAATGTTCTCGAATGTTACATGCAATATTAAACTTTCTGTACACATGGAAAACGGATTTTAGCTAATGCCTTGTTTTTATTTCCTTTAAAAGAACATTCATGGCTGATATAAAATATTTAAAGTTGCTTGAGATTTTTAACAGCAATTATGCTCTGCTGCCAGTACCTACCATACAACTAGCAAATTTAAAGCGGTTTTATGCACTATCTAAACTATGCTAATAACTAATAAAATCTGAATTATAATTTTTTATTCAGCTATGTTATTTGTTCCCATGTGGAAGAAGGTTACTTTTTTGTGTGGAAAAACACAATTTGAAAATTTATTTCCAAACGTCTATTTTGTAACATGTTTTGTTCTGTTACAATACAGGATTTTATTTACTTGCTCACATGACCCTGTTTAAGTTTGACTGAGCTTGTTATTCAGTACGTTGGCAAACAACTGTCAACAAGTGTCAATACCTGTTTACAAACAATGTTTATTGGGGTCAAAGCTCAGGGGTCTGGGGTGACATGATGGGCATATAATATATAATTATCAATAACATCCACACAATTGTGCCCCCCTCTGGTTGCAATGCAAAATATTAAAATTAAACAAGTATATGTAAAATAAGTTTTGTTAAAACACATTTCCATTTATAAACAAGTTTGTCTCAAGTGAATTTGAAGACCTAGAATACACGAGGTGAAGCAGAACAGTAACTGTAAATTGTGATTATGTCTCAATATATAACAACAAATTTGTGGTATCAGAAATAGACCAATGTGAGGTGGCAGTTTCTGTCATAATTGTCAACAATAGGAGAATAATAAGCAGTAGGCCTATATACCTTAAAATTACCAGACACATGCCAGTGCGTTGTAAATAAAGCCCAATCTATAGTGTGTAAACAGTTTGGTAGCCTTGGACATAGACCTGCAAGTCAATGGGCTAGGACTCCAGTCTCCACAGACATCTGTCAGTTCTGTACTGGATGGGTAGATGCTGGTTCACCAGGTTTCAGAGTCAACTCCTACGTTATGTTATGAGTCCGAGTTGCACTGCCTCCACCAGTGGATGGGCTGCTTGGATGGATGCAGTTGGCTAAATTGATACCCCTATGGGAATCTGGCACCGTTAGTTCTGGTGCTCCTGCAGAGATGTCAGATACATGAATTATTCACAGGGTCATCGGGTTATGTAGGCGTAGTTTGCTCAATCTGTGACATGCTCTAACGTGTATGTTATGTGCCTCAAAATACGGCAGTGCCACATTTTCTTGGCTGAAATGTTTACTTTTTATTTTAAATTCCTTATTACATTTTCAGTGGTTAACTTGTAGGAATCCTATTTCGATATTGGGTTGTCATATGTGCAGGTCTGCTAAAATATACAAAAATATACATTTGTTGGGAATCTGTCCAGCATCAAAGGTACTTGCTCTTTGGTCGCTGTAAGTTTGTCATCCAAAGTTATACTTGCATGGTGAATACAAGAAAATATGCATGTTATCACAATTTATATACATTTCATGCAAAACACAGTCACAGTACTTTTGTCTGTGTAGTTTTGGTCGATGAAAAATATCAATAACATCGAAACAAAATATAATGAGAGTGGGTGACTTTTTCCTTCACCATCTGCCTGGCTTTCAGAAATGATTACTCATGTTTCAACTAGTCATAGCTAACTTCTGGTGACTCCTGATCAGCCTCCCTCAAGCATAGAAATAATGGTACACAGCCAAAACCACATGAGTTGACATTTCTGGAGGATCTTTGAAATGTCATAATATCTGACCCCCCGCTGTAGCTCTCATCTTTGTCACTGAAGTCCAAAGTGATGCTTGCCTCCATACTCGTCTTCGATGGTTGCCTCTACGGATCTGTGGAATTCAGTGATGGAATCGCATCAAATAGAATCGCATCAAATGGTATCACTGTGTGGCGGTGCATAAATAGTCCAGTCTGGCCTAACCTCTGTGGGAGACTTGGACGGCTTCTTGGTCGACACATCTCGTTGATGAGGTCATACCTGCAGGAAGGTCTGTCCACAAGACCTGGTTGTAATGGAAGCTTTGCGTCACCACACCACTCCATCCACACACCTGTCATTGTACCACTCCATCGACATACCTGTCATTGCACCACCTCATCAACACACCTGTCATTGCACCACTCCATCCACACACACCTGTCATTGCTCCATTCCATCAACACACCTATCATTGCTCCACTCCATCCACACACCTGTCATTGTTCCACTCCATCCACCCACCTGTCATTACTCCATCCACACACCAGTGATTATGCTGTGTTCCAATAGGCTCATTTATATCGTAAACATGACTTTTCTAACTGGAAAGTTTACAATCTCCTTGAGTTTACATGCAAATTTATGCAACTGGGTCAAGTATGGGTTACGAAGTCATATTTACGTTAAACACGAGGTGATTGGAACGCAGCATAACACCACTCTGTCAACTCACCTGTCATTGTACCACTCTGTCAACTCACCTGTCATTGCTTCACTCCATCCACACACCTGTTATTGCACCACCTTGTGCAAACACCTGTCATTACACCACTCCATCAACACACTTGTCATTACACCACTCTGTCAACTCACCTGTCATTGCACCACTCCATCCACTTGTCTTAATTACTTCCCTCTTGGTTAGCACTAGTCAGGCTTTGGTTCTTTCTGTCGTAACCAAATTGTTCTGGTTATAGGGCTTAATTAATCATGTCGGTTGCACAATCCACTTAAAATGTCATTGGGTGCTTAAATGAAATACGCATATATATATATATGTGTGTGTTTATTTCATTTAAGCACCCAATGACATTTTAAGTGGATTCTATTGTTATTATACAAAAATTGAATTTTAAAATGTGAAGCAGTTGCATTATAAATAAAAGAAAACGTATCATCCGCGAAGCTATTTGTATTGATCATTATGAATTTACTAATTGCATCTATTTAAAGTATTTTGTGGTTTGCACATGTGTGAACTTTTGTAAGATATTTTCTCAAATATAAGAAATAAGATAGTGTATTATTTTTGAATAATAAAAACAATAACAATGTCATTTGGTAAGAGATGTGATCACTGTCTTACATCTTGTTGGAGTTTGTTTTTTACTTGTGTAACATTATGAATGATGAGCAAAATATATTTCCTTACACAAGCATACTTAAATACATGACAAATTAGTATAAAGAATGATGTCAGGCTATTGTGTTAAGCTTGTTTATGTGTGATTTGTAAGGCGCCAGTGTCGGATGTCGTTATTTACAAGACGCATTCCGTCTGATTGATAAGACACTTGACAATGACAGATTTGGTTGCAGCATTGTTTGGAAGTTTCATATCTTTCTGAATTTGTTTTGACCACCCAAGCTATGGCTGTCTATGGTAGGTGGGGCTGTAATAATATGTGACATCATAATTATTTTACACTTGTTCAAGCAACACTTCAGAAGATAGGATGGTTGTACGGTGGGTGGTGGGTATGTGAACAAAATGCCACTGACAACAGTTGCTTTTGGGCATATCTAAAGGATGTAGTCTGTTCATCTACCCGGAATTAACGGGAGTAGTAATTTCCAACTGGAAGTCTGCTGTGTGGACCGTGAGAAAGTGAGCATCATTGAACATCAAAGGGTATAGCAGTTAACTTGGCCCGACCCGGCCGTATTGCCAATGAAGCTGTTTTGAAACTGGATGTTTTGGTTACTAGTAAATTTGAACACGTACCCGTGGACGTGTCTTCAAATTGCGACCATTGTTACGGGCTTACTAAACACAATTTGGCAGGCAGTATACCTTCAACAAAGTTAGTGTAGTGTATAGAACACTGTATTAATTGATACATGAATAAGTTGGAACAGACTACGTCCTTTTAAGAAAAGACCCTTAAAGTATGTATGTATTCATCAAAGAACAGTTGTGGTTAATTTTTATTTTCCTCCTATATATTGGGGTTGTGGTGGGGTTGATTTGTTTAGAGTGAGACTGAAGTGGGTTGTTCGGGGTTGATGTTGTGCAGATACTAAACATTTATGGGAGTTTGTTAGCAAAGTAAATGGTGACATTGTCACATGTATCATTGTGCAGAATGGTAGTAGTTCGTGAGGTTGATAGAAAATCTGAATGGTTAACAAATTATAGAACCAAGGATCCAGAGATCTAGATAAATTGTAACGATTGCCAACAAACATACAAGTTAAAATTTTCTAACGAGACATTTGCCTGTGATATGAGGTGGTGCTTTGGTTATAAACTGTGTGTTCCAGATGTTGACCATAACAAACCACAATAAAAGTCAACTACAGCAGATGTACATTTAGGGCTGGACGCTATAGGTAGTCTGGACATTGTTAGAATAGAGAAATCTTGTGATGCAGATATGATGGTCAGAAGCTTTTAGCAGTAACTGCGAACTGTCTCGAAGTGATGGAATGTGAATTCATGATGGGTGAAGGGTGACTGTGTCAACCTGTGCGTCAGATCAGCAGTTGTATTTGGCAAGTTACACTTAAGAATCAGACTCGTGGTGTCGTGGTTATGCTCACAAGGGTATAATATATCATTATATATGTATCATGTAATTTATTCATCCAAATTGTTCCTACGTTTATATGTTGGTTTCCAAGTGATATTCCTTGGCCACCAGATAGTTGGCAGTGTGGTTTCTTAAATGGAAAATCATCACCATTATGTAATTCATCTCTGATGTGACTCTTTGAATACATACGAACAATATTTTTTATCTGAAATCTGTAACATTAACATGTGTCAGGCAATTCACAGTTATGTCATGTATGTTATGTATAAATGGGTTAATAAGACCAGTCGACTTCTTGATGTAGAAGTGCCATAATTGGGACATGTGGAGGGTTATTCATGCATGTGTACATGCATGCAAACATGTGCTTGTAACATGCATGCATGCTTGCACTCACATTCATAGCGTAGTCCAATGGAGCGTAGTGGTATTTCAGTTATCTATACGGAGACATGTAGGCTTTTTAGAGCAACTGTTAATCATTAGAGTTAACCCGTGCCTGATAGCCCCGACACTACGTCCCGACACTACCCCGTGCTACATACCAGTTGGCCTAGCAGCATTATGTGCTATATCTCTATTGAAATCAACATCATTGCTTTGCAGTTCGGCAGCAGTGGTTAATCATTTATACAAATGGGTCTATTTTCTCGTTGCGCGTGTTGGGTCCTAACAGAATCAGTCGGCCAGCTAAAATTGGGCCGAGGTGTCTTAGTTGTCTGCAGAACGGAACAGAGCAACGCCACCGGTTTGCCTTACAATAACAACCAACCACAAAGCCATTGCATGTGTCGAGCTTGACACAGAAAAAGCACTGTTGATTCCTTTTTGCGGGATGATGATGATGTCCGCAGTTGCTGTTAATATGTCAAGCTGGCGTCTGCCACTAGGACGTCTACACTCACCTGTGACGTGTTGCGTGTGGCACGATACATGTGCGGGGAGAGTAATTATCTAATAGGACGAGACAAACAGGTACGTGGGTAGGTGTGGCATCCTCTAGGGGCGCCAGGGTGGGAGTCAGGGCGTACCTGCAGGGGTAGCTGGTGTTGGGAAGGATACCTCGATGAAGTCATCACAAGCTTGTCCTTTAACTAGTGCATGATGGAACGTGTCACACCTGCGATTGCATGTAATATCATCCTGGTGCATGACGGGTGATGGTTCGTTATCATCCCCTACTGGTGATGGATTCTTCAAATCTCCGATACATACATGATACATCCAACTGGCAACGCATATTCCAACAACATTCAGTACATGTGAGACAAGACTCTTGGCTAGAGGAATTATTGACACGGAATCATGGCTAGTTTGCAGTAGACGACAACGAAAATGTTAGTTTGTATATGATGTAATTATACACAGCATAATTATGTACAGTATATAAATGTTGTAATATAGCATATAATTCTAATACAAACTAACAGCAAAGGTAACCACCATCCTTCAAATATCCACCCTTCAAATAATAGAAACATGATTAGAGGGCTTAGAAATTAAAACCATCTGTGGAAGGGAAAGAATAATTATATCTGCCTGGCAACTCGTGTATCAGTGAAATGTTTATTGGATGCAAGTCTTAAACTGGCTTGTGACAGCAGATTTAATAGTTTCTGTTGCATTGTCTGGTGTCAGATGTGAGTGTGATGTAAGGCCTTCTAACCTGAGTCTAAGATGACTCAATGGTTCCAGCCCCTGGTACAAGGGTGTCTAACCTGAGTCTAAGGTGACTCGGTGGTCCCCAGGGCCCGAGTGCAGTGGGCCTGGTGCTATCAGCCCCAGTGGGTGTAGGGGAAGGCCAATCACTGTATACACTGTTATCTCCTGTGTGTGAGAGCTGGGTGAGGCAGACTATGAAATATAATACTGTGGCTTGGTACTTGGTGCACCAGACAACCTCCAGTGGCCCCTTCTACCACCTCTCACTATCCTCTTTCATAGTGTATCTTTATAATGCCAGTGAAACATACACTTTTATATGGGGCTGCCCTACAAGTAGAGACTGGGGAGTGGCAAGTAGACTGGTATACTGTATGGAGATGTTGTGCTAGGTCTGGTGTGGGGGAGTTAACATCATTTTTGCGCTCGTGCATCCATGCATGAATGCACGTGTGCGTCTATATATATGTATGTGACATGTCACACGACGGTTTAGAGTTCAGACCTTTTAAGGTACATGTTGGAGGTATGGAGTTATGAGCACAGTGCAAAATGGCAACGTTTCAGATTTGTTACGATATCAGTTTCATCTGTGTAAGTCAGTCTGTTGCGAAGTTATGGATGGTTGAACTTACCCATCCAAAGAATTCAAGTTTTGAAGCAGACAACAACATCAGAGTTAGGTATTTCCCTTTCAGATCACACACCATTCAAATTCTGCTGTAACACTTTTTAAAGATAATAATTCCAAGTTGCATTAATCAAACTTGTAATGAATTCTATATGGTTTCAACAAATTAAAAAAATCAATGCTCACCCCTGTGAATTTATTTTGGCCTGCACAGTAGATCACACACGCAGATTAGTTCTCGTGATGACGCATCCTTGTCTTACCTTACCGACTTACGGGTGTTTTTTACATGAAACTCTGGTGTGTATCCCAGAAACTATTTGTAAGCAACGGTACATATCTGGCCACTGTGACTAATTGCCTGTGTGTTTAAACCTGCGAGTTTGGAGGCAGGCGGATGTTGTTTGTAGCTGGTAACAAAAGAATTTGCTTACATAGTTACACAGTCACCTCTGAGTGATAAACCATACCATGTCATGAGTAGTAGATGTTGAAAGGTATTAGGTGGTTTGGTTCATACATCATATTGTTCCACATGTTAATCCAGCCTTAGAAGTTGCACAGTGCTCAGACATGGGGTCATATACATTGAAAAGTATTTGAATGCAAATACTTTTGACATTTCAGATTCAAATGCAACTACATTTTGTTTATGTCAAATGAAAATACTTTTGAAAAGTATTTCAAATACTTTAAAAATAGTTTTCTAATTCTCTTGACGTGCCCGTGCACAATAAATAATGACACCAAAAAAACTATACTTGACCATTATTTATCCAGAATTAAGGGGGTTCATCGAGTCAATAGTACAATGCTCTAATTGGTCACACATTCTAAATTTTTTCCCCTGTGACAGGTTAATCCTGTTTTCTGTTTCCTGTGCCCACTGATGCACTACACTGTGATACTGTCTTTCAATAAAATTAGATTAAGCCACACACTATCAATTAAATGCTTGGTAACCTGACTATGTAGCAGGCCAGCTGATACACTGATCATCCATCTGACAATGACCCAAGTTAAGCTGAGTTAAATGGTCATGCAACTGGCTGCAGTTGGTCAGCTAATAAAAGAGCTATAGGGAGGCCAGTTTTCTCTCAGTGGATATCATGCCTCAGTGAACACATAAGTAACATGAGTGACCTGTATCAACTGCCTAGACCAAGCAACGATTTAATTAAGCACAGCTGTGATAGCAGTTTTCATTGACAGACGTAAATGCTATGAGTATTTGAAAATAGTATTTGATTTTTCAAATGCTTTTAAAATGTATTTAAATGCAAATATTTTTGGCTCTAAATTTTCAAATGCAAATACTGGATCAGTCGCATTTAAATGCATTTGCATTTGACTCCATGTCTGAGAGTGTTAATGCAGAATCTATGTTTCGTTTTTGGTGCCTGGAGACATTAGTATGCATTTTATTTGTATCAAGATGGAACCATATTCCAGTATAAAACTAAAGTGAAAACATACGTTGTCCAATCCGCACAGTCATTATGGACTGATAGTTATTTTGGATATTTTGTGTGTCTAAATACAATTATTACGGAATGTACATATTTTGGACATGTCAATACAATAGCTCTCTGAAAACATGGGGTACAACAAATTATTATTTTGTAGATTTTTTAGGGTGTCCGAAAACACGTAGTTCAGAATACTACCGAATTACGGTAATTATAATTGAGTGTTTACTGCTATGCAGGTTACTTGTTACATTTGTCGGATTTATTTATTACAAAAATATATATCTAATTAATTACTTGTTCTCGAGAAAGCGTAGGTGTTGTTCGTCAACAGCATACCTGTAATGAAATGACGGTGTTGATGAGCAAATGAAGGTGAGAGTAGGTTTGATTAAGACGGTGACTCTAATGTACTCTGACGGGTGTGCTGCGCTCCGCTACCACCAGGTTGGTACTACGCTAGATCTGACCGACCCGGCATGCCTTATCTCTCTAGATTTTATGGCATTTAGTGGTGTAGGATAGCCACTGGTTGCATTGGTGCTTGTTTCTGCGGTTGTGTGTTTACACACATATGTGCGAGTCTGTGGGTGCAATCATAACCTCGTAGGACGCGCTAATCGGCAGTCGGAGCGTCTGACTCAGTCGGAACGACCAGGGTTCGATTCCACATACTGCCGTTTTGAAACGTGGGCTATTTCATTCATCCAACTTTGTCTGTGTCTTTCGGATGAGATGTTGAAAGATATTCTATCTTATGTCTCTATTGTAGGGGAATTAAGATTCGAGGGGGGTGTCTAACATGTAGTGGACTCACTGAATCAAGAGAACACTAGAATAAATTGTGTTTATGATCCTTCCCAAGAGAAAACTTGGCAATGAGGTGGAATGCATGTATGTAGCACTGTGTATCTTGAATATTTGTTGTTGGAATTACAACTTGTCAGTGACTAAGTCAGACTTACCTTGCACCACGAGGGTGTGTTCTATTTGTCTGTCCGTGCTAGCAGGCACCTTCTCTTTAGCTTTTTACTCGTGTAGTGTAAATTGCAGGCTAGTCTAGACTTCACAGTTGAACCAGAATTCACCCCAAATTTCTTGGTCAGGTAAATTACCTGCCTTAATTAGGTGAAACTGCACAACACACAAAATGTATGCATTTTATATCTTTACTGCAATATAAAAACATGTGTATTCAAAATTGAAGCGTTAATTAATTAATATTAGGCCCTATACCAGACATTTCTCCGTGACAACACAGTGAACTCAGTGCTGTCAATAACTAGTTATTAGCAACTGTAGAGAAGGCAACAAGACCAACATATATTTCTTTCACTACGTGGCCAGCCAAAGGCTTTGACAGATATTGTAGGCGAGAACTAACTTTGTAAAATTAATGTGTTGTGTCATTACATTGGCTCTGGTTGCTGTGTCAGGTGTAGATGTGTGCAATTATGTTGTCGTATATGATACATTTGTTATTGTGTTTCCACTCAATGCAGGTATAGTTGTATTGTGTCACTTGTGCAGTTACATTGTCAACAGCTACAGACCTGTGTAAATATGATCTCATTTCACTGCTACTCATTGCATGTGTAAACATGTGTCATTACATTGTGTGTATAATGCATTTACTACTGGTGAACATGTAATCAGTGTGGATTCTGACCTGCACTCTCTACAGGCATTCACTTTATTAGTGTATCTCTACTTGATTAACCATTTCAGTACTGCAGCCCTGATCAGCTGTGACCACTAAATACTGCATTCCCAGTGAATATGCAACATAATGGACTACCTCCCTTCAAGTCAGGATTTAAGCAACAAAAATGCATTTTATGAATACGAATGTTATATATTTTCGGAAAGTATGATAATCAGCGAATAAAATAAGCCATATCATTTTACATTCCGTCGTCATGGTAACCAACAATCCAAGATGGCCACCAAGATTTCAACGTTTTTGCAGTTGCTGAACTCAGTTGTATACTAAGTTCGCTGACATCGTTATTATGTCGATCGTTAAACATCCGACAAAGATTCTTCGATAAAACTATCAAATAATCTGTCCAAAACATACGGTGGTAAATCGCCAGTTGAAGTAATGCGGTCCGCCATTGTGGCCACCGCAGATTTTGATAATCCATCATTAAAAACCGTGAAAATCACCGTAAACTATTATTGAGCGATAATTAACAATGACCACTGCTGAATAACTAATTTATTCGCCTTGACAACCGTACACAACAAGTGGCTCCACGTAGTGGATTATTATGAATAAAAACAGACATCGTCAATGCCGGAAAACCGGCTTGTCGTACTGAAGCGTCACGGACAGTGCGGCCGGAAAACCGGCCTGTCGTACTGAAATGGTTAAACAAATGAAAACGTTATTCCACAGTCTCCACACAATGAGTAAATAACCATTTCTCTCATGTGTCTGCTATTAACAGTTGTTTATTTTATTCTGTTCCAGTGTGGAGAGAACTATGTTCTCAGCGAAACCAATGCTCCACTGAACCCCTCCAAGCTGCTCGCTACCCATGTGTAAGTATCACATGACCAGTCATGTGACAGACTCGTCAGCTTTCTGGAGTACTTTAATCTTGTACAGTGTCAGCAGTGGATGTGTCAGTCTAACTAGTCCTGCTCTTTGCACCATGAGTGTGAACTTTGTGACCTTAGTGACCTTTGTGACCTTAGTGGCCTTGCTTTGGGCCTTTACATTGTGGTGAAGTAGAGGACTATAGGTGTCATCGCATGGTGTAAAACAAACTCATATTAGTTGCCTTCACAATAATTGTCACTATAATAAGTGGGCCAGTGCTTCAAGAAAAACAGTTTTATGTGTTGATTTGTTTATTCACAAGTTTATCGTTTCTAATTTTTGTGGTACATCAGTTTTTCAAATTATATGCCACCACTTAAAAAATATGATGTGTTTTTCGTCTACTGACCAATAGGTTGTGACACATATTGAGTGAGATTCATTATATGTTTTGTAAAGATATCCTTCATAATTTATTAAATTTGGTAAATGGTATATATTTTTGGTAGAACAAAACAATAAATGAAATAGGGGCACTATAAAGGGTGCTCAGAATTTGTTTAAACATAAAACAATTGTTTACTCCCTCTACTGGGGTCTGGGGGGGTAATCTTGAGGTTAAAACTGTAACACAAAATTGTATTTAAAAGAAAATAAGCCATAGATTATCGTGCTTAAACAAAAATCCTTTAACAAGTGCATATTTGATTAAATCTTGAGGTAAGTGGCTGCATTTTTAATGTCGCTACCTTTCATTGATGCTGATTGAAATGTTGGCAGTATTTGGTAGATTGAGTTTTCTCTGCATTATCCTTTACTTAGATTACACAACATATGTCATTATTGAAGTAGATCGAATGACCAGAGTCACAGCACACCGTGGATGTCATTGGGCTATAGCACTTGTCTGATGACAGTCACAATGTCAGGAGTAGAAACCTACACAGTGTGTATTACACACTGTTGTTTGCGCCATGTACACCAAATATTTGTTTTGACAGGACGTATGTAATGCAAAAGATTGGCTCTACCAAAGTAATTGGCTGACCTGTGTTTATAATTGTCCTCTCTCAAAATAACATTCGCTGCTCCTGCGTTTTAAGCTGTGAAATATAATGCCTTTGGCTGCAGAGTCCACCAATTATGTCCAGGTTGTTGGTCATAAAAAGGGAATTAGTTGATTTCAGCAGGATAATGATGAGAGGATTGATTCAGATAATGTAAGTGACACTTTGTGTTCACAAGTGCATGTTTTGTTTGTTTATTATGATTTCATTTGTAATGTTGTACAGTAAATAAAACATTTATTGATATATCATGATACACAGTGATATGATGTACTGTTATACTGCCAAAATATTCAACATTGATTCTCCACTTCACTTTGGGTCAGTGAACAAAATTATTTAAGTATAAGATTCGGTTTTTCAAAAATGTACAATAACAACTATTACATGCACATTTTAAAGTATTTTTCATATTGTCACGGGAACACTTGACACTTCAAAATGTTTGAAGCTGGTATTTAAATAATACAACGTTCATGTCATATCTGTGACCCTAGAAGTGTTTCACTCAGGGGAACACTGTAACAACTAACACCATTTTAATTTTAGTAAGTCTTGCGATACACACACACACACACACACACACACACACACACACACACACACACACACACACACACACACACACACACACACACAGGTTTGACCTCATTGAACAATGTGACCTTTGTCCAAAAATTAGATGTGATTACCTCAGCAAGTTGTGAAAGAGATTTATTCAGTGAAACATACTAATCGCGTCTGGTGGCAGGTGCATTCGTGGTCTAAACGGTCATGTGTTATTAATACAATAGTTGTATGATAATTGTATTCTAGAACCAGAGCTTGTTTTTATGTCGTTAATATACAATGTTTGGAGTACTTCGGGTATTTATGGGTATTTGTGTACTTGCTTGAGACTAAGTAGGCAGGCTAATCTGCAGGAACCCTCTTGAGAGGGTTATATTTGGGTGTAGACACTAATATCAACCACGCCCTGTGTTTACAATAAATTATTCATGTTCAGCTTCATGACGTGATGTCTGGATTTAAAATTAAATATTGCAAAGACAACAGTAACGATTGAGTGAATATAATAAACAGCAAGTTAACATTTTGTTTGCAAACTTTCAATTAAGTAAAAAGAGACAACCGCCAAAAGATTTTACATTTGCAAAACATACTCTTTTGTGGAAGTGTTAATATTTTAAAAGCAATCTGATTGGCGATTGGGTTAATGTCTTTCAGAGGTGTTAATATTTAAAACAATCCAGTCGGCAGTTGTTTTCGTCAGCTTTAATGCATTCTGTTGTTTTGTTGTGCTGCTGTTTACCGCAGTGACCACAATAACCATACCCGCTATATTGTTTAGAATTGCCATAATAAATGTGACAACCCACGTGAATGACTCAAACATATATATACCTAAAAAAGTACTTTAACAAGTGACGCATAACTAACATTGAATAAAGTACATTTTGAAGAAACTTTTAGCGTCACCACTGTCCAAACATTGAATCGGTCCAACGCATCAGTAGGTAGTAAGACACAAAGGTAACATGTTAATTAATTCAGGTGTTGTGTGCGTCCACGCCTTGACATCCATCCGACACTCCAACTATCATACATCAGTGTCTTCCTTACAATCCATCATCGGCGTAGCCAAAACTCGATGTACTTTCTGGCACATAGGTGGCGCATATGTAGGCCAAAGTGCAGTGTCCGTGTATAATTTGCATATGTACAGTGAAGTTAGTTCGAGCGTGAGAAACCGTTGTCTCGGCCGTGCATCTGATGTGGCTAAGCGTAGGAGGAGAAATCAATAGGCCAGGCAGATGAATGCACGGCTCCGTCGATGTGTTGATGTTCTCATGGTGCGTGATATGTCGTAATCAGGTCACCACGTCGCATAATTACATCTCGATGCTGACGACTCTCGCCGCATCCGTGCCGCTGCCCCGCTTGTGACGTCTGTCGCCTGCGTCATTGCTCGAGCCAGTCACGTGGTGTATGATTCTGTTTGACATCCGTTAATTTTGTGTGGGTGATGTTCCACTCTGTTATGATCTAGTTGGTTTTGTGCACTGGTGTGCTATTATTTAATTTCTGTAGGGTATTAACACATTACTATTATCCCATTAGATCCTAGGATTTTGTGGACAACTCCTGCTCTAATCCTATATTGATTGCCAAATTTGGAGTATATTTGCTGCCTTACGTTAAACATGTAGAAAAAGTATACGATTTTAAAAGTATCAAGTTTGATTATTTTGAATATTAATAATTTCCTTATTAAAGGGTTTACACAAAGTCGCAAACTTATCACAATTTGCAAAAAAAAATAGAAAATATTAGTTTTGTCCCTCAAACAATTACCCAGTACTAACAGTCGCTCTTAAATTTACAGACAGTTCTTGTCAGTGTGCATAAAATAGAAAATAATTTTCTATATATATCTACCAAATATGGTTTATAAATCATGACGGGGATTGTTTTTTTTTCAAAGTCCAAATTATACAAAGCCAACACCTGAACTTTCTTCTACAAATAAGTATAGCAACATAACCTGAAAGTACTGATGAATAGACAAACAAAGAATCAAACTGGCGACAGGTTAGCGGGTTTGTTGCTTCCAGATTCGGTGTTGGATGGTAATTTATCTCCCAAATCATAATCAACGCTAACAATCCTTCTAATGAAGACATCCGACTAAAAATATTCGATACACAGCCCCAAAGCATTTGTGCCATACTTTCTACCAGTTGTAACCTTGCTGCTTGGTGATGAGATTGGAAAAAGAAACACAAAAACTACTATAAACATATATTTCAATATGGCAGCCTACACATCTGATGCATAGTGGTTGTCGTGAGACATCTACACAATGGACTGTCATATTTTGATTGCATAATTTAGTTCAGTTGTTAACCTCCAGAGTGTTATTTAACACAAGTAAAGGTAAAGTAAAGGTAAGTTCTTATAACCCTTGGACTACTCAGAGCGCTTTACACTTTACTCCCTGGCAAATCTGTTCAATCAAATACCATCTCAACTTCACAGGGAAGCATTAAGCCATGCTGCAATTATTGCATGAAGACTAGCTAAACAAGCCTCACCCTACATCTGGAGGCGACCATTCCAGGATTCTGTAGTGGTAATTTTAAGATCGGTCGGATAAACTTATTAAAAAAAATATATACATTTTAATGATGGTTTTTAGTTTATTTTATGTGAACAAAATGACATGCATCCTTAAATTGTCTGGGACTATGGGATACGAGTGCATGTTGTTAGGTAATATAGTTGGACATCATACATAATGGATGTATTTTGTGCCGTGTATAATGATGTGTTCATTCCTTGGGGAGCCAATCTGCAATGCAAAATCTTCTTTCACCTTTAAATTTGCCAGCTTCCTACCTGTCAGACCCTTCTCAGTGACTGACCACCACAAATAAAGGTTAGAGTATTTAGGGTAAAATATTATGCCACCGTTGGTTTTTGCTTCTGGCTAAACGGATAACAATTAGGTGGTAAAGCTTTGATGTAAGGATGTGTTTTGAGCGAGAACATGAAATTCAGTGCTTATTACTGGTAGACACATAGATGATGACTGACCGGTGTTGTGGTGTGATCTTTGTCACCGCTCAAGTGCGTTTGGTAATACATTACTGCAGAATGTCAGAGGTGGTCATTATGAATGTCTGCTTGTTTTTGCCGCTGTTTTTTGGTCTTTTGCTGTGGCTGCTTTCATGTCTATTTGTCAAGATTACCTACAGTTCTTTTTGGATTTTTTGGTTACAGTCTGAATTGGTTGTCATGACTACAGTTCTTGTCTGTTGCTATGGCTGCAGTCCTGCTTGGTTGTCATGACAACAGTTCTTGTCCGTTGCCATGATTACATTCCTGTTTGGTTGTTATGACTACATATATATTCCTTGGTTGTCATGTCACGACAGATTAATTGGTTGTCATGACTACAGATTCATTTGCATTCCTATTTGGTTGCCATGAATACATTTCTGTTTGGTTGACAACAGGTCTTTTGGTCTGTGTATAGTCCAACCTCTGAAACAAATCTTCTGTGCCAGACTTCTTCTATAGCAACACTTTTGCATTGAGTTTCTTGTGTTTACCAGGCTAAAAATACGAAAGGCCAACTAGGTCTGTAACCTGAAAATCTAGCAGTCCCTTTTAAATGTTTGAAGGCCCAGCAATCTGAGCAAATTACTGCAGTCATCATATGAATTTTAATGATGTCTGATTACATAATAAATGTGATTAACATTTGTCGACATTTTCATATATATATCCATGCAAGAAATCATGCACACAACCTCGCATTATGTTGTTGATGTCTAAAGAAGAGCCTTATGCTGAAGTATCAAGCCATTGACCTGTCTGCACCCACTGATCTACACACAGGAGGCTCAACAAGTGTCACTCAAAATATGCAACAAATTGATGACATAAAGTAATATAGCACACAGTTTGTGCATCCGGTTGCTAAACTTGATCACTTCCACAACATAGATATATCATATGACTGTGTTATGTAATTTGCAACCTCATAGTTATGATCAGATGGCACTGTCTCATATGACCAGTTCCAGGCTGGCTGTATTTTTTGTTGAAATGTGTAATTTTCACTTGAAATTATGTTTATAGCTGGGTAAATCTTTATAATATTTGGTATTGGTTATCCAGTTTATAGTATTCCCGTTCTGTTCAATACTGCCATTTACTACATAGCTATGGAAGATTCCTATATAAAACAAAATCCACTCAGTTTCATAAAAAAAATCTGCCTTGCATAAAAAAGTGTTCACTTAAAGTGCTATAAGTTTGTCGTTTGACAACATCCTATTGCATCATGGGAAATGCATATAATGTGGCAGATCTACAGTTTGTTGCTTACTAAACTACACTGTATTGAGAAAAATATTAATTTATACGTGAAAAGTCATAATAAAAACTACATTAAAACAACTATAAACATACAAATGTTTTCTTGTCATTGCATTATAATGACCATATAGCACTCTAATCCGACCAGTTGCTAAGACCACTGCTCGTTGTTCCAGAGTTGCCACAGGCCGCTGACGCTGCCAAGACGGAGTGCCTAGAGGCGGGCCGTGAGCAGGGCGACAGCTTGCACCCCCCGGGGCGGCAGTGTGCCCCCCACGCTGGCGACACGTCTATGCTGAAGGAGGTGAAGGGGGGAGTAGCTACGCCTGGCTCGGTGACAGGGGGCTCGGGAGCAGGGGGCGATGGTCACATCAAGACGGAAGCTATGAAGGAGGAGGGCGGGGTGATGAAGGAGGAACCAGGAGAGAGGGTGGACCAGGGGGTCAAGGACGACCCAGAGGGCGACACAGGCCCACCACAGCCACTGCAGAACGGACAGCTCGAGGGCGCATACAGCACAGGTAGGGTTGAAGTGTTAGTTACGGGTACAGCAATGGTATAGCTGTAGGGTTGTTACATCTGTGGCAATGTTACACATACAGAACAGTGTTATATGTGCATCATTTTTGTTGCGGATCATCTCGGAACGTTGATGTCCGACACAAGACAAATTTACAAGCCTCAGCCCCCACCACCTTCCCTCCCGACGAAGGTTTGTAAACGTTGATGATATCAATATATTAACAGTATTGATTGTTCTGAGATGATCCCTTACATAAACACACACATTATTACACATATAGCAGTGTTACATGTGTAGCAGTGTTACACATAGCAGTGTTACATGTATAGCAGTGTTACACGTATAGCAGTGTTACATGTATAGCAGTGTTACACGTATAGCAGTTATCATATATAAAGAGAAATGAAAAACACTTGTCGTAATATTACTCATAATAGTGTTGTAAGTATAGCAATGTTGATACATACAACACTGTTACACATGTAACATTGTTACACTATAAAATAATATTGTTACACACATGTTACACATTCAGCATTGTTACACACAATGCTTAGCGTTACACATGTAGCATGTTAAACATGTATCATTGTTTGTTACACATAGTTACACATGTAGCAGTGTTACACATGTAGCAGTGTTATACATGTAGCATTATTATCGAGGCACTGGCAGATATGTGTTCCTATCTGTGCCTGCTAACCTTGCGTCAGCGTCCATTACCACCTCCGCACTTGTGCACCAATGTTGCTGTGGCACTGTGGGGCCAATTAAATACTTTCTGGGCTGCGTTTGGGCTGCCCGACCAGCTTCAATTATCACCTGGCATCTGTGCATCCAACAAGTGGGATGTGACCTGACAGTGTGATCAATCTGTCACATCCCCTGTCGTTTAATCCCACCAGGCAATGTCAGGAGACAACTGCACTGCATCATGATAACCCGTTCTTGGAAACTTGCGTATCGGAAAATAAAAAACACTCATGCCATAAAATTCTCTATGACCACAATGTGATAACCAGTTGAGGCTGTGGTTGCATCATGGTAATGATGTAATCACCTTGAAAATGTATAATCGATTATAGTTGATTGTGATTAAATATGTGACATTAAATGAAAAGAAAGAAGGAGCACGAGTGATTTGAGAGAAGAGATTAGAATAAAGAAACACCAGAAAATGGAAGTAGTTGGGAGCAGACTGAGATGGGCAGGACACGTACGGAGACTGAGATGGCAGGACACGTGTGGAGAATGAGATGGGCAGGACACGTACGGAGACTGAGATGGCAGGACACGTACGGAGACTGAGATGGCAGGACACGTACGGAGAATGAGATGGCAGGACACGTACGGAGACTGAGATGGCAGGACACGTGCGGAGAATGAGATGGGCAGGACACGTACGGAGAATGAGATGGGCAGGACACGTACGGAGAATGAGATGGGCAGGACACGTACGGAGAATGAGATGGCAGGACACGTACGGAGACTGAGATGGCAGGACACGTGCGGAGAATGAGATGGGCAGGACACGTACGGAGAATGAGATGGGCAGGACACGTACGGAGAATGAGATGGGCAGGACACGTACGGAGAATGAGATGGCAGGACACGTACGGAGAATGAGATGGGCAGGACACGTACGGAGAATGAGATAGCAGGACACGTACGGAGACTGAGATGGCAGGACACGTACGGAGAATGAGATGGGCAGGACACGTACGGAGAATGAGATAGCAGGACACGTACGGAGACTGAGATGGCAGGACACGTACGGAGAATGAGATGGCAGGACACGTACGGAGACTGAGATGGCAGGACACGTACGGAGAATGAGATGGGCAGGACACGTACGGAGACTGAGATGGGCAGGACACGTACGGAGACTGAGATGGCAAGACACGTACGGAGAATGAGTGAGCATAGATTGACAAAGAGAGCAACCAGAAGAGTTTGGCAGAAGAGAAGAGGAAGACCAAACTTAAGCAGGGATAGCATTAAGGTAGATCCCAAAAGGGCAGGGAGAAGAGCTGAGAGAGTTGGCAATCATGCAGAGGATCACAATAGATGGAGACAGTTCTTTGAGATAACGGAACGGCTTAAGTGATGTGGCCTCACCTTGCAAGGAATCAGGGGGAAGAAGATTGATTTGTAAACTTGCAAGATAATGCCTGTGTATAGTAGCAACAACCCTACTAACTTGGTCTAGAGCCTTGTTAGTGATTATCAATAGCCTGCACTGCCCACTTGGTGTCCTGTTGCATCGTGTCATTGATTAAACATTTCCAGCTGCCTTCTCAGGGCATCTTGTCATCCAGTAGAATTACACAATTTCAGGTGGTCTTACTGGCCCATGCAAACATTTTATATCAACAAACTGGTTAAAAGAATACTGCAGAGAGATTCATCCATATGTTGTACGTGCATGTGTACATACATTTGTACATGTATGTGTATGTACATTTGTACATAGTTAGTGGCATGTATGTATGCACATGTACAAGTTAATCTGCACATGTTGGATCAAAGGTTCTGTGGCACCAGGCCGGTGACCTAGCCAGGCGTTTGGTAAAAATTAGTGTCAAACTTCACTCTGAACTTGCCTACACGTCTAGTGCCAGATGACTGCAGGCATAACTCCCCTCGGACATAACCCCTTTGAACAAAACCCCTCATGGATCTAACCCCTGTGGACAAAACCCCTCGTCCTTTTAGAGGTGGAATTATGCACAGTTAACTAAAACATGTTGTGAGGGGTTATGTTGTGAGGGGTTATGTTGTGAGGGGTTATCTTGTGAGGGGTTATCTTGTGAGGGGTTATCTTGTGAGGGGTTACATCAATAACGCTAAATGAGATGCTTTGGATGAGACACCTAAAGTGAGGTTCTATGTTTTGTGAATATGAGAAGAAGTTACACCACATACGGGGTGAGGGTGGACCAGAGGTTGCTGTGTAGCATACCACATACGGGGTGAGGGTGGACCAGAGAGGGCTGTGTAGCTTACCACATACTGGGGAGAGGGTGGACCAGATAGTGCTGTGTAGCATACCACATACAGGGGAGAGGGTGGACCAAAGGGTGCTGTGTAGCATACCACATACAGGGGAGAGGGTGGACCAGAGAGGGTTGTGTAGCATACCACATACAGGGGAGAGGGTGGACCAGAGGGTGCTGTGTAGCATACCACATACGGGGAGAGTGTGGACCAGAGGGTGCTGTGTAGCATACCACATACAGGGGAGAGGGTGGACCAGAGAGGGCTGTGTAGCATACCACATACAGGGGAGAGGGTGGACCAGAGGGTGCTGTGTAGCTTACTACATACAGGGGAGAGGGTGGACCAGATAGTGCTGTGTAGCATACCACATACAGGGGAGAGGGTGGACCAGAGAGGGCTGTGTAGCATACCACATACAGGGGAGAGGGTGCTGTGTAGCATACCACATACAGGGGAGAGGGTGCTGTGTAGCTTACTACATACAATGGAGAGGGTGGACCAGATAGTGCTGTGTAGCGTACCGCATACAGGGGAGAGGGTGGACCAGAGAGGGCTGTGTAGCATACCACATACAGGGGAGAGGTGTGTGTGGCACTTCCACAGCAGGGGAAGGAGTGCTGTTGTAGCTACATACAATGGAGAGAATTGGACCAGATAGTGCTGTGTAGCGATACATACAAAGGGAGAGTGGACCAGAAGGGCTGTGTATACACACACATACAGGGAGAGGTGGACCAGGGAAGGGGCTGTAGCAGCATACATACAGGAGAGGTGCTTTCAGCCAGCATACCACAGCCCACAGAGAGGAGTGCTGTGTAGCTTACATACAAAGGAGAGTGGACCAGATAGTGCTGTGGCCTGCATACAGGAGAAGGAGTGGACCAGAAGGGACTGTGGCAGCATACCACATACAGGGGAGAGGGTGCTTTTGTAGCATGCACCACATATAGGGAGAGGAGTGGACCAGGCAGTGATTGCTGTGCTTAGCATGCACATACAGAGAGGGTGGACGAGAGGTGCTGTGTAACACACACATACAAGGAGAGGGTGGACCAGATAGTACTGTGTAGCATATCACATACAGGGGAGAGGGTGGACCAGAGAGGGCTGTGTAGCTTACCACATACAGGGGAGAGGGTGGACCAGATAGTACTGTGTAGCATACCACATACAGGGGAGAGGGTGGACCAGAGGGTGCTGTGTAGCTTACCACATACAGGGGAGAGGGTGGACCAGATAGTACTGTGTAGCATATCACATACAGGGGAGAGGGTGGACCAGAGAGGGCTGTGTAGCTTACCACATACAGGGGAGAGGGTGGACCAGATAGTACTGTGTAGCATACCACATACAGGGGAGAGGGTGGACCAGAGGGTGCTGTGTAGCATACCACATACAGGGGAGAGGGTGGACCAGAGAGGGTTGTGTAGCATACCACATACAGGGGAGAGGGTGGACCCGAGGGTGCTGTGTAGCTTACTACATACAGAGGAGAGGGTGGACCAAAGGGTGCTGTGTAGCTTACCACATACACGGGGTATTGTGTAACTTCTAATGGATGCACTGCCTTGATATGCATGTAAGGCATCTGAGAGTAATCTGATTGATTCGGGCGCTATACAAATAAATTATATTATCATTCTTATTATATGCATGCAGAGATAGTCAGTTGTTAAGGAGCCATATAAACACAGAAAATCATTCCAGAAAATTGAGCAACCACACGTGCTTGCATGTGCACGCAATTATTGACACAGTGACATGCATGCCAAGAAATAAATGATGCAGTAGGGTGAGTTCTTGAAATGGCTACTACCTCGTCTCTCTCTGTCTCCATTGATTTTGTGTTATGTATCTTGTATGTTTGTCATGAATACATGCTTTGACTTTTTTATTAGGAATATAATTTATGTTAAATGGGGAATAAACTAAATAGAATTATTGTTTTGGTCATATAAAATGGAGGAAAGGATTTTAAGAAACATTGCAGTTAAAACTACGAATGGGTAGCTATACGATAGTGATACTTGTTGTCTTAGTAGCAATCTCCTGCCCCATAGTTAACATTGATCAATAAAAACTGCATTTAGCAGTATTGTTAGCAATTTTTTATTGTATTAAACATTTATGTAATCTAGGTTTTATCTCGTTGTAATTGTGACAATTAAACATCCTTATTCCTGATTGTGATTAGTTATAATGATATAATTTATTATTATGATTGAAAGTAGTCTTTGATTGGATGAAGTGGAAAAGTGCTACAGCTTCAATACTTTACTCTGTATTCAGTTATTATGAACACAGGGAAATCTATCTTTAAACCAGGCCAACACATTTTATTGGCCAATACCATCGGCAGTGTCACACTCCCTGTTACATTTTATAAATTAAAATACCACAACTGCATATTTAGGACAGTTCTTTCACACACCATAAAAAATGTAAAATCATTTTTGTAATATGTTTACAGAAAAATCACGTCTTTATTTCTAGGCCACACTTGGGTGGGAAGCTCTGAACCGTTAGCTTGGCCTTACTGTAAATAATGTTTTCGGTTGCGCTGACGAGTGATTGTGATGCTAATGAAATGCACGTGTACACGACGTTTTGCTATTATTGATCTAATACTTAAGCATTTTCGACGGTTCAGGAGCCTCTCGAGTCATCTTTTATTCGTCCGTGGCAAAATTCTTAGAATTGTTTTATCTTGTGCACGTGGCACTGATGGCAGGCTTGTTTGGTTGCAGTCGATGAAATTAAGACTGAGAAGGGGAGGACTGGCACACCAATCCACACAGGTAAGAACATTATCTCTTGACGCAGTGTCAGGTGAAGGTTTTTGTTGTTCTTGGTGATATGTCTGTAGGTACCCCATATATTGTGGCATCGTCAGAGTTGGGTTTTATTCTTTATTTATGCTGTTAGGGGTCGTTCGCAATTGTCAGCATTTACCAATTCGTACAAAGTGTGCCAATTCTTAGACATCCTCCAGTGTTGAGACACATGCAAATTACTCATGTAATAACAACCATCATAATAATGTTTAAGAACTTTTATTTACAATCACTATGGTTGTGCAATGCTCAGGCGACCAACATCTTTATAATTAGTATGCAGATCTTTCCCCCCTCCCCCTGGCAAACACTTTGTACAAATAGGTAAAGTTTGACAATTGTGAATGACTTCTTAGCCTTGATTGGAATGGCTACAATTGTGGTAGGTGTGCTCTCTTTGGGACTGTGTTTGCAGCATCCAGACTCCAGTTTGCCTTCCTTCACTGGCCTGAATATTGCTGGAGGTCTTGTGTCTTCCAGCGGATCTTGCCTCTTGTAAGTTCACTGCAAGGATCTGTTATGCAACATGTGCCATCCTCTTGCCTGTGGTGATTGGTGCAACAAAGGCTAAAGAAGTCCATGCACCCCAGGGTCCCATTAGACAGAGAAGTCCATGAACACCAGGGTCCCAATAGACACAGAAGCCCATGCATCTCAGGGTCCCAATATATAGAGAAGTCCATGCACCCCAGGGTCCCAATATATAGAGAAGTCCATGCACCTGAGGGTCCCATTAGACAGAGAAGTCCATTCACCCCAGGGTCCCAATATATAGAGAAGTCCAGGCATCCCAGGGTCCCAATATATAGAGAAGTCCATGCACCTGAGGGTCCCATTAGACAGAGAAGTCCATTCACCCCAGGGTCCCAATATATAGAGAAGTCCATGCACCTCAGGGTCCCAATATATAGAGAAGTCCATGCACCCGAGGGTCCCATTAGACAGAGAAGTCCATTCACCCCAGGGTCCCAATATATAGAGAAGTCCATGCACACCAGGGTCCCATTAGACAGAGAAGTCCATGAAGACCAGGGTCCCAATAGACACAGAAGCCCATGCATCCCAGGGTCCCAATATATAGAGAAGTCCATGCATCCCAGGGTCCCAATATATAGAGAAGTCCATGCACCTGAGGGTCCCATTAGACAGAGAAGTCCGTTCATCCCAGGGTCCCAATATATAGAGAAGTCCATGCACCCCAGGGTCCCAATATATAGAGAAGTCCATGCACCCGAGGGTCCCATTAGACAGAGAAGTCCATTCACCCCAGGGTCCCAATATATATAGAGAAGTCCATGCACCCAATATACAGAGAAGTCCATGCGCCCCAGGGTCCCAATATATAGAGAAGTCCATGCACCTCAGGGTCCCATTAGACAGAGAAGTCCATGCACCTCAGGGTCCCATTAGACAGAGAAGTCCATGCACCTCAGGGTCCCATTAGACAGAGAAGTCCATGCACTCCAGGGTCCCAAAATACAGAGAAGTCCACCCCAAGAAGAAGTCCATGCACCCTGGGGTCCCAGTATACAGAAAAGTCCTTGCACTCCAGGGTCCCAATATATAGACAAGTCCATGAACCCCAGGGTCCCAATATATAGAGAAGTCCATGCACCTCAGGGTCCCATTAGACAGAGAAGTCCATGCACCTCAGGGTCCCATTAGACAGAGAAGTCCATGCACTCCAGGGTCCCAAAATACAGAGAAGTCCACCCCAAGAAGAAGTCCATGCACCCTGGGGTCCCAGTATACAGAAAAGTCCTTGCACTCCAGGGTCCCAATATATAGACAAGTCCATGAACCCCAGGGTCCCAATATACAGACAAGTCCATGAACCCCAGGGTCCCAATATACAGACAAGTCCATGAACCCCAGGGTCCCAATATATAGAGAAGTCCATGCACCTCAGGGTCCCATTAGACAGAGAAGTCCATGCACCTCAGGGTCCCATTAGACAGAGAAGTCCATGCACTCCAGGGTCCCAAAATACAGAGAAGTCCACCCCAAGAAGAAGTCCATGCACCCTGGGGTCCCAGTATACAGAAAAGTCCTTGCACTCCAGGGTCCCAATATATAGACAAGTCCATGAACCCCAGGGTCCCAATATACAGACAAGTCCATGAACCCCAGGGTCCCAATATACAGACAAGTCCATGAACCCCAGGGTCCCAATATATAGACAAGTCCATGAACCCCAGGGTCCCAATATACAGACAAGTCCATGAACCCCAGGGTCCCAATATACAGACAAGTCCATGAACCCCGGGGTCCCAATATATAGACAAGTCCATGGACCCCAGGGTCCCATTATACAGACAAGTCCATGGACCCCAGGGTCCCAATATACAAACAAGTCCATGAACCCCGGGGTCCCAATATACAGACAAGTCCATGAACCACGGGGTCCCAATATATAGACAAGTCCATGGACCCCAGGGTCCCAATATACAGACAAGTCCATGGACCCCAGGGTCCCAATATACAGACAAGTCCATAAACCCCGGGGTCCCAATATATAGACAAGTCCATGAACCCCGGGGTCCCAATATACAGACAAGTCCATGGACCCCAGGGTCCCAATATATAAACAAGTCCATGAACCCCAGGGTCCCAATATATAGACAATCCATGAACCCCAGGATCCCAGTATACAAACAAGTCCATGAACCCCGGGTTCCAATATACAGGGATAAAACCACACTGTGTGAGTTCACATCTTGAAGCATGCAAATCTTCTGTTTTTCTATTTTTTTAAAAATATGAATAATACTGCCCCAGGTGGATGACTGCAATGATTAAAACTACTTTACATTCTTTTTAAACACCAATGTTTGGTTGACCTAGCAGATATAGTGTTCGTATTTTTTTAATAGTGGAGAACTCTTGTACATCAGCTTACCAAAAAGTAACACTTGAACAGGGTGCTTTACTGTAAGGCATGAGTTGCCACTAGTTTGTCCACCAGGTGTTAGCACTGACACAAGTTGTGTCAGACCGGCTGTGACATTTGCCTGGCTGCCGCTGTGTATCGACTTGGTGTCAGATGACTGGTGTCAGATATCTGGTGACATTCATTTGTGTTGACGGGACTTGTCATCATTATCTCTGTGAGCCATCCTACTCTTGTCCCGTTTTGAAGTGCAAATCGGTCATGCATGATGCATAGACAAACCTGTCACAACTGTGGCAGTCATCAGTTGGTGCTGGTTGACAATGAGTAAAGTACAGAGTTGATTCGGTAGGGAGGGTGATCATTCGCGACAGGTCCGATCATCCGCGACAGATGTAAATGTCTGCATCCAAGGTTTTGTCGTTCGGAAACTGAATGGAATATTTTGCATAGTTTTACTTATAAATAATACATATTGTGTTTGTTCACATTTCTGTTCAACCTTTACAGATGTCTATATGTGGGACAACACTAGCTATGAAATAATTAAGACTAGGAATCATGACTTGTTTGCTGAAGACAAGGGACGTATACGTTTATGAAAAGCCAAATTCTGTATGCAACAATACGTTATAAACACTTACCACTGTATACAATAAATAAACAGTTTGTTGCACAGCAAACATCATTTGAATATAAAAAATATTGGCAAACTTAGATCACATAAATAGTCATAGAAACAAACCTTTAATGTAAAATATCTGTATGTTTGCTCTAGCCTTAAGAAGTTTACAATGAAATCATGTAGTTAAATTGTTAACCCGTATTTTTGGTAAAAAAAAGTAAAATTCCTGTGACAAGTATGATAAACAGTTGTTATGATTAGTAACTTTTACAAGCAGTCATAGCTTGATTGATTGAGATGTCTCGTTATATTTTTTGAACCTGTCCTTGTTTCTCAGACATTCTAAGAAAAAGAGTTCTTCTGACATTTCCTATGCAGCTGATTGTTTTTTTGTGATTTTTTAACTGATTCTGTTTTGGTTTGTATGTATAGTTCAGGTTTTACCCCGTCAAGCCTAATGTACACAATTTTTAATGTACTTCTGGGATTCTTTATCCAACAAGATGTATCCCCTCAATTTAGAACCCTATCACTGGGATAGATCAGTTGTTTTATTATTAGTATTTTATGATATCACTGGTTGTGTTTTAGCCATCTGTAAATATGTAGGTAATGTAAATTGTTTGACTTTGGAAATGGGTATCGATGATAAATCATTGTTAAACACATGTACTGCATTTGTGTCTAAATTAACAGCTGATTAATGCCTCCGTTTGCTGAATGTTTTTAACCCGGTCACACATAAAAAGAATGATGGTTTTTTGTAGTAGATTACCCACTAGGGGGTGCCACATGCGAATTGTAACTAACAATAAATTCTTTAGCTTGTTCTTCAAAATTGATTACCTTAGATCATACAAAAACAAAACATGTGTAGGTCATATTTGTGTCTTTATTTGCATACATTACAAACAAATGAACGGTGCAGTCTAACAACACCTGGCTCAAAACTCATTACATTTCTGCATTTCTGATCCTGTCACTCATACTAAATCGGACTAAATCTGTTGCGTGGCGCCATATATCACACAGTGCTTCAGTTTCCCAGGACATTTGGCATAAATTATTCAGCTGGTCTGCATCTGGAAGCGACAAGGGAACCAATAAAGACAGTCACTGGAGGCCCTTTATGACCCACACCAAATGGCATGGTGACCCAGTTTTGGGTCATGACCTATGGTTAAAATCCGCTGAGATAAATGTTCTTTTTTTCTTGTTCTTAAGTAGATGGGGTGATTACATTTTATCAATAGCTGTTGCCTCGTCATCCTGACCCAGGTCTCTAAACAGTGGATACGTAATTTACGTTTTAAGAATAGCATGCATAGATAGTTTGTAAGTAGAGTTTAGGAAACTTATTTTGTGTGGCTAATAACAGTAATTTATACAAGACTGGCTTTCATCCACCCGTGGAGCAACAAACTGGTGGCAGCAGTTATCATAATTATAATCATTATTATACAGTATTTTGAACTTAAATTTGTTCTCATGACCATTTAATTTCTGTTGTTGCCAAATGTGTCACTACTATTATTTACGTCATTGCGTGCAGCCGATAATAATAATTTCCTAATAAATTGAAAACAACTCCACAGTGGCTCCATGTGGAGAATGGCTGACCACTCAGTTTGTCCACTGATAAAAGTAAATAACTCTAAATAAAAGTAAAAAAATCTAAATAAACGTAAATAACTCGAAATGAAAGTAAATTACTCTAAATAAAAGTAAATAACTCTAAATAAAAGTAAGTCACTCTAAATAAAAGTAAATAACCCTAAACAAAAGTAAATCACTCTAAATAAAAACAAATCACTCTAAATAAAAATAAATCACTAAGTAAAAGTAAATCACTCTAACTAACTACCTTTATTTTGTTTAATACATCGCCAGTTGGTAGATGAGAGGCTGACGGTGCAAGAACACAGATGACCATAGAGGCGAGTACCTCAGAGGAGGTGCATTGATGTCTCGGAGTATTCATTTATACAAGATGACAGAGACAGCACCTTGTGGGCTGAAACCATTAAACACAATTACCCATGCCCCTGATAGGTAAATTACCTCCCCCTATGTGCCCCACTGACATGGTTTCATTGACCAAGTACCCTGGGTAATTGGGGCTTTCAGAATACAGGACCAGTACACTGAATCCAGGATGAATTGGCTTTCTGATTCAATTAACAGGGCATGTGTTAATTAATTCCCTCATTGCTAATGAGCTAATCAACATGTCTTACAGGAATTTTACCATCAATGTGTTTGAAGTTACCAGTAGTCCTTTGAAAATCCATGAACATGAATACCAAGTTAGAAGTCATATGACAGTGTTGCTCGTTCCGTTTGAATCTGACTGGTGAATATAACAAAGAAACTACACACACTGTGTAATTACCAGCTACCCCAGTTGCTCAGTTCATTTGCAGTCAGTGTACATTGAATAAAAGAAAACACGTGCAATCGGTTTGCCGGATTTTATTCCGTGTTTGTGTGCCTACTGTCATGTATACACTGATTATCGTCCTGGTTTTGGGTTGCAATGATGATGACTAACACTAACAGGGTAAATACCCTTTGTGCCTGTTATGTACCCGTCAACCGCAGAGAAACAAAACCATAGACTACAGAGAGAAATAAAAATCACACACTGGTTAAGAATTTTTTTTATAAAACCGTGTTAAAGTTGCATGTTACACCATTATGAATATTTATTTAAATCTTGCGTGTTCGTGGTGAACTAGTACGCTTGTGCACAACATAAAAATATGATATTCAACTTTCTCAGTCGAATGCACCAAGTCAGTATTATACATAAAAGTAGACATGTGTGATTGGATTGTTGCATTTTCATCTTCCTGGCTATGCATTGCTATGATAATGACACACAGGGTAAATACCCTTTGTACATGTTACATACCTAATTACCTATCAACCTCAGCGAAACAAAACCATAGACCAGTTAGAAAAAACCACAAACCTGTTGAAAAAACCCAAACATTTGCTGTTATGTCTTTTTAACTTCCTAGACCCTATAGACTTCTCCGTAGATGTCGTAGCATTGTTCACATAGATGTAATTTTGTTTATGTCATGCGTCTTTTTAGTTTAATTTAATTTATTTTTATTAAATAAATGATAAAAAAATAGTTCAGGTTTTTATTCTTTCTATGTGTATATATTTAATAGAGAAATATATACACACATTACGCATATCTCAAGTGTACACATATAGAATTCATACCCCGGGGGTGCAGATTCCATTGGGGGCATATTCTGTGACAATAACGATGCCGTCTACGTTACACTGATTACAGTGGCTACAGTCCAGTTGATCAGAAATGCAGAAGAAGCGTCATTTCATATTAGTCACCCTTATGTTTCCTGTCAAGAGTACCCATGAATATGCCAGTGCACACCACACCCCACCCTAAGTGGAGGGGTGTGGCACCTGTAAGGACTGCCAGCTGGCATCTACAAGGGATAGTTGGTTCTGGTATTAACTTTGTAATGAGTTCCTATTGTAGTGGGACTGTCACTTGGAAATGTTTACCCTTGTCACTTCCATGTTGTCAGAAACCATAAAGAATGAAATACGTTGCATTTTACTGATAAATGGAATAAAATCAAGAGATGTTTGTTTCATTGTCAGGAAAGTGGTTTTTAGTAAGGAAGGTATTCTAGAGAAATTTAGGTTTATTTAAAAATAAATATTCCAAGAACTACTGGCAAGGTAACACCTTTGACATCATTGGAGAAAAGACAGTCATTTTTATATGGGTATTTGTTTTAAAGAAAGTCCCTAGTAGGGCTGATCTAGTTGGCTGGATGTAATAGATATGCACATAGGCTGCATACATATAGATAAACAACAAGGATTGATCTACAGCAGGAACCTGATTTTTGATTTGCCTCCGTGTGGCCTACAAATGAGAGCGTGGTCAGTGACTGCCTGGGTGTTTCTAAGAACGTGTCTGGGGAGTGGGGGTGACAGTGTCCTCGCGAAGGGTGACACTGGGCAGGGTAGAAGCCGCAGACGCCGTGCTCACTGAGGCGCGACTGTCGCGGCCAATGCCATTGTCATGCGCGCGTGACGCATGCTGCGCGAATTATACAATGGCCTGGCTGCGTTGACGCAGTCACTCACTGCTCGCGTGTAACGACAGATTCCTAAAATACCTATGTGCTGGGGTGCCTACCGGGGCGCTTAGTGAGACAAAAGCTAGGGGTGCAGATATTGACGCGGGTCGGTAATCAGATGTTGTCATGTCGGTGCGGCGTCGGTATAGTCGATATACTCGGTACCGGCGTGTAGGGCTGTGATAATCTCCTGTCTGCCGGCACCGTGCTGCCGGTATGAGTGATAATCTAGTGTGTCGGTGAATGTCGGCCGGGTTTGTCTGCGCAGTGTTGTCAGTGACACTGATGTCACCAATGTCGAGGCAGGTGTATTGCCGACGATGACTGATCTTATCTGGACAACTTTAAAAGGTGTGGAGCAGTGGGTGCGTGTCTCGCAAGAAATTAGTGTCGACTGTCGGTTCTGTCACTTGTCACTGTTTTGAGTTCCCTTGATGACATGTCAAGTCCACGGATATTTGGAGTTGTGTCACTGAGTCTATGTTGGCATAAAAAATGTCAAAATGAATTTGATAGAACTGCTGGAGTTTCAAAATGATGTCAACAAAGTTGGGAGTATCTACATGAAGCCTGGAATAAATCTCTTCGATGTGGATACAAAAATCACGACACCTGGATTATATTTATCATATTTAACAGTGTCGGTGAAATATTGTTAATTTAGGCTTGGATACACTTAGTAACATGTCGGAGTGATACAGAGACGCATCAGTGTTGCTGTCAGTGCGTCATGTGCTAACTCTAGAGCATGTGTTCGTGTGTCGGTTGTCTCTCAGCGACACACCAAGAGGATGGACACCGCAGGTGGCAGCACCAGCAAGCGAGCCAGGAAGAAGGTTGCCACTAGAAACGGAGAGTTGGTTGCTAAGCGACGCGTGTCACATGGTAGGTTCTGATGCTAGCCAGGTCGCTCATACGTTGAAACTTATGTTGACATATTTATAGGTGTGCATATGTGTTTTGATGCACTGGTCACATGCAGTAGCATACTTTGGAGAGATGTTGCACCATGGCCCCGTTTTTGCATTTTTTTCTTTAATTTGTTCCTGTATGATGTGTAGCACTACAATGTTTTGGCATGGAAAATTAAAAGTTGACTCTGCTTGGACTCCGTTTTGAGATCCTAAGTACCCCTCCACCCCTATGTTATTTCACTGGTTACTTATGAGAACCCGGCGAGAACTATTTATTCAATTCAGTATGTTAGAAAGTATATCTAAAGTAATTAAGTGAAATAATTCTGTTAATTGTCTTGTTTCCGGAATAGCCTGCGCATGGGCTTTAGACTATCTTGTTTCAGATTTGAAGTCTTCTTATGGTATTTCTTTTGGTTTTTGTTTTGAAAAAGTCAAATGTATGTTTGGTAAATTATGTTAACTGATAAACATTGTTTGTAAATATCTTGGTACTCTCTAGTTACAACTTCCTAAACTGTGTTTACCTCCCCATCAGAGTAGAGTTAGGGGCTAACTATTTCAGTGTAATTGGATGTCAACTGTTTCAGTTTGACAGAGACGTGGCCTTATCCTCCCAATGCGGCTGTAATAAGTGTAGATTCTAACCGCCTTAGGGGAGCAAGGGTTAACACTCAGCAAGCGTAGCTCATTGGAATGCAAATTGAATGACTGGTACAACCTTCCCGTTCATTTGACTGCATATATCATCTATTATCATCTATTAAACACGACTTACCGAACATTAAAATTCATTAGTAGCTGTCAGATTCAAAATAAAAAATTTATTCAATATCTCAGGTGTAACGTCGACCTGGTCGCGATTGCTACCTGGCAGTGTCACACTGGCACTGTCACACCAGCCAGTTGACTGATTCGAAGCACCTGCCATTATCTGGTTGTCATAAAACAGTGTTACCAGGTCGTTAGAAGACTTCCCTCATTATGTGGGCAGTTTACCTTGCTCGTATGCCAGCGCAGCGGCTGCTTTACGACGGAGCTAACCATGCTGGGCCTGTGTCTGCCTTGACGGCGTTATTACTGCGCCACCATTCATGAAAATTACTTTTGAAAAGATGCTCCGACAGTCCCTTGGCGGGGGTGTATAGCTGACGATTTTAAATGGGCTTGTTACCTGAGAAAAACTGATGGCTGTTCTGCAGATGTCGAAGGTCTTTAGTCATAGTTTATGGTACAGTGTATAATGCTTGTCATTATTAACAAAGCCAAATTCGTATTAGAAAACAGTGTGTTATTTTATATAAGATATACAATTATGTTATGAAACAAACCGTCTAATCATTAATGTTTTATTGAGTTTGGAGATTGGTAAACAAATTAGGGTTCTGTTCCCAATATATTTCCACAAGGGTTATTGCACCCATCCTTGTCCCTGAAGTACAGGGTGAGGCGGGTCTTGATACTGGACCTCAATTGTTTGTTTTTCTTCGACCCTGTTCCTGTTTCACTGTAGTCTCCACCCCGCATCTCCACCCCCTCTTTCACCCACTCTCATTCTACACAGCGTTATTTACTTATTTACTTTACATAGGTTCTCCCTGACCATAGGCAGTGGCAGTGGTGGCCAGATCTCCAGCTTGTTCAGTAAATGCTCTACGGCTTCCTGGCAAGGTGGCTTTCTAGTCATACATTTTTTCAGTACTCCAATGTTTATTTAGGTGGTTTTTAAATGAGTTAATGCTAGGTGCAGTTACCACTTGTTTGGGTAAATTATTCCATATTGTGATTGATTGAAAAACGTTCCTTTCGAGTATTTATATATGCACATTCTTGGAATAATTTCAAACTATGAGCCCTTGTTCCTTCCTGTTTCTCGCAGTCTTTATATAGCATGAAAATGTTAGAAAATACAGGAACTTTGACATCATACTTCTGTTTTAGCAGTTTATATACCTCCATTATATCTCCATGTGTTCTTCTGTAAGCGTAGGAAGTTTCAACCTCTCAAGTCTCTCCTGGTATTACAAATGTGTTACAAAAATATTTGACATTGTTGATGTTCTGGGAAAACTGTACATAACGTAATTTACCGGAGTATGTATAATTATAATTATTAAATTTATGCATACTTTGTGGGAAAATGAAAAATAAATATTTGGGTATTGTTGAATTAGCGTACTATTTATGTATAACATCAGATTATGTAGTCTCATTATGTACATACTACACCCCCTTTGCATAAGTGAAGATTGAATTTTATTAAATTAATTCAGGTCTTACAAAACATGTTGTTGCTATCACTGTTTATTATAAAATAAGCTTAGAAAGTATCTGTAGAAACTATAATTGAAATTTGTTAGGCCTAAAACGATAGGAAAGATTTCTCGTAGGTCAAAGTTGTCAGGTATCGTGCCCCTAATCTATCAATGTAAAATGTATAGATCAATGTTTGTAGCTGAAAAATTCACATAAGAAAATAATAATGTTCATGGGTCATGGGTAATCAGCCAAATTGCCCAAATTTGATCCTTTTTGGAATTAGGGTGCCCCAGTTATTTAACTGAAGAATGTTGTAGTGCAAAGACCAGTAGAGATTATGCTAAAGATCATCTACACTACAAAAACATGCCACCATAAATGTGCTATCATAAATGGCGTAGGGGTAGCACATTCCTGTGTGAAGACGTGTTTAACACCAACAACAGATGCCGTGGCTTCTTTGTCGATTTCTAGAAATGAGATGATATGCCGCTCCAGCTGGCTAAAATCAGAAAATATTTTGTCAGCAAAAACTGGTGCCGTCTGGTGGTTGTGATGGTCGAGAACAGCTGTCATAACACGGCACTATTGGGGTGGATTATTTTTGTGGTGAAATAGTTCGACTCCCACGTTGTTGAGATATGCTGTCTTGGTGGGGGTGATTCTTGTGGAAATCGTGTATGATTTTGGATTCTTGCAACAGTGTGTGGTGTTGGCGGTTATTTTGTGAAACTGTTCTTCACATTTCTTGTTTTCTTCCCCGTTGATCCATAGTGTGGCAGAGGCCACTTCACTTATTCGACAAGTCATTTCCGTCTGTCACGATCCTCTGTCATTCTGTACAACTCTTGGTTATTTACTTCTGCTATTTCAAGATCTCTTATAACACATCTTAATGTTGGTCTTACTCCTCCTCCTCTTCTCTCACCTCTTCTGTCTTCCATGCTCTCTGCTCATCCATTCTCTATGTCCTGCCAATCTTGGTCTCCTCCCAACTACTTTCATTTTATAGTATTTCTTCATTTTAAAATCTGCAGGGATAGGTTACATAATCAGGTATATCCTTCTACTATCCTGATTTTAGATCAGTACTTTATATTGGCTGCTTGTGTTTAATTTCATTGTTGACACACACAAAGAAGACGGTTTCTACTGAGATCCGGTTGACACTCTACTCATTATACATACCAGTTGTTGACTGGTCTATACAAGCCCCTGCAATGGCTCATTTGTAAGAATACCCACAACATTGTGCCTGTTACTGATACGATGGTACATTTATCCGGGCAGTAGTGCTTTACCCGAAGTATTCGACTAATGTCTTGGGGGCCAGAACATCCCTGGTGCAGTCTAGTTTCATATTTCATCTGAGAACCACTTACTGATAGCATTCTGACCTGATAAGGTTTCATTCGCTCCTCGACAGCTCCCGAACCCACCAAACCCACCGCTTTAATCCAGCACTACTTAGGAATAGGTATCAAAATAGCGGGTTATCCCCAATATAGCGCATGGGCTAGATGCTAGGAAGAAGCGACCCTAACTTGTGTGTGGTATTATATATAGAAATGTGATATAGGTGTCTTCCTGGAAGAGTGTTCTATCGCTGATTGGGTTTTGGTCGGAGTAGGTCAGACCAGCGCCTGGGTAGCACGGTGAGCATGGTTATCGTTGAAATCGCCACCTTGCCTCACTTTGTTATTATTGCCAAGGGATGTTGTCTGATGCTGGCGTTTGACACGATTAAGTTGTTCAGGGATGTATTTCTGTTTGGAGAGGACTTGGGGGGGCTCCTCACAACGTGTACCAGCCCACCTACTGTGTAACGGGTGTGGTTACAAAAGGGGATAGACCGCAACGATCCTGGCAGGGTGATGGAACACATTGCAAAATATACACAGCTCAAACGCAGTATTTGTGTTGCATTGTGAACTCATATAACTTGTAATCAAGCTTTGTAAGCGGCTTGGAAATAACAAAAAGCAGGCTTTGTGGAGGCCTAGAAATCACATGTGACTCATATGCACACAGTCTTTGTTTTGAGGAAGGATATCACAGACGACCAATGATTCATGTGTGGGTTTCATTGGGCAGGAAATCACAAATAACTCGTTCAGGGTTTAAATGGGCCTGCAAATCACAGCTGATTCGTTCATATGTAGGCTTTGTATTGAGCAGGGCTCCAATTCACTAAATTCTTATGAGCTCATAAGCACAATGTTGCTCTTTATAATTGATTTTGCTATTTAAAATCAATTTCAGTCCTTATCTGTGATCTTGTAATCTGACTGGCAACTGTAAACATGCGCCACTGGGACACTTGCCCGTGTGTCCGTCACTGGGACACTTGCCCGTGTGTCCGTCACTGGGACACTTGCCCGTGTGTCTGTCACTTGGACACTTGCCCGTGTGTCCGTCACTGGGACACTTGCCTGTGTGTCCGTCACTTGGACACTTGCCCGTGTGTCCATCACTGGGACACTTGCCCGTGTGTCTGTCACTGGGACACTTGCCCGTGTGTCTGTCACTGGGACACTTGCCTGTGTGTCCGTCACTGGGACACTTGCCTGTGTGTCCGTCACTGGGACACTTGCCCGTGTGTCCATCACTGGGACACTTGCCCGAGTGTCACACAAATACTGTCCTTGGTGGTACAACAGTGTTTTTGCATTTTGAAAACGTTTCTTAAAGTTAACAATGGGTTCTGTTTAATGATGGATTTTCTTATGAATTCTTTGTATTAGTGACAGATATGACAGATTACCTCAATGCTGGACTTTATATTGGGCACAAAATTTCAAATAACTCATGCAGGCTTTGTATAGGGTCTTGAAGTAACAAATGAGTCATAAATATTCAGGCTTTGTATGGAACAAGATAAGAAGGGTTGGCATTGAAATAGGAATCAACAATACACTAACTTAAGTGAGGACCTGCAATAACTAACATGTAGTTAGGAGACAGAGATGGGGTGTGAAGCCCTCAGATAGTTGTACCAGTCTGTCTAAACCCAACAGGTCAAAGGTCTCAGTATTTTATCCCAAATGCAAACAAAGCAGTCACGGACCTAGTCATTATATTCATTCACCCCCCCTCTGTTGTTGAGAGGTGATTGAGCCTTGGTAAACTAGTGCTTGAGACGTGTTGACTTGGCAGGGCATTTGTCCGTATTTGGGTGAGTATGTCAGTGCCACGCAAGTGTGTTATCAACTGTGTTATCGGTACACACCTTGTAGAGCGGAGGTTAGGTTGAGTAACTGGCAATTAATTAAGTTGTTCCATTCACAATGTGTGTCAGTCATGCCACCAGACCTGGTCTTTTGTTCAGCTCTTTGATGGCTCCTTCTGAATAGCCAAGGACTACAAGTCTTGTAAGGCCAAAGAATAAAGAAACATGTTTCTCATCCCTTCCGTTTTGCACCCTGCCTCCTTATCATTTACTATTCCAATTTTTTTTTTTTTTTTTAAATTTCTCTCTGAAGACTCTTGATTCAAAATGTGTCTCCTTTGGAAAAAATAGATTTAGAATTTTATCAATCATAATTAAATAATAAGAAGAAGAACCTCAAAGTTCCTGTTGTCAGTATGGCTGATGAGACGGCTCTTTTTACTTGTCCTAATAGGTTATTAGCCAGACATGCATTTTACTAGTTTTAGTTATCACAGAAAATATAAATAAACCAATTTAGGCAAACCACTTGTGTAAGAGGACATTAGTTGAGATAATCTGTCATGTATTTAACAGTATTTTATCAACTTTTACTTCTGAAAGTTGGATAGATGGGTCAGTTTGAGTCTGATTGTGCCAGTCTCCCTTGCTGGTTCTTTAAAAGGATTTTTTATCAAACAATATGGCATTTCAGACAAGAGTACAGTAATATACATTATGTATTCAAGAAAACAATTTATTAAAAAAACTATTGATCTCCTTAACTAGTAAGACTTGTATTTCAGGGTTACCCTTTGTCTATGTTTATTGTCAAACATTTTAATCCAAGATAGATGGATACTTTAAATAGAGATTGGTTATGATGGATGCTAGGCCTTCTTTGTTGGGGGGAGGACACCTGGGGTTTTATAGGGCCAATTTGATGTAGAATTGTCTGCAATATTCTATGGCGGATTGAAGCTTTCCCTGTTGTGTGCATCTGTTGAGCATCAGACTTTCTGGCAGCTGTAAGCCAGGCTTGTTTATCATACAAGGAAATATTAATGGATTATGTACATGTGCCAAGGCCTGGCAGACACCATTCTTGCATCCCTTACATTCCTCCTGTGATTACGCTTGGGCCCGGCAAAATGGGCCGCATTATTCCGGCTGATGTAAAATGTAAGAGGAATATGAGAGAAATGTCGCCACGTGCTTCAGTTACTTGTGGCAATGAATAGAGTGGAGATCATCTATTCAGCCGTGTCATTTGTAGGCATGCTTTGCTTCTTATGAACTGGTGTCGGTAAAAAATGCACCCTAGGAAAACTATGTAATCACAGCAAGAATGATGTACATGGGTTACTAGATATGTTGGTTTATTGCAGTTTCTTAGTACAGGTAGAAAACGTTTGGCTCTTGGTGTGCTGGGGGTAATTGGCATGATATACCACTGTTGGTGAATACCTCAGGCCTTGCACCATTAGGGGTGAAAGAGGAATAATTGCCTCAAATATTGGTTGCATTGTATCGAAGAAGCCGGCCAGGATAAGGTTTGTCTGGGTGGGTTCACAACTTCACGAAGGGAGGGAGACCCGTATACAGGATACTGTTTGGAGTATGAGGCTGGACAGTGCAAAGATGAACCATTAAACGTATCGCCAAACTAACAGAACTTACACCTACGAAGAGCAACTAATTGGATTAATGACATTGCAGTATGTGTTTACTGTAATCCATTGTAAATATATTCAGAAATTTGTATTGTGACCAAAATAAAGTTCTATTCTAAAAAATCCTTGTCCGAGGCACATGTGCAGCCTACTGCTCTGGTTGGCACTCTTGATAAAAATTAAAAAACATTTAGAAGGGCAACATTTTAGCATGCCGCTGATTGTTTTTATATACATTTGTGTCTGATGTTAGTAAGAGTCGATCACTCTCTGCTCTACCTGGTTACCCTTGCAGTATAACTATGTTGGTAACAAAGTGATCCTATGGTAGTTGTTTCACAGTGTCGGCTATAGTTACTTTGTTGCAATGTTGCGTAGAGTCTGTCCCAACTACCCACCATCGCAGTGCGCGGTGACACTCTGTAACACTACCCGCTGTAGTCTGTGGCAAGAATGTAAACGGTGCGGCAGTGGCGCCACATTTCTGTGAAAGCCAAGTCAGGCAAGACTGTGTCTCTTTGTGTATGCTATTCTCTGGATCATTCAACAGTGAGCGCCTCATTAAAACATCAATGTACCCAGCGAACAATGGCAGTGTCTGCACACTTCTACTAGTTCAAGTAGGACACTTGCACACACTAGAACAACTGTCTGTCTGCTAAGGACACAGGCCGGTCAGCTAGGACACCTGTCAGTCAAATAGGACACTGGACTGTCAGTCAGAACACCTGTCAGTAAAATGGAATACCCATTATTAAAAATAAGATAGACACACTTTTCAGATATACCACTGTTTGTTATTTGGGATACTGGCACGTCAATCAGGACACTGGCATGTCAGTCAGGACACTTGCAGTCAGAACACAATTGTCAGTAAGGACACTGCAAGGTAGCTGTCATGTTTGACTGTTACCTTTGTTCAAATAGGACACAAGTTTGTATCATGCAGAAAGCCAGTAGTGCAAGCCCTGTCGTTCCTTTTTGTCGGATACCACATAATTTTATTGAGTAGGACACTTCTCTGTCAGGTAGAAACCTGTCTATCAGTTAGGACAATTATCTGTCACATAGGACACATGTCTGTCAGGTATCATAGGACACCTGTTTCTTAAACAGGACACATATAGGGTTGTTTTCTGTCAGGTAGCACACCTGTCTGTAGGTTAGCACACCTGTCTGTAGGTTAGGACACCTGTCTGTCATTAATATACCAGTCTATCAGGTAAAATACATAGTGGTGAAATAAGACACCTGTCTGTCACGCACAAACAACACCTATCTTATGTTAGGTGCATTGGCCTGGCATAACGCCTGTTGATCATAAGGCATTTGGCTGTTGGAGCATACAAATGGTGAAAGAAAGTTCTTATACAACACGGTATCCATTCCTTATGATAGCTTTACACTTCAACCACTGGCAGACCCGTTAACTCGAACGCCATCTCTACTTCTATGGGAAGCATTCAGCCAGGCAACAATTACTGCACAAAGACTATTTGCACACATATATCCACCACTATGTATAGCCAAGTGCTCATTTACACAGCAGAGTAGACACAACCAACACGGTCTTCTTCTTCGTCATGTCTCTGCAGCGGTTACACATCAGTCTTCCAATGGTTGGCAGCGGCGATGGCCTGCTCTGTTGGTAGTGCTAGGTTCTCTGGGCTGCAGTGGGAGGACTGACAGGCATTGCAGAAGGTGGTCCATCGTTTGTGCTTTGCCACAGGTACACAACATGGTATAAACAACATGGCCCAAGCTTTAAAATGTCAGAAAAGAGGATCAAAACTGAATGATCTCAATTGAAATTCCATTGTTTTATCCACCATGACATCACAACTCATTGTGATAATACTCCACGCAAGAACAAAATAGGTTTGTGAAGATTATGGTGTTATAGAGGTACTTGTTTGGGTATTCAGCGCTGAGCAAGCCAAAGGGTGTTGGGTACATCCGTGTCCCTGGCTTGTCAACCAACCACAATGTCAGTTTGTCAATTGCTGTGTTAACCAATCATATTACTCACTTTCAGAATTTAATTTTTTGTGTTCTGCGTACAGAAAGTTAGCTTAATTGCATGGATGTCGCTGGCCGGAAGAATACTGACAGGCATTTCCTTAAATTACTGTTTGAGGTTGAACTGGTTCCTGTAATCACAGGATGAGGATAAAAAGTGGGTCAAAGTGCAAATGATTCGGCACACATCCATGCATTGCATGGGGTAAATGCCAGGTGCAGTAGAGTGCTACTACTACCCCTGGCTTGAGAAGATGATGCAGAGAGTTGAAGCACCTCGTCGCATTTGATGTGCAGTGACTGGTGTCAATGTTTAGTCATCTTTTGTGTCTCTCTATGAGGTACATTCATTCTGTGTTTAGCTCGGTTTTCTGTGTGTGTGATGAACTTGCGCTGCACACGAATTAATAACTGTCGTTTCTGGGCCAGGGGGTTTACTGTGTAGGGGGGGGGGTGGAGGCCGAGTCATGCCTCAATGAACTTGTGCATTATGTCCAGCTCAAGATCATAAAGAGGCAGGAGTGGTACTACTTACATGGCCACGGTTCAGTGGCTCTGTGGTCAAGGTTCGCTGGCCATCTAGGTCTGTGTTGTTGTAAGATAAGCAACAAGGGATATGTGTCAGGGTCTTTATCACTCTGACAATAATGTCAAATGCTAGAGAAGATTTGTGTGCTTGTCTTTTAATAAAATTGCTCCAGTTTACCTTGTGAAATGTGTCATGTTCCGTTGAAGGTAGCGTACTGTTGCTGATTGAAATGTGCGCTAGTGTCAAAACATTCAGTTGTGAAGGTTGGAATATTGTCTTTTTTCACTTTGGCATGATGTTTATATAGTTTAGTTTGTGTTTTTGTTTCTCATTGAGACTGTGTTGTGTTATCCAGGTATATGAGTTCACTGTAACTGTGTTGATTGATCCAGGTATGTTAAATTCACTGTGACTATGTTGATTGATGCGGGTATCTAAGTTCACGGCGACCGTGTTGGTTGGTGAGGGTATCCGTGACTCACTTCCGCCAATTTGTTTCAGGCCAGAATGGTGAGACCAAGGCATCACGTAAAAACAGCGTCACGACCTCATTGGACGTGGGACAGAATGGACAACTGCCGAACAACAAACTCTCCAGTGCTGCCACCATGCTGCAGCCAGGCACAGCATCATCGCCTCTGCAGCGGAATGCCATACAAGATGGAGGGATGCGGATGGCCGGTCGAGGCCAGCAGGGGGCGTCAGTGTCCATGGAGCCGCATTTTATGCAGCAGCAGCAGCAGCAGAGTCAGATATTTGTGTTTTCGACAACGTGGGCGAACAAGGCAGCGGAACTCGTGCAACAAGGACAGTACAACAGTATCATTGAGTTCCACATCGACCAGCCTGGCACGAAACGCTTCCTACAGGTAACAAATGTGACAGGATGCTTTTTGAGGGTTAAAAATTCTAATTTTTTACTTTGAATTTTAATAACATTATAACTATAAAATAATGTCGGTATGAATCTGTATAAAATGGTATTGGTTAATCAGTCCCTATTTTGATCAAGTGTCGCCATCTACCAGGCTTCTACATAGTCCTACACCAAACAAAGCCTGCTGCATTTTGTTGGAAATCTGCCTACATCAAAAGTAGTTGATTTTCGACCGTTACAAGTCTGTCATTGATGTGGCGAATAAAAACAGTGTACTGCTTATAGAATCCTCTGGATGACTTTATATCTTCCACTGGATGACTGACAGCAAATTGAAATTAAATGCAAATAAAACTGAATTGATCATTATTGATACTCCAATGCAGCATAGTAAACTTGATGATTTTTCCCTACGCGTATTTGGAATCAGCATATCACGCCAGCAACCTCGGTGTTGAATCTAGGAGTGGTTTTTGATAGTAACTTCAATTTCCGACAACACATACCTCAAATGTGTCACTGCTGTCTTGATCATATTCATGATTTTCACCGTATTCGCCGGTATATGTAATTTTCTGTTGCTAAAACTATTGCAACAGCGCATGTTAGCAGCAGACTTGACTATTGCAATTCCCTCCTTTATAATATCGATAGCAAGGATATTACAAAACTTCAACGGGTCAAAAATTGTCTGGCAAGAGTAGTTACAAGATATCCTCGTTTTTCTCACTCTGTACCACTTTTGAAGTCTTTGCATTGGCTTTCTGTACGATATTGTATAATATTTAAGATCTGTACCATCACATACCAGGCACTGTCCAGTAAGCAACCATCTTATTTGCATTCACTGCTTACTCCTGTAAGAAAACCTATCCAGCTTTGATCATTTAGTTCTGACCTACTTTTTGTTACTAGAGTCAACACTAACATTGGAACTAGGGCTTTTTCTGTTGCTGCACCAACTCTTTGAAATATGCTCCCTCTTAGTATTAGATCAGTTGAAAATATTAAAAAATTCTGTCATCATTTAAAAACTTATCTTTACAACCTTACAACCTGTTGACAACTGGAATACTGCTTATGGATTTTGAGACTGACCAATCCTTTTGTCTTGCCGTGCCTCTGAGCTTGGTTTCCAAAGATTTAGGCGCAGTAGAAGTTATCTTATTATTATTATAAATTGGTTTTCAAAATAACCAATAGCTGCTGGATTCAACGGTTGTTGATGGTTGTCAGTAATTTCAACAGATGGCGCCACTACAGTGATTTATTTTTTATACATGCCGATGACCAAACTGCCACTCACACACATGCTTTTTGGGACTTTGTGAACACATGCGATTACTCCAGGCAAATTAGCGTCACACTCGTCCGTGACATCCGTGTGACTAAAATTGATCAATAAATACAGGAAACGACGCAAATTCATTATTATGTCTCAATGTCGAAATGCCAAGGTGTGATCAGCAGATATTTCCCAGAGGTGCACCAGCAGTGTCTACCTTTATGCCCAGTTCTTCGTTAATGACTTCATATTTGGTCACAGTGTGTGGCTAATTAGACCATAGGAAGTCATTGTCTACAAGGTCAAGCTCGGTTGATTGTAATTACAGAAACTACAGTGTAAGCTTACATTTTGTACAATATTGTTGTAAATTGTAATTGTAATCACATCACTTGTGTTCAACTAGTGTTAGTGATTACGGTGAAACAGAGTAGCAAACACTGGGATATGGGAAGGTTTGAAGAATATGTATACCAGACGTCTGATGAAGATTACATTACTTTGAGCAGTGGAACGTAATGTTATGCTGGTTTTATGTGACTATTCCTAGCTGTAAAAACCAGCCACTGATCAATTGGGGATACTTTACCTAACTTGTTCCTAGCTGTAAAAACCAGCCACTGATCAATTGGGGATACTTTACCTAACTTGTTCCTAGCTGTAAAAACCAGCCACTGATCAATTGGGGATACTTTACCTAACGTCTAGCTATGCTCCAGCTACAGCCGCGATCGGTGGGATGCTTTACCTAACTTGTTATTTCGCTGTTAAGACAGCCGACCGTCGGGTAGGGATACTTTACCTAACTTGTTCCTAGCTAAACAAACCAGCCACTGATCAATTGGGGATACTTTACCTAACTTGTTTCTAGCTAAACAAACCAGCCACTGATCAATTGGGGATACTTTACATAACTTGTTCCTAGCTATACAAACCAGCCATTGATCAATTGGGGATACTTTACCTAACTTGTTCCTAGCTAAACAAACCAGCCACTGATCAATTGGGGATACTTGACCTAACTTGTTTCTAGCTGTACAAACCAGCCACTGATCAATTGGGGATACTTGACCTAACTCGTTCCTAGCTGTACAAACCAGCCATTGATCAATTGGGGATACTTTACCTAACTTGTTCCTAGCTGTACAAATCAGCCACTGATCAATTGGGGATACTTTACCTAACTTGTTCCTAGCTATACAAACCAGCGACTGATCAATTGGGGATACTTTACCTAACTTGTTCCTGGCTATACAAACCAGCCATTGATCAATTGGGGATACTTTACCTAACTTGTTCCTAGCTGTACAAACCAGCCACTGATCAATTGGGGATACTTTACCTAATTTGTTCCTAGCTGTACAAACCAGCCACTGATCAATTGGGGATACTTTATCTAACTTGTTCCTAGCTGTACAAACCAGCCACTGATCAATTGGGGATACTTTACCTAACTTGTTCCTAGCTGTACAAACCAGCCACTGATCAATTGGGGATACTTTACCTAACTTGTTCCTAGCTGTACAAACCAGCCACTGATCAATTGGGGATACTTTACCTAACTTGTTCCTAGCTGTACAAACCAGCCACTGATCAATTGGGGATACTTTACCTAACTTGTTCCTGGCTATACAAACCAGCCACTGATCAATTGGGGATACTTTACCTAACTCGTTCCTAGTTAAACAAACCAGCCACTGATCAATTGAGGATACTTTACCTAACTCGTTCCTAGCCAAACAAACCAGCCACTGATCAATTGGGGATACTTTACCTAACTTGTTCCTAGATAAACAAACCAGTCACTGATCAATTGGGGATACTTCACCTAACTTGTTCCTAACTAAACAAACCAGCCTCTGATCAATTGGGGATACTTTATGTAATTTGTTCCTAGCTGTACAAACTAGCCACTGATCAACTGGGGATACTTTACCTAACGTGTTCCTAGCTATACAAACCAGCCGCTGATCAATTGGGGATACTTTACCTAACTTGTTCCTAGCTGTACAAACCAGCCAGTGATCAATTGGGGATACTTTACCTAACTTGTTCCTAGCTGTACAAACCAGCCACTGATCAATTGGGGATACTTTACCTAACTTGTTCCTAGCTGTACAAACCAGCCACTGATCAATTGGGGATACTTTACCTAACTTGTTCCTAGCTGTACAAACCAGCCACTGATCAATTGGGGATACTTTACCTAACTTGTTCCTGGCTTTACAAACCAGCCACTGATCAACTGGGGATACTTAACTTGTTCCTAGCTGTACAAACCAGCCACTGATCAACTGGGGATACTTTACCTAACTTGTTCCTAGCTGTACAAACCAGCCACTGATCAATTGGGGATACTTTACCTAACTTGTTCCTAGCTATACAAACCAGCCACTGATCAATTGGGGATACTTTACCTAACTTGTTCCTAGCTATACAAACCAGCCACTGATCAATTGGGGATACTTTACCTAACTTGTTCCTGGCTATACAAACCAGCCACTGATCAATTGGGGATACTTTACATAAGTTGTTCCTAGCTATACAAACCAGCCACTGATCAATTGGGGATACTTTACATATCTTATTCCTAGCTATACAAACCAGCCACTGATCAACTGGGATTACTTTACTTAACTTGTTCCTAGCTGTACAAACCAGCCACTGATCAATTGGGGATACTTTACCTAACTTGTTCCTAGCTGTACAAACCAGCCACTGATCAATTGGGGATACTTTACCTAACTTGTTCCTGGCTATACAAACCAGCCACTGATCAATTGGGGATACTTTATATAAGTTGTTCCTAGCTATACAAACCAGCCACTGATCAACTGGGGATACTTTACCTAACTTGTTCCTGGCTATACAAACCAGCCACTGATCAATTGGGGATACTTTACATAAGTTGTTCCTAGCTATACAAACCAGCCACTGATCAATTGGGGATACTTTACATATCTTATTCCTAGCTATACAAACCAGCCACTGATCAACTGGGATTACTTTACTTAACTTGTTCCTAGCTGTACAAACCAGCCACTGATCAATTGGGGATACTTTACCTAACTTGTTCCTAGCTGTACAAACCAGCCACTGATCAATTGGGAATACTTTACCTAACTTGTTCCTAGCTGTACAAACCAGCCACTGATCAATTGGGGATACTTTACCTAACTTGTTCCTAGCTGTACAAACCAGCCACTGATCAATTGGGGATACTTTACCTAACTTGTTCCTGGGGATACTTTACCTAACTTGTTTCTAGCTATACAAACCAGCCACTGATCAACTGGGGATACTTAACTTGTTCCTAGCTGTACAAACCAGCCACTGATCAACTGGGGATACTTTACCTAACTTGTTCCTAGCTGTACAAACCAGCCACTGATCAATTGGGGATACTTTACCTAACTTGTTCCTAGCTATACAAACCAGCCACTGATCAATTGGGGATCCTTTACCTAACTTGTTCCTAGCTATACAAACCAGCCACTGATCAATTGGGGATACTTTACCTAACTTGTTCCTGGCTATACAAACCAGCCACTAATCAATTGGGGATATTTTACCTAACTTGTTCCTAGCTGTACAAACCAGCCAATGATCAATTGGGGATACTTGACCTAACTTGTTCCCAGCTGTACAAACCAACCACTGATCAATTGGGGATACTTTCCCTAACTTGTTCCTAGCTGTACAAACCAGCCACTGATCAATTGGGGATACTTGACCTAACTTGTTCCTAGCTGTACAAACCAGCCATTGATCAATTGAGGATACTTTACCTAACTTGTTCCTAGCTGTACAAACCAGCCACTGATCAATTGGGGATACTTTACCTAACTTGTTCCTAGCTATACAAACCAGCCACTGATCAATTGGGGATACTTTACCTAACTTGTTCCTGGCTATACAAACCAGCCATTGATCAATTGGGGATACTTTACCTAACTTGTTCCTAGCTGTACAAACCAGCCACTGATCAATTGGGGATACTTTACCTAACTTGTTCCTAACTGTACAAACCAGCCACTGATCAATTGGGGATACTTTACCTAACTTGTTCCTGGCTATACAAACCAGCCACTGATCAATTGGGGATACTTTATATAAGTTGTTCCTAGCTATACAAACCAGCCACTGATCAACTGGGGATACTTTACATATCTTATTCCTAGCTATACAAACCAGCCACTGATCAACTGGGGATACTTTACATAACTTGTTCCTAGCTGTACAAACCAGCCACTGATCAATTGGGGATACTTTACCTAACTTGTTCCTAGCTATACAAACCAGCCACTGATCAATTGGGGATACTTTACCTAACTTGTTCCTGGCTATACAAACTAGCCACTGATCAATTGGGGATACTTTACCTAACTTGTTCCTAGCTGTACAAACCAGCCACTGATCAATTGGGGATACTTTACCTGACTTGTTCCTGGCTATACAAACCAGCCATTTATCAATTGGGGATACTTTAACTAACTTGTTCCTGGCTATACAAACCAGCCTCTGATCAATTGGGGATACTTTACATAACTCGTTCCTAGCTAAACAAACCAGCCATTGAACAATTGGGGATACTTTACCTAACTTGTTCCTAGCTAAACAAACCAGCCACTGATCAATTGGGGATATTTTACGTAACTTGTTCCTAGCTAAACAAACCAGCCACTGATCAATTGGGGATACTTTACGTAACTTGTTCCTAGCTAAACAAACCAGCCACTGATCAATTGGGGATGCTTTACCTAATTTGTTCCTAGCTAAACAAACCAGCCAATGATCAATTGGGGATACTTTACGTAACTTGTTCCTAGCTAAACAAACCAGCCACTGATCAATTGGGGATACTTTACGTAATTTGTTTCTAGCTAAACAAACCAGCCACTGATCAATTGGGGATATTTTACGTAACTTGTTCCTAGCTAAACAAACCAGCCACTGATCAATTGGGGATACTTTACGTAACTTGTTCCTAGCTAAACAAACCAGCCACTGATCAATTGGGGATGCTTTACCTAATTTGTTCCTAGCTAAACAAACCAGCCAATGATCAATTGGGGATACTTTACGTAACTTGTTCCTAGCTAAACAAACCAGCCACTGATCAATTGGGGATACTTTACCTAATTTGTTTCTAGCTAAACAAACCAGCCACTGATCAATTGGGGATACTTTACCTAACTTGTTCCTGGCTATACAAACCAGCCACTGATCAATTGGGGATACTTTACATAAGTTGTTCCTAGCTATACAAACCAGCCACTGATCAATTGGGGATACTTTACATATCTTATTCCTAGCTATACAAACCAGCCACTGATCAACTGGGATTACTTTACTTAACTTGTTCCTAGCTGTACAAACCAGCCACTGATCAATTGGGGATACTTTACCTAACTTGTTCCTAGCTATACAAACCAGCCCCTGATCAATTGGGGATACTTTACCTAACTTGTTCCTGGCTATACAAACTAGCAACTGATCAATTGGGGATACTTTACCTAACTTGTTCCTAGCTGTACAAACCAGCCACTGATCATTTGGGGATGCTTTACCTGACTTGTTCCTGGCTATACAAACTAGCCACTGATCAATTGGGGATACTTTACCTAACTTGTTCCTAGCTGTACAAACCAGCCACTGATCAATTGGGGATACTTTACCTGACTTGTTCCTGGCTATACAAACCAGCCATTGATCAATTGGGGATACTTTAACTAACTTGTTCCTGGCTATACAAACCAGCCTCTGATCAATTGGGGATACTTTAAATAACTCGTTCCTAGCTAAACAAACCAGCCATTGATCAATTGGGGATACTTTACCTAACTTGTTCCTAGCTAAACAAACCAGCCACTGATCAATTGGGGATATTTTACGTAACTTGTTCCTAGCTAAACAAACCAGCCACTGATCAATTGGGGATACTTAACTTGTTCCTAGCTGTACAAACCAGCCACTGATCAACTGGGGATACTTTACCTAACTTGTTCCTAGCTGTACAAACCAGCCACTGATCAATTGGGGATACTTTACCTAACTTGTTCCTAGCTATACAAACCAGCCACTGATCAATTGGGGATCCTTTACCTAACTTGTTCCTAGCTATACAAACCAGCCACTGATCAATTGGGGATACTTTACCTAACTTGTTCCTGGCTATACAAACCAGCCACTAATCAATTGGGGATATTTTACCTAACTTGTTCCTAGCTGTACAAACCAGCCAATGATCAATTGGGGATACTTGACCTAACTTGTTCCCAGCTGTACAAACAAACCACTGATCAATTGGGGATACTTTCCCTAACTTGTTCCTAGCTGTACAAACCAGCCACTGATCAATTGGGGATACTTGACCTAACTTGTTCCTAGCTGTACAAACCAGCCATTGATCAATTGAGGATACTTTACCTAACTTGTTCCTAGCTGTACAAACCAGCCACTGATCAATTGGGGATACTTTACCTAACTTGTTCCTAGCTATACAAACCAGCCACTAATCAATTGGGGATACTTTACCTAACTTGTTCCTGGCTATACAAACCAGCCATTGATCAATTGGGGATACTTTACCTAACTTGTTCCTAGCTGTACAAACCAGCCACTGATCAATTGGGGATACTTTACCTAACTTGTTCCTAACTGTACAAACCAGCCACTGATCAATTGGGGATACTTTACCTAACTTGTTCCTGGCTATACAAACCAGCCACTGATCAATTGGGGATACTTTATATAAGTTGTTCCTAGCTATACAAACCAGCCACTGATCAACTGGGGATACTTTACCTAACTTGTTCCTGGCTATACAAACCAGCCACTGATCAATTGGGGATACTTTACATAAGTTGTTCCTAGCTATACAAACCAGCCACTGATCAATTGGGGATACTTTACATATCTTATTCCTAGCTATACAAACCAGCCACTGATCAACTGGGATTACTTTACTTAACTTGTTCCTAGCTGTACAAACCAGCCACTGATCAATTGGGGATACTTTACCTAACTTGTTCCTAGCTATACAAACCAGCCACTGATCAATTGGGGATACTTTACCTAACTTGTTCCTGGCTATACAAACTAGCAACTGATCAATTGGGGATACTTTACCTAACTTGTTCCTAGCTGTACAAACCAGCCACTGATCAATTGGGGATGCTTTACCTGACTTGTTCCTGGCTATACAAACTAGCCACTGATCAATTGGGGATACTTTACCTAACTTGTTCCTAGCTGTACAAACCAGCCACTGATCAATTGGGGATACTTTACCTGACTTGTTCCTGGCTATACAAACCAGCCATTGATCAATTGGGGATACTTTAACTAACTTGTTCCTGGCTATACAAACCAGCCTCTGATCAATTGGGGATACTTTACATAACTCGTTCCTAGCTAAACAAACCAGCCATTGATCAATTGGGGATACTTTACCTAACTTGTTCCTAGCTAAACAAACCAGCCACTGATCAATTGGGGATATTTTACGTAACTTGTTCCTAGCTAAACAAACCAGCCACTGATCAATTGGGGATACTTAACTTGTTCCTAGCTGTACAAACCAGCCACTGATCAACTGGGGATACTTTACCTAACTTGTTCCTAGCTGTACAAACCAGCCACTGATCAATTGGGGATACTTTACCTAACTTGTTCCTAGCTATACAAACCAGCCACTGATCAATTGGGGATCCTTTACCTAACTTGTTCCTAGCTATACAAACCAGCCACTGATCAATTGGGGATACTTTACCTAACTTGTTCCTGGCTATACAAACCAGCCACTAATCAATTGGGGATATTTTACCTAACTTGTTCCTAGCTGTACAAACCAGCCAATGATCAATTGGGGATACTTGACCTAACTTGTTCCCAGCTGTACAAACAAACCACTGATCAATTGGGGATACTTTCCCTAACTTGTTCCTAGCTGTACAAACCAGCCACTGATCAATTGGGGATACTTGACCTAACTTGTTCCTAGCTGTACAAACCAGCCATTGATCAATTGAGGATACTTTACCTAACTTGTTCCTAGCTGTACAAACCAGCCACTGATCAATTGGGGATACTTTACCTAACTTGTTCCTAGCTATACAAACCAGCCACTAATCAATTGGGGATACTTTACCTAACTTGTTCCTGGCTATACAAACCAGCCATTGATCAATTGGGGATACTTTACCTAACTTGTTCCTAGCTGTACAAACCAGCCACTGATCAATTGGGGATACTTTACCTAACTTGTTCCTAACTGTACAAACCAGCCACTGATCAATTGGGGATACTTTACCTAACTTGTTCCTGGCTATACAAACCAGCCACTGATCAATTGGGGATACTTTATATAAGTTGTTCCTAGCTATACAAATCAGCCACTGATCAACTGGGGATACTTTACATATCTTATTCCTAGCTATACAAACCAGCCACTGATCAACTGGGGATACTTTACATAACTTGTTCCTAGCTGTACAAACCAGCCACTGATCAATTGGGGATACTTTACCTAACTTGTTCCTAGCTATACAAACCAGCCACTGATCAATTGGGGATACTTTACCTAACTTGTTCCTGGCTATACAAACTAGCCACTGATCAATTGGGGATACTTTACCTAACTTGTTCCTAGCTGTACAAACCAGCCACTGATCAATTGGGGATACTTTACCTGACTTGTTCCTGGCTATACAAACCAGCCATTGATCAATTGGGGATACTTTAACTAACTTGTTCCTGGCTATACAAACCAGCCTCTGATCAATTGGGGATACTTTACATAACTCGTTCCTAGCTAAACAAACCAGCCATTGAACAATTGGGGATACTTTACCTAACTTGTTCCTAGCTAAACAAACCAGCCACTGATCAATTGGGGATATTTTACGTAACTTGTTCCTAGCTAAACAAACCAGCCACTGATCAATTGGGGATACTTTACGTAACTTGTTCCTAGCTAAACAAACCAGCCACTGATCAATTGGGGATGCTTTACCTAATTTGTTCCTAGCTAAACAAACCAGCCAATGATCAATTGGGGATACTTTACGTAACTTGTTCCTAGCTAAACAAACCAGCCACTGATCAATTGGGGATACTTTACGTAATTTGTTTCTAGCTAAACAAACCAGCCACTGATCAATTGGGGATATTTTACGTAACTTGTTCCTAGCTAAACAAACCAGCCACTGATCAATTGGGGATACTTTACGTAACTTGTTCCTAGCTAAACAAACCAGCCACTGATCAATTGGGGATGCTTTACCTAATTTGTTCCTAGCTAAACAAACCAGCCAATGATCAATTGGGGATACTTTACGTAACTTGTTCCTAGCTAAACAAACCAGCCACTGATCAATTGGGGATACTTTACCTAATTTGTTTCTAGCTAAACAAACCAGCCACTGATCAATTGGGGATACTTTACCTAACTTGTTCCTGGCTATACAAACCAGCCACTGATCAATTGGGGATACTTTACATAAGTTGTTCCTAGCTATACAAACCAGCCACTGATCAATTGGGGATACTTTACATATCTTATTCCTAGCTATACAAACCAGCCACTGATCAACTGGGATTACTTTACTTAACTTGTTCCTAGCTGTACAAACCAGCCACTGATCAATTGGGGATACTTTACCTAACTTGTTCCTAGCTGTACAAACCAGCCACTGATCAATTGGGGATACTTTACCTGACTTGTTCCTGGCTATACAAACCAGCCATTGATCAATTGGGGATACTTTAACTAACTTGTTCCTGGCTATACAAACCAGCCTCTGATCAATTGGGGATACTTTACATAACTCGTTCCTAGCTAAACAAACCAGCCATTGATCAATTGGGGATACTTTACCTAACTTGTTCCTAGCTAAACAAACCAGCCACTGATCAATTGGGGATATTTTACGTAACTTGTTCCTAGCTAAACAAACCAGCCACTGATCAATTGGGGATACTTAACTTGTTCCTAGCTGTACAAACCAGCCACTGATCAACTGGGGATACTTTACCTAACTTGTTCCTAGCTGTACAAACCAGCCACTGATCAATTGGGGATACTTTACCTAACTTGTTCCTAGCTATACAAACCAGCCACTGATCAATTGGGGATCCTTTACCTAACTTGTTCCTAGCTATACAAACCAGCCACTGATCAATTGGGGATACTTTACCTAACTTGTTCCTGGCTATACAAACCAGCCACTAATCAATTGGGGATATTTTACCTAACTTGTTCCTAGCTGTACAAACCAGCCAATGATCAATTGGGGATACTTGACCTAACTTGTTCCCAGCTGTACAAACAAACCACTGATCAATTGGGGATACTTTCCCTAACTTGTTCCTAGCTGTACAAACCAGCCACTGATCAATTGGGGATACTTGACCTAACTTGTTCCTAGCTGTACAAACCAGCCATTGATCAATTGAGGATACTTTACCTAACTTGTTCCTAGCTGTACAAACCAGCCACTGATCAATTGGGGATACTTTACCTAACTTGTTCCTAGCTATACAAACCAGCCACTAATCAATTGGGGATACTTTACCTAACTTGTTCCTGGCTATACAAACCAGCCATTGATCAATTGGGGATACTTTACCTAACTTGTTCCTAGCTGTACAAACCAGCCACTGATCAATTGGGGATACTTTACCTAACTTGTTCCTAACTGTACAAACCAGCCACTGATCAATTGGGGATACTTTACCTAACTTGTTCCTGGCTATACAAACCAGCCACTGATCAATTGGGGATACTTTATATAAGTTGTTCCTAGCTATACAAACCAGCCACTGATCAACTGGGGATACTTTACATATCTTATTCCTAGCTATACAAACCAGCCACTGATCAACTGGGGATACTTTACATAACTTGTTCCTAGTTGTACAAACCAGCCACTGATCAATTGGGGATACTTTACCTAACTTGTTCCTAGCTATACAAACCAGCCACTGATCAATTGGGGATACTTTACCTAACTTGTTCCTGGCTATACAAACTAGCCACTGATCAATTGGGGATACTTTACCTAACTTGTTCCTAGCTGTACAAACCAGCCACTGATCAATTGGGGATACTTTACCTGACTTGTTCCTGGCTATACAAACCAGCCATTTATCAATTGGGGATACTTTAACTAACTTGTTCCTGGCTATACAAACCAGCCTCTGATCAATTGGGGATACTTTACATAACTCGTTCCTAGCTAAACAAACCAGCCATTGAACAATTGGGGATACTTTACCTAACTTGTTCCTAGCTAAACAAACCAGCCACTGATCAATTGGGGATATTTTACGTAACTTGTTCCTAGCTAAACAAACCAGCCACTGATCAATTGGGGATACTTTACGTAACTTGTTCCTAGCTAAACAAACCAGCCACTGATCAATTGGGGATGCTTTACCTAATTTGTTCCTAGCTAAACAAACCAGCCAATGATCAATTGGGGATACTTTACGTAACTTGTTCCTAGCTAAACAAACCAGCCACTGATCAATTGGGGATACTTTACCTAATTTGTTTCTAGCTAAACAAACCAGCCACTGATCAATTGGGGATATTTTACGTAACTTGTTCCTAGCTAAACAAACCAGCCACTGATCAATTGGGGATACTTTACGTAACTTGTTCCTAGCTAAACAAACCAGCCACTGATCAATTGGGGATGCTTTACCTAATTTGTTCCTAGCTAAACAAACCAGCCACTGATCAATTGGGGATACTTTACGTAACTTGTTCCTAGCTAAACAAACCAGCCACTGATCAATTGGGGATACTTTACCTAATTTGTTTCTAGCTAAACAAACCAGCCACTGATCAATTGGGGATACTTTACCTAACTTGTTCCTGGCTATACAAACCAGCCACTGATCAATTGGGGATACTTTACATAAGTTGTTCCTAGCTATACAAACCAGCCACTGATCAATTGGGGATACTTTACATATCTTATTCCTAGCTATACAAACCAGCCACTGATCAACTGGGATTACTTTACTTAACTTGTTCCTAGCTGTACAAACCAGCCACTGATCAATTGGGGATACTTTACCTAACTTGTTCCTAGCTATACAAACCAGCCACTGATCAATTGGGGATACTTTACCTAACTTGTTCCTGGCTATACAAACTAGCAACTGATCAATTGGGGATACTTTACCTAACTTGCTCCTAGCTGTACAAACCAGCCACTGATCAATTGGGGATGCTTTACCTGACTTGTTCCTGGCTATACAAACTAGCCACTGATCAATTGGGGATACTTTACCTAACTTGTTCCTAGCTGTACAAACCAGCCACTGATCAATTGGGGATACTTTACCTGACTTGTTCCTGGCTATACAAACCAGCCAATGATCAATTGGGGATACTTTAACTAACTTGTTCCTGGCTATACAAACCAGCCTCTGATCAATTGGGGATACTTTACATAACTCGTTCCTAGCTAAACAAACCAGCCATTGATCAATTGGGGATACTTTACCTAACTTGTTCCTAGCTAAACAAACCAGCCACTGATCAATTGGGGATATTTTACGTAACTTGTTCCTAGCTAAACAAACCAGCCACTGATCAATTGGGGATACTTTACGTAACTTGTTCCTAGCTAAACAAACCAGCCACTGATCAATTGGGGATGCTTTACCTAATTTGTTCCTAGCTAAACAAACCAGCCAATGATCAATTGGGGATACTTTACGTAACTTGTTCCTAGCTAAACAAACCAGCCACTGATCAATTGGGGATACTTTACCTAATTTGTTTCTTGCTAAACAAACCAGCCACTGATAAATTGGGGATATTTTACCTAACGTGTTTCTAGCTATACAAACCAGCCATTGATCAATTGGGGATACTTTACCTAACTTGTTTCTAGCTAAACAAACCAGCCACTGATCAATTGGGGATACTTTACCTAACTTGTTTCTAGCTAAACAAACCAGCCACTGATCAATTGGGGATACTTTACATAACTTGTTCCTAGCTATACAAACCAGCCACTGATCAATTGGGGATACTTTACCTAACTTGTTCCCAGCTAAACACACCAGCCACTGATCAATTGGGGATACATTACGTAACTCGTTCCTAGCTATACAAACCAGCCACTGATCAATTGGGGATACTTTACCTAACTCGTTCCTAGTTAAACAAACCAGCCACTGATCAATTGGGGATACTTTACCTAACTCGTTCCTAGCTAAACAAACCAGCCACTGATCAATTGGGGATACTTCACCTAACTTGTTCCTAACTAAACAAACCAGCCTCTGATCAATTGGGGGTACTTTACCTAATTTGTTCCTAGCTAAGCAAACCAGCCAATGATCAATTGTGGATACTTTACCTAACTTGTTCCTAGCTAAACAAACCAGCCACTGATCAACTGGGGATACTTTACCTAACTTGTTCCTAGCTAAACAAACCAGCCACTGATCAATTGGGGATACTTTACCTAACTTGTTCCTAGCTATACAAACCAGCCACTGATAAATTGGGGATATTTTACCTAACTTGTTCCTAGCTATACAAACCAGCCATTGATCAATTGGGGATACTTTACCTAACTTGTTTCTAGCTAAACAAACCAGCCACTGATCAATTGGGGATACTTTACGTAACTTGTTCCTATCTAAACAAACCAGCCACTGATCAATTGGGGATACTTTACCTAACTTGTTCCTAGCTATACAAACCAGCCACTGATCAATTGGGGATACTTTACCTAACTTGTTTCTAGCTAAACAAACCAGCCATTGATCAATTGGGGATACTTTACGTAACTTGTTCCTAGCTAAACAAACCAGCCACTGATCAATTGGGGATACTTTACCTAACTTGTTCCTAGCTAAACAAACCAGCCACTGATCAATTGGGGATACTTTACCTAAGTTGTTCCTAGCTATACAAACCAGCCACTGATCAATTGGGGATATTTTACCTAACTTGTTCCTAGCTATACAAACCAGCCATTGATCAATTGGGGATACTTTACCAAACTTGTTTCTAGCTAAACAAACCAGCCACTGATCAATTGGGGATGCTTTACCTAATTTGTTCCTAGCTAAACAAACCAGCCAATGATCAATTGGGGATACTTTACGTAACTTGTTCCTAGCTAAACAAACCAGCCACTGATCAATTGGGGATACTTGACCTAACTTGTTCCTAGCTATACAAACCAGCCACTGATAAATTGGGGATATTTTACCTAACGTGTTCCTAGCTATACAAACCAGCCATTGATCAATTGGGGATACTTTACCTAACTTGTTTCTAGCTAAACAAACCAGCCACTGATCAATTGGGGATACTTTACATAACTTGTTCCTAGCTATACAAACCAGCCACTGATCAATTGGGGATACTTTACCTAACTTGTTCCCAGCTAAACACACCAGCCACTGATCAATTGGGGATACTTTACCTAACTTGTTCCTGGCTATACAAACCAGCCACTGATCAATTGGGGATACTTTACCTAACTTGTTTCTGGCTATACAAACCAGCCTCTGATCAATTGGGGATACTTTACATAACTCGTTCCTAGCTAAACAAACCAGCCATTGATCAATTGGGGATACTTTACCTAACTTGTTCCTAGCCAAACAAACCAGCCACTGATCAATTGGGGATATTTTACGTAACTTGTTCCTAGCTAAACAAACCAGCCACTGATCAATTGGGGATACTTTACGTAACTTGTTCCTAGCTAAACAAACCAGCCACTGATCAATTGGGGATACTTTACGTAACTTGTTCCTAGCTAAACAAACCAGCCACTGATCAATTGGGGATACTTTACCTAACTTGTTCCTAGCTATACAAACCAGCCACTGATCAATTGGGGATATTTTACCTAACTTGTTCCTAGCTATACAAACCAGCCATTGATCAATTGCGGATACTTTACCTAAATTGTTTCTAGCTAAACAAACCAGCCACTGATCAATTGGGGATACTTTACATAACTTGTTCCTAGCTATACAAACCAGCCACTGATCAATTGGGGATACTTTACCTAACTTGTTCCCAGCTAAACACACCAGCCACTGATCAATTGGGGATACTTTACGTAACTCGTTCCTAGCTATACAAACCAGCCACTGATCAATTGGGGATACTTTACCTAACTCGTTCCTAGTTAAACAAACCAGCCACTGAACAATTGAGGATACTTTACCTAATTCGTTCCTAGCTAAACAAACCAGCCACTGATCAATTGGGGATACTTTACCTAACTTGTTCCTAACTAAACAAACCAGCCTCTGATCAATTGGGGATACTTCACCTAACTTGTTCCTAACTAAACAAACCAGCCTCTGATCAATTGGGGATACTTTATGTAATTTGTTCCTAGCTGTACAAACTAGCCACTGATCAACTGGGGATACTTTACCTAACTTGTTTCTAGCTAAACAAACCAGCCACTGATCAATTGGGGATACTTTACCTAACTTGATCCTGGCTATACAAACCAGCCACTGATCAATTGGGGATACTTTACCTAACTTGTTCCTGGCTATACAAACCAGCCACTGATCAATTGTGGATACTTTACCTAACTTGTTCCTGGCTATACAAACCAGCCTCTGATCAATTGGGGATACTTTACCTAACTTGTTCCTGGCTATACAAACCAGCCACTGATCAATTGGGGATACTTTACCTAACTTGTTCCTGGCTATACAAACCAGCCACTGATCAATTGGAGATACTTTACCTAACTTGTTCCTAGCTGTACAAACCAGACACTGATCAATTGGGGATACTTTACCTAATTTGTTCCTGGCTATACAAACCAGCCATTGATCAATTGGGTTTGTATAGCCAGGAACAAGTTAGGTAAAGTACCTAACTTGTTCCTGGCTATACAAACCAGCCTCTGATCAATTGGGGATACTTTACATAACTCGTTCCTAGCTAAACAAACCAGCCATTGATCAATTGGGGATACTTTACCTAATTTGTTCCTAGCTAAACAAACCAGCCAATGATCAATTAGGGATACTTTACCTAACTTGTTCCTAGCTAAACAAACCAGCCACTGATCAATTGGGGATTCTTTACGTAACTTGTTCCTAGCTAAACAAACCAGCCACTGATCAATTGGGGATACTTTACGTAACTTGTTCCTAGCTAAACAAACCAGCCACTGATCAATTGGGGATACTTTACCTAACTTGTTCCTAGCTAAACAAACCAGCCACTGATCAATTGGGGATACTTTACCTAACTTGTTCCTAGCTATATAAACCAGCCACTGATCAATTGGGGATATTTTACCTAACTTGTTCCTAGCTATACAAACCAGCCATTGATCAATTGGGGATACTTTACCTAACTTGTTTCTAGCTAAACAAACCAGCCACTGATCAATTGGGGATACTTTACATAACTTGTTCCTAGCTATACAAACCAGCCACTGATCAATTGGGGATACTTTACCTAACTTGTTCACAGCTAAACACACCAGCCACTGATCAATTGGGGATACTTTACGTAACTCGTTCCTAGCTATACAAACCAGCCACTGATCAATTGGGGATACTTTACCTAACTCGTTCCTAGTTAAACAAACCAGCCACTGATCAATTGAGGATACTTTACCTAACTCGTTCCTAGCCAAACAAACCAGCCACTGATCAATTGGGGATACTTTACCTAACTTGTTCCTAGATAAACAAACCAGTCACTGATCAATTGGGGATACTTCACCTAACTTGTTCCTAACTAAACAAACCAGCCTCTGATCAATTGGGGATACTTTATGTAATTTGTTCCTAGCTGTACAAACTAGCCACTGATCAACTGGGGATACTTTACCTAACGTGTTCCTAGCTATACAAACCAGCCGCTGATCAATTGGGGATACTTTACCTAACTTGTTCCTAGCTGTACAAACCAGCCAGTGATCAATTGGGGATACTTTACCTAACTTGTTCCTAGCTGTACAAACCAGCCACTGATCAATTGGGTGTACTTTACCTAACTTGTTCCTAGCTGTACAAACCAGCCACTGATCAATTGGGGATACTTTACCTAACTTGTTCCTAGCTAAACAAACCAGCCACTGATCAATTGGGGATACTTTACCTAACTTGTTCCTAGCTATACAAACCAGCCACTGATGAATTGGGGATACTTTACCTAAATTGGAATAATCATAGAAGACATGACAAACATGCATATGGTAGCTGGCTTATATTGAACAAATATTACAGATACCTCTAAGAAACTGGAATCTGGCTTGGCAGACCTTTCTGCACCATCATGGTCGTTTTATCACTAACATTGAATTAACTAAAATTTATATAAATGCAAAATGTAAGTATAAATAAATCAACAATAGTGGTGTTCTCTGTTATCATGTGACATTATTGGTGGTTATCACGTGACAGCAGCTTACAATGACCCTAACAAAAGGACCATGAGGGTCCAGAAAGCTCTGTCAAACCAGAAACACAATTCTGAGCAGTTTCTATTTGTTCAAAATGAATATTCTCAGAGATATATGTACTATTTGTTCAGAAGTGAATGTAGCAGAATCCGGGATCAACCTACGTGCTGATAGTGCGAGTACAGATAAATTGTTTTTGTTAAGTGTGCTGATAGCAGGGTCCATGATCCCCAAAACAGGGACCATATAACATGCTCTGACCAAGTCATAGCGCGTCGCGGAGCACTATGGATACAACTGGGACTACAATATGTGGACGACAATCTGTAACCCTTATTAAAAATCATAGACAATATGTTTCGACATAGTTCTGTTTGTGTTAATTGTTAAAAAATTCAGTGCCCAGTTAACATAAATGCAGGCCTACGTATCTCTGAGTTTACACACACTGCTATATGTAGACAATTTTATAACGACATTCGTTCTTGTATATTTCAGTGGAAATGGAATCCATGCATCCAGGAAACACCACGATTAATCTAGCTCCAAGTTGAAGCACAGGAGGGTTGTTTCCTCAAGTGCTCATAAGTTGGTGTCATAATATTAATAACTATCAAAATAAATATTTAACATAAATATTTAAGTGTTTCACAATGGTATCATTAGCTTTATAATTTAAACATGTCCATCATAAAAATAACTGCTAACAAAATCCCCATCCCTGCTCATTGAGCTGAGTTATTTCCAACATAACGAGATTGTAACATTGTGTTTGCCACTAGGCATAGCCACATCTTCTTAAATTACATATAATTATTACTATACAAATGCAATACTTTGAATGGATCTAGCAAGTTGATTGTGTGAATATGTTAAAAATAGAACTGATAGATATATAATGCGTGGGGGTATGTACATAGGTGAAAATTGTTGGACTATCGATAAGCCTAAAGCTTCCTATATTCCATACGCCATCTGGAGCCTGTAGCTTTGGATGGGAATCTTGTTAAGTAGGTTGTGTAGAAACCAAGCCTATCTCGATGTCACCCTTATACATTATAACTAGGCCTAAATGTTTGTCTGCATTTTTAAACCTCGTGATATTAAAAAATATGAATAAAATATTGTGTTCTATGCCACCGTTGAGGCCCAAATAGCGTGCGTGAAAAGAGCGATATAAATGCGCAGGTCGATGCAAACCAGAGTGCTATTTGGCCCCACTGAATCAATATTGATATATAACAAAATGTGTGGCTATAAACTGAATTGGAAAAAGACCAGAAACGTATAATACAAGCCCAAAGATAGACAGTTTCGCTTTTTGGGGATTTTGACACGACGGTAGCGAACATGCCATGCATAACTGGTGTAGTTGTAGTGTAAACATTAACCAGTTTCATAAAACTCCTGCAACAATTAAATACTTATTATGTGGCTCTATTCCACGAATTTTTCCACGACAACATTTATACTTCTTGGCTTAGTCTGAGATTGTTTTAATTCGTGGAATAATGTCACTACGCCAACGTTGTTGCTGAGCTGTTCGTCAGGGGCACCCGTCTACGAAAAAGCTCAGTGGCAGACTCTTATCGGGAATAACAACTAACGCTAAGAATTGTGGGAAGTCAACTCAGCAGAACAACACAAAACAGAAACTTGGGACACAAACTGTGTCACAATTTGTAACGCAAAGGCACTCGAAAGCGATGTCTTGTGGATCAACAGTGCTAATAAAAAGCTTCCCTTCTTCTCCATTCTTGATAGCCGTGTACATGGATCACCAAAGCCGGATAAATGACCCGGTCCCAGCACTTAACCCAAGCACTGAACATTGTTACAAGTACACATACACAATGTGAGATTGTTACAAGTACACATACACAATTGTTACAAGACGACGATGCCCAGAGTGCTAACTGAATCAATATTGACGCTATAAACTGTACCACGTATAATACAACACATTATTTTGACACGACGGTAGCGAACATGCCATGCATAACTGGTGTAGTTGTAGTGTAAACATTAACCAGTTTCATAAAACTCCTGCAACAATTAAATACTTATTATGTGGCTCTATTCCACGAATTTTTCCACGACAACATTTATACTTCTTGGCTTAGTCTGAGATTGTTTTAATTCGTGGAATAATGTCACTACGCCAACGTTGTTGCTGAGCTGTTCGTCAGGGGCACCCGTCTACGAAAAAGCTCAGTGGCAGACTCTTATCGGGAATAACAACTAACGCTAAGAATTGTGGGAAGTCAACTCAGCAGAACAACACAAAACAGAAACTTGGGACACAAACTGTGTCACAATTTGTAACGCAAAGGCACTCGAAAGCGATGTCTTGTGGATCAACAGTGCTAATAAAAAGCTTCCCTTCTTCTCCATTCTTGATAGCCGTGTACATGGATCGCCAAAGCCGGATAAATGACCCGGTCCCAGCACTTAACCAAAACCCTGAGATTGTTACAAGTACACATACACAATGTATGACGACTCCCGTTACATTGTTACAAGTACACATACACAATGTATGACGACTCCCGTTACATTGTTACAAGTACACATACACAATGTATGACGACTCCCGTTACACTGTTACAAGTACACATACACAATGTATGACGACTCCCGTTACACTGTTACAAGTACACATACACAATGTATGACGACTCCCGTTACACTGTTACAAGTACACATACACAATGTATGACGACTCCCGTTACACTGTTACAAGTACACATACACAATGTATGACGACTCCCGTTACACTGTTACAAGTACACATACACATACGTTACAGTTGTATGACGACTCCCGTTACACTGTTACAAGTACACATACACAATGTATGACGACTCCCGTTACACTGTTACAAGTACACATACACAATGTATGACGACTCCCGTTACACTGTTACAAGTACACATACACAATGTATGACGACTCCCGTTACACTGTTACAAGTACACATACACAATGTATGACGACTCCCGTTACATTGTTACAAGTACACATACACAATGTATGACGACTCCCGTTACATGTACAGTGTGTGATAATGACTTTGTCCTGTTCCAGAAGCACCCGCTGAAGGTGTCTCAGTTCAACCGCCAGGCCAACATGCCCCTGTACACGATGGCGAGCATGCAGCCAAGCGGCGGCCCCAACAAGATGGCTCCGACGACGAGCGACCCGAGCGAGTCGACCTCGATGTCTAGCGTGGCACAGTGGGTGCAGCAACAGAACCAAAACCTGGAGCAGCAAGGCGCCAACTTCTCCTCTCCCAATCAAATGAACCTGGGCTTCAGTCCGCCTGGCAGTTCAGGCAACATGATGCCGCCGAACATGCGGCCCGCATGGCCGGGCCAGATGCCGCCCGGCATGCGCTCGCCGAACAGTTTTGGCCCGCAGGGTGGGCCCGGTTGTGGCGGTGGCCACCCGGGTTTTGCGGCACGAATGAGCGGGTGTTTCCCGCCCGGCCATGCCCTCGCAAACTTACCCCACTCGAACCTGCTCCACAACAAAGTGCCAAACGAGAACCTGACTCCAGAGCAGCGACAGCGACGCGAGGAGCAGCTCGCAAACCTCCGCAAGATTCAGCAGATGCTCTTCCCGGAGCAACACGGTGCCAGCGGGGGCATACCGCCCGGCATGATGCACCCTGACGATATGGGCATGATGCCCGGCGGTATGATGCCGCCGCAGCCCAACATGATGGGCTCACCGGGCATGGGGTCACCGCCCCCGCCACACATGATGGGCTCGCCTGTCAACATGATGAACATGATGCAGGGCAGCCCGCGGATGGGCCCGTCACCATTTGCTGGTGGGAACATGCCCAACATGGAGAACATGACGCCGGCCCAGCACGAGTGGCTGCGATTACAACAGGAGTACTACTCAGAGAAACAACGCAAGCAACACATGCAGCAGATGCAGCAGATGGGGATGAACTTGCCTGGCGGCCCACCACCGCCTTCGTACTTCTCCTCAATGCACCGGCGACAGGGCATGCCCCCCGGTGGAGTCAATGGGCCCCTCTCACCTACCTCAGTGAACCTCAATCGACCCCTGCCGTCGCCTCGCTCGATGGGGCCCCTCTCGCCCGTCAGTGACCCGCAGGTATTCATGTTCTCAGGACCGCGCCCACCCATGTCGATGGAGTTCAGTCACCCTGGCATGCCGTCAGGCCACCCTGGCATGCAGCCCGACACGAACTTTGACCCTGGCATGGAGATGGGCATGCCGGACGGTGCCATGTTCTCGAAGGACGGCATGGGCGGGTCGATTCTGCCCCACCCCATGCAGGGCAAGGTCGGAATGCCTGCAATAATGCACCACGTCGGCAACCCAGAACCGTTCAATCCATCCATGATGGATCTCCCAATGATCGGGCCAGGAACGCCGACGTCAAATAGCCCCGGGCCGACGAAGCCGCCGCCAAGCTATGCGCAGGCGCAGAAACGCAAGCGCAGCGGAGAGGACGTCGACGAACTATACAAGAAGCTACAACCCGCGCCGTCGCCACAACAGTTCAGCTACCTGAACCAGTTCGACGGGCAGGAGCTGACGATAACAAAACAGTTGAACATGGCATATCAGGAGCCGAACCCTGCGTCGCCGAGCAAGCAGGCTCGCCAGCAGGGTACGGCCGCGGCGCCTGTCAGTGAACACCTGTCAACACAATCCCCACTCTCTCTCCCCGCCACAGACCTCCCGAGTGCGTCCTCCTGCCCTACGATGTCCATCGCGAGTCCATTACCATCGTCAACGCCGAACTCACGACCGTCATCGGCATCCGGTCACATGGCCAGCATGACGACGACGACAGCTGCGGCGGTTGGGCCGCGATTGAGTCACTTCGAGCCGGTGTTACGGCGTAATGCCGGAAACAAACAGGCGATGTCGAATATAACGTCGGCGAGTCTGGCGAATTTAGCAAAGGGAGTGGAGCACCTGTCTGACCAGATGCAACAGAAGATGATGCAAGGCGGGCCGTTCCATACGATACAGGTGCAGGGGCAGACGGCAGAGCTCGGCGAGATCAGTCCCACGCCCGGGGTGCAGAAGAAGTCCCTGCAGGGTGCGCCACCGCAGCCCATGACATCAATGTCACAACAGCAGCAGCAGCAGCAGCAGCAGCAGCAGCAGCAGCAGCAGCAACAACAGCAGAAACCGGCACCTCTTCAGTCATCAGGTCCACCGAATTCGCCGCATCCGAATCAACAGCCGACGGTAAACAACACGTACGTGAACGCAACAATGTCAATTGGCCAACTCAACATACAGAGCATGAACCAGCTGCCCGGTGCCAACTATGGCCCCTCGCTGCAGATACAGCAGATGAGCAGCGAGCAGCACATGGGCATGGGCTCCAGCATACCGGTACCATCCGGCATGATGCCGCCACAGCGCCAGCAGCCCGGCATGATGCAAACGCAACAACAACCCGGGGGAGGGGTGATAACGTCGATGTCGCAACAGTCGTCTATGATGATGGGCGGATACATGCAGCAGACCGGCAGCCATGAGGGCATGATGGGCAACCCCATGCAGCAGCAGCCCCAGGGCGGGACAATGCCCGGGAACATGCCCTCCGGGGTGAACGTCAGTCAAATGTCGCAGCAGAACTTCCCGTATGGATGTGTCCACCCGGACGATCCGAAGTCAATGCATGGCCAGCCCCCTGGTGGTCGCCCAATGCAGCCTCCCAGCCCACTGTCGGGCGCACTGAACAGCCCAGGCTACCAGCCCACGACACCCAACACCGTGGGCAATGCGAACGTCCAGATCCAAGCGAAGGCGCCCAACACGATACAGTACCTTCCAGCCAAGCCCCCCGCCAGCCAGGCCAATCAGATCCTCGGGGCCATGCGTAAGGACTTTGACGTGACGCCGCCGCGCTTCGTTCATGGCCGGCCTCAGGAAGCGCACCCTGGTGGCCCGCCACTGCGAGGTGTCATGCCCGGCGCACCTGGCGGCCACCAGATGTCCTTGCAGCAGATAATGGCATTACAGCAGTCGGGTCACATGACCATGCAGCAGATGCAGAGCATGCAGTATGATGGTCCCATGCCGGGGGGACCTGGGGACCACATGCAGGCGGGACCGGGTCCCTTGCAAGGAGGTCCAATACCAGGGTCGATGCCGGGAGGACCAAGTCCCATGCAGGGTGGTCCTATGTCAGGCGGTCCGGGGTCAATGCCAGGAGGACCAGGTCAGATGCAAGGTGGACCGATGCCGGGCGGACTAGGACCAATGCACGGTGGTCCCATGCAGGGAGGACCGATGCCCGTCGGACATGGTGCTATGCAGGGAGGACCCGGTCCTATGCCTGGTAGCCCGGGACCGATGCAGGGTGGACACATGCAGGGTGGACCGGGACCGATGATGGTTGGTACGGGTCCCATGCCGGGTGGGCCAGCAGACATGATGGGGTCTGGAGGGGACATGATGCACATGCAGATGCAGGGCCAGCAGATGGCGGGCCATATGATGGGCCACCCAGGGGGCGGCATGCGGCCCGAACCTGGCATGATGATCCCGGTGATGGGCCAGCCCGGAGTTTACAGCATACAGCAGTTCCAACAGCAGCAGTTCAGTCGGCCTGGGGCCAGTTCGCCCGGTGGCATGATGCACCCGATGATGCGGCCCGACATGGGTGGGCCGGGCATGGCCCCAGGTGGCCCGGGCGGGATGATGATGGGCCCAATGGGCGGCATGGGGCCAGGAGGCATGGCAGCAGGGGGCAACCCAAACCAGTTCATGAACATGATGCCAAATCTACCTTGACGACGCTCGCCGCTCCTAGGTGGCAATTCCTACGAACACACTCAGTCGGTGGCGACACATGGTGACAAATTAGGATCGTCACGTTGCTGTTTTTGATACTGTCGTCTATGGCGACAAACGAGTTGTGTGACGGAGGGGTACACAGGTGGCACATCAACTAAGATGTAGGGTAAAACAGGATCCCTGCGGGGCCAAAGCAGAACAGCCAGTAACTTGAGTGAAGCCCGCTAGGTGGTGCATGCGAACGACGCAACTGGTTGTGTCTTGTGTGGCTCTCTCAAATAAATAGGTGCTCTCCGATTGGATACGTACGAATTGTTTTCTCAAGTCGAAATGTGAAACATTCAGGACTGCAGCATTGACATTGGTGGGGAACCGACCGTCTGGATATCGCAGACGATTCTTATTTGTTGATGGGAAAGCATTATCACACACTGGGTTGAGTATAATCTTGTTTTGTGAACGCGATCGATCATCTGTTGCAACTTGGTGACGCATTGGCTGCACTTATCTGTTCTCAGCCAAAGCCATTAAACCTCCTCTTCTCAACCGTACATGAATATTCACGGATTGTTGTGTATGTGCGTGATTCCACACCGATCACCTGTAGTTAGCTGTGGGGAGGTGCAAGCGAACGTTAGCAGCGTGTATTAGCAATCCTTGCAGGGGGCATGCAACCATTAGTGAAGATTGCTCTTTCTTTCTGTATACTTTCATACTATTTGTGTTTTCTCGGTTGATGTTCCGATTTCTTTTGGAGCTCTTCACATACATGACACGGTTCATCGTCATGCCAACAAGTGGCATTGGCCGAGAGCGAAAACATTGGAGGTCGTTTTGATGTGAAAATCGGCATGCATGATTAAAGAATTTTAGAACCAGCACAACTGTATAATGTCATAAATACTCACTTGTTGTTGACTTGGGAGGCCTAATTGGTGTCTCTTGCCACCGTACAAGGTGGGACGATTGGCTGTTCAGTGTATAGATGGCAGTAGCGTTTTGTGTTGCTCATTGCAAAATCTATTTTTGATAAATTGGGTGCACATATTGTATGCGATTATTGTCGTTTGTGTGGACTGTGTGATAATGAATTCGTATGAATTGGAGGTCAACTAAATCATGATGTGGCATTCAAATTGTGCGTGTAAGTCAACACAGATAGTGACATCTCTACACGATCTGCACTTGTTCATCCTATTACACGAGACAACGACTGATGTATCATCGTGTAAAGTTTGCATTAATTTGCTTCGATGCTGCCACCTAATGTACATAACCTGCGACTGCTAGCATCATTCAGCCATCTTTATTCTTCGGTCCATTCGTGACATTTTGATGACAAAAAATAAAAGAGTATCTCGTTTCCACGCTGTCTTGTGCTCTAATGTTGCAACACGTAAGTAATGAACACAGTCATGTTTCATCCGAGACCATTTTATTGTTGTGAAACTAGTGACGTACGTCAATTGTGTCACATGCAGTAATCCTGCCATTTCCGGCAGTGTGCTAATAAAACACCAGATGCTACAACACTCTAGCGCTAACCCAACTCTCAAGCACAAATAGGTCACTTGGCTGGCCAATCGTAAATGTGACCATATCATAGTCCCGGATACAACTCCCATACTGAAGAACATTGTGTCGTACATGTATGCTGACTGTTATACTGAACATAGTACACTTGTACACACATACACATCTGCTAGCCAGCTAGCCAAGAATACATATTATCAAATACTCACACTGACATACAATAAGTATCTATCAACGAATTGTAGAGCTAAAACCAGATCTGCGCTTCATAAAACAGATCTGTCGTTGTTGGGTTTAAATAAGATGACATCTGTCTCGCATCATACATAAGTGATAGTTATATAGTTACCGGTATCTGACGGGCATCCATTCAATGAACTGGAACAAAGCCCTAGGCCAGTTTTGTAATATCCTATTTAAGTTTTAATTAACAAATAAAAAAACTTTAAATTACAGAGTTGTCGGGCATTGTTAATCTGAATCACCATACTTAGCGAATCAATAATTCACTTCTTGCCAGTTGACAAGTTTGTTTTGAAAGTATGAATCATTCACTCTCTAAATAAAAGAATGTTACATGTGACATAAATATTTGAGTTACGATTCAAACACACAGAATGAATGTAATGACAGTAAATCCCACAGGCAAACTACTGGTACTCAACAGAAATCTATCAATGCATGTCTGCCTCAATATGTTACACACAGCTAAATTTATTGCAAGATATAATTTGTGATGCTAGCAAAAAGCCAACATTAAAATTAGGTCTTGTCACATAACACCAATCTGCACACAAGTCGCGATAATTGCTTGTAAAATGCGCCATTATAACATACAGTTATACATACGTATACCTACTTAACCTTCAATGATTTAACAGAAAATTTAGTTGTTGCCACTGTCTATAAATCTACCCACTGGACTGGTTGTTGACTAACACGCAACGGAAGGCTGGTTTACGATGCTGACATCATTCGACACGAGTCAAAGGCATCCATCAACTGACGCAACGGTAAGTGCAAACACACGACGTCTGATACAGGTGTACCATCGTTACAGGTGGTCCAACCTGAAGCCTCGTGTTCACCCGACCGCGAATGTTGGCTTTTTATTATCTATAGTCGGGCCGAATAGACCTGGTCAGAGATTGCAATCTAGCCACAATACAAACCGGTTTCCTCTGCGTCGCAATAGCAATGAAAACAGATCTTTATTGATTGCTTGTTTAGGTAAATAAATCTAATTTCAGCCGGTAATGTCTCAATAGCTGTTTTCATGCTCCGTGACTTGAAGACGTTCAAGTGTTGAGCTGTTGACCTCATGGTTTGTGTGCTGATTACAAACATCTTTGTTAAAGCCCTGAACACATCGGGTGCCACCAGTGGAACAGCATTAACAATGGCGTAATGCCAACTTTTTCCTAACGGCTATAGTTCTTCGTTATTTTAAAAAAACTACAAAATGTACTGGAATGTAAACTCCCTTTGGAAAGGATGAGACACGCCAACTGGTACAAAATAGTCTGGATCTAACATCATTGTAGTATTTTAGCTCTAGTGCCACCCAATCACCATCTCAACCACGAGAAACCCCGAGTCACAATACTCCCAAACTTCCCTACCTAGTCCTAAACTCTACATATAATCATCCACAGAATAACCAGATTTCTCGACAGAACATCTGGAAATCACACCATCCTCAATTGCAATCATCTTGAGCACTGGATATATAGCATAACACAATCGTTAACATAGATTAACACAATCGTTAACATAGATTAACACAATCGTTAACATAGATTAACACAACCGTTAACATAGATTAACACAATCGTTAACTACATTACAGAGGATTGAGCACTGTTCAATGGCGCACAGCAAACGTACTTGCGCCTGTTCAAAATCCCTGCTACTGTTTTACAATCGGATGCGAAACATTTGCCAGAGTTACACAGTGGATTGTTCATCAGTCAGGAATGTCGATGTTCAATAGCTAATGTTTCCATGGAAATGTGATAGTTCACTGGTGCATGATCAAACGCTGGTCTCCGTCAGCATGACTACTGCACTGGTTTCGGCAAGAAAATACATTGCATGGCATCATGCTAGGTTCCTGTGTGACACTGGTTGAAGTTACCCATTGAAATGCTAATGAAACCATGGCTGGTATACGTTTACAGTTGCTCCGCGTTATTCATAACAAACAAAAGGGGTGAATACCCTCTAAGTGGAGGGTCGGAGGGCAAGTGGAAGATATCGACCGAAAGGATTGTGTGAGATTTGGCGGGCTTGACCAAATGTCGAGGATGAGTATCGAGGCCACCATCACTGTGAACTTCAAGGACACAGAGGAGACCAACGATCATAAACCTGCATCATCTATTTATTTAGTTGTTATTATTATTAATTTGCCCATAAAACATACACTTGCCATTTGCTAGTCTGACGGTTTGTTTAAACATGGCCGGGTACACATTGGACAAGTTAGCCTCTACTAACCAGACCCACACTTGGCTACACATTGGACAAGTTATAGCCTCTACTAACCAGACCCATACTTGGCTACAGCAAAACAACAACACATCGGCTTTATTCTGAAAAAGAGAAGCAAGAAATTACTGACATATGTACAGAATGAACAGCAACCTGCCAGGGAAGACAGCATTGACTTGGACCCCAGGAGAAGATAAGATGGGAAGACCAAATATACAGGCAAACCAAGAGGAACAAGGGGCTATTGGGCTGACTTTGAAAAGGCAAGAGCACATAATAGGAAGTAGGAAGATGTTGTGGGAGTCTCGTGCCACATCTAGGCATGGAGAGGATAAGTAATGATATCAACTCTATGAGATGTCGGCACTAGAAACAACAATGTTTGCACAGCTCAACAACAAGAAACCTGCCTGACAAATAATAACTGAGAAACTGAGAAACAACATGTGTACCGGTAATCTCCACATAACACATGTGCACACAACCAACGTCTATTACTAACCATTACGTAAAAACCTAACAACCAATATCCATATCCTGACATCCAATACAAGGCTAAGGTTAACCAACTTGCATAGACCCAAGAATTTTATGTCTTATTGCGTATACCCACCACACCAGTATCCAACATGCATAGTCTCCACAACAGATGCGTGCACACACAACAAACCAGCGTCTCCTATGTCAATAATGAATACATGTCAATACTCAACATGCAAGGATACAGCAGTGTGCTGAAAAAGGTCTGTAGATGCCATTATGATTTTGTCATAACAAGCCAGTATTGTTTTGTAATTAGTGACAACTAACAAAAAATTCCTGCTGTATTGTATAGAACTACAACAGTTTTATATATTATTATAGTCGAGTTCTAAATCAAATCCATCAAAGACATTGGTACCGGTAGTAACAAAATGTCTTTGGTTTTATCTGATCGTACACAGTGGACACACACGTATATTTCACTAACGATAATGTTCAAACAAATCTTTGGCATAAAAACCGATGCATAATGCCTACGAAATGTGGCTGGTGACAAACAAACTACATTCAGTTAAATACTGTTAAAACAAGTGACACCAGTGAATGAATCAGTATCACCATTGGGCTATTTTTACAAATTAAGTTATTGATGGTCCAAGCCAGGTAGGAATTATAACCTGTCTTATGCGGCAAGAATTGGCCAGTATGACCCTTGAATTGATTAATGTTAGATGATTCAGCCGTTCCTTGCATTCACGGTTCTAACTAATTCCATAACAACATAAACATACCATGACATGCATTCTGGCAAGATATATCACACAAGCCAATTAACCATACAACTTCACAAGCAAACAAAAACAGTTATCAAGCTTCATAAAACAGTTCTTCCACAATCTGTTTTGTCACCGTTTCTTCACTATTATGCAAAACAAACTACTTGGGGTGAAAGACCACATATAAACGTGTATTAACACAAACATGTAGATCATTTTTTAGACATAACCTTATACAAATACCCTATTTCAATAACCACTACATCCGACATGTGGTAAAACTAAAACACATGCAGCCAACAGCAATAATGGAGTCATCGAGTCGCTTTATTTCCTGCCAGCAGAAAAAAAAAAACTTGTCCCGCTTGAAAGCACCCGCCTGGCGGTGGGTGGTGGAACTAACTCCACAGATCAATAATTAAATAATAAACCTAGTGAGAGCGCAACAAACCCTTGCATCAGACCTTTCATAACAAGAACATAACAAACACATAGGCAGAAAGTCAGTTTCTATCCGGTAAATGTTACGTTAAGAAAATTATGAAGTCTAGTGATTTAGGGGGGGGGTCGCATAAGTTTGCAGGGGGTGTATGGTCATCACTACATATTGCGGAGGAAATAGTTAGTGGCAAGACCTTGTGCGAGATAGATCTGTTAATGCAAATTGACGTTAATAGCCATTTTAGATCGTAAAATATCATCATTATGTCGTAGACAATGTATTAATGGGGAATGTTGAACCAGTGCTAAATGCATAATTGTTTTTTGACAATGTGAACTTAGGGAGGTGATTCCTTACCGACTTACCCTCATGGGTAATGTTGTGTTCTTTGCAAAAAGAAACTAACCATCTTTACAACTCTTCCTTCGTGCAATTGTGTCATGATCTCCAGCTAAACTCTTTACACTCTCCTCTTAATAACATGATACATCCTAATTTAACACTGAGTAAGGGATTTAGCTACTTCCCGTTCAATGCTGAGTTACCCTGCCTGGGGGGGATTGGAGGCGGTCCAGCGGCCTGCGGTGCTGCCCCAACATTACCCACAATGCCATTCACCTTGTCCCCTTGCTTCACTGCGCTAGTGGAATGTTCGCCTGCAGCCGAGTGTTGACTAGTAGGCCTGTGGGCGGGTCCAATCGCCACGGTGTCTGTGTCGACGGAACTCTTGATGTCCCGCCTTGGTGCAGGCAATGGGGCGGGTGTCGCACCCACCGGGCGGGCATTGGGTACTGGAGGGGGCCCACTGCGACTGGGCACCACAGGAGGGGGTCCACGACTCGGGATAGGGGGCGGACCCCCTCGCAACACCGGAGGTGGGCCTCGTGTCGGAGGCGTCTTCTTCGGCGAGGTCGGCGGCTTGCCACCAGTGCTGCCCTCTGGTGACTCCAGTGGCACCACCTGTGTGCGGGGTCGTGGACGGGGCAGGGCGAGAGGTACCGGGGTGTCGGCAGAGATGAGACTCTCCTCGCTTTTGTTGCGAGGGAGTGTCGATTGCGAGGGAAGGGAGAAGTCCATGCGACTCAGGTCCATGACGCTGCGGGCCCGCGGTACTGGGCGCTTCGCCTCCTGGCTGCCAGTGTCGACACTACGACGGCTGGGGACAGGAGCCTCGGCAGATCGCTGCAGGTTCCTCTGCATATCTGTAATACAAACACATTGTAGCTGTTTTCTTTTATTCGTAAAAATGGTAATCAAGTTGGAAGAATTAAGGAAAACAATTTTCTTACTACACAACTAAAAAATTAAACTCACATCGATGTTTTGACTGCCTTCGGCTAAGTCTATCAGGAACTGTTCTTCCTCTGCTCACCAGATGGTGTGGTGTTTGGCCACACCGTCTGGTAAGCCGAGGAAGAATAGTTCCTGATGAAGGCCACCGAAGGCGGTCAAAACATCTATGCGAGTTGAATTTCAAAGTTGTGTAATAAGAAAATGTTGTTTCTTAATGTTGCAGCTGGTGTGACTGGCATTGTCTGGTACAAATGGCATATCAGGGGGCAAGCTTAGTCACTCAAATGTTGCAGCAGCTGGTGTGACTGGCATTGTCTGGTACAAATGGCATATCAGGGGGGCAAGCTTAGTCACTCAAATGTTGCAGCAGCTGGTGTGACTGGCATTGTCTGGTACAAATGGCATATCAGGGGGGCAAGCTTAGTCACTCAAATGTTGCAGCAGCTGGTGTGACTGGCATTGTCTGGTACAAATGGCATATCAGGGGGGCAAGCTTAGTCACTCAAATGTTGCAGCTGGTGTGACTGGCATTGTCTGGTACAAATGGCATATCAGGGGGGCAAGCTTAGTCACTCAAATGTTGCAGCAGCTGGTGTGACTGGCATTGTCTGGTACAAATGGCATATCAGGGGGGCAAGCTTAGTCACTCAAATGTTGCAGCTGGTGTGACTGGCATTGTCTGGTACAAATGGCATATCAGGGGGGCAAGCTTAGTCACTCAAATGTTGCAGCAGCTGGTGTGACTGGCATTGTCTGGTACAAATGGCATATCAGGGGGGCAAGCTTAGTCACTCAAATGTTGCAGCTGGTGTGACTGGCATTGTCTGGTACAAATGGCATATCAGGGGGGCAAGCTTAGTCACTCAAATGTTGCAGCAGCTGGTGTGACTAGCGTTGTCTGGTACAAATGGCATATCAGGGGGGCAAGCTTAGTCACTCAAATGTTGCAGCAGCTGGTGTGACTAGCGTTGTCTGGTACAAATGGCATATCAGGGGGGCAAGCGTAGTCACTCAAATGTTGCAGCAGCTGGTGTGACTGGCATTGTCTGGTACAAATGGCATATCAGGGGGGCAAGCTTACTCACTCAAATGTTGCAGCAGCTGGTGTGACTGGCATTGTCTGGTACAAATGGCATATCAGGGGGGCAAGCTTAGTCACTCAAATGTAGCACTGTTATATAGTAAAATCTAATGAAAACATTTACCATGGCCCAATGATCTTTAACATATACCACTGTCATAATTGCAAGTGTGTATGTGCTCATTTTTACCTAATATCTTGGCACTATTTTTTAGAATTAAAAAGGTAAACATATTTTCAATATGTAAGTAAGCAAACTATTATCAAATTCAATTTTGTTGTTGAAAAACGCTTTTTCTCACCAGTTTGTTATTTTTCTGCAATGATCAATGCATTGCAGTTTTGGACATTTAAACTCACACTTTTAAAAAGTATAAAAACAAGTTCGATGTGTTTGGTCAACTGTTGCTAATGTTGTTTTACTTTAGGTGCATAAACCCTGTGATAACCATTTTACTTAATCATCTTAATCTTACTATAAGTTTTTTTAATTGTTTTTGTCTGCATGTTTGTTTTATAATATATATGTATGTGCCTATGAATATATATAACTCGCCATTGCAAAGTCGATATTAAATCGCAAAATTGTGAAATGCAGTTGTGTATATTTTTATTCCACAGACGATGAGCTTTAAAGTGATACCTCATTATTTCAAATATCTTCAGTAGTTTCTGATTTACTGCTAAAATTGATGCTAACTTTAAAAGTTTTGAGAAACGAAGTCATTTGACTTATATTGTCTACTGTTTTTTAATATATGGGTCTGTAAAAGCCTGCAATTTATTAATGTTTGATTGATTATCAATGAAAAATGAACTGGACATTGAAAGATGACATTATAAGTTAAGCATTTCTGGCAAAATAGCAACACTGATGGGACACGGACAGCTAGTTGTGCCTTGCGTGCACTTTGCTACTTAACACCCAGTATACTGTGGAGACTCACACATTGATGGGAAATAGACAAAAAAATACAAAATAAAACATGCAACTGACCACTCCCACCGGCTAGTTGTTGAGGCTTGACAGGGCCTGCCTTGTTTGTAGACATCTGGCCCAAAAGCTGCTCGATGAGTTTCTGGGCCTCTTCAGGGTTCTTGGCATGACCGACGTGACTCACGTTGGTTGGCATCCCAATGCGACTAATCTAAACCCAACAAACGACAAGTGATGTAGGCAAAAATAGATACCAGGGAACATGGACTCAAGGGAGAGAGATACAAATTCATTGATATTAATTTATTTTGCTCTTCTATTAAAACAAAATTTGTGGTGCCACTCACCCTCTGTACCTTGGCGGCGGGGGCAGATTTTGCGTTGGGTCGGAGCGGAGTACGGATCTCGGGCATCTTTGACCTTGCTGTCCCTGACTCTGCAACGGGGCAACCAGCAGAAGGTCTGTCATTACATCTATAGCAAAAATGACCATCGTACTAGATGGTTTCCCCAACTGTGCTTACAGGACATTTGTTATGACATAAATTTGTTCACAATCCAACTTCTGTAAAATGTCACGGTGGACCGTTTTCGTTGGTCAGAACAATCGCCAAAACCATGTGTATGTGAACTATCAATTTATGTCCATATAATTACGAATGCTAAAACCAATAAAAACCCTCAACCAATGGGGAATTCCAGAAAAATAAAGGCATTACTGAAAGTTTGGTGTCCAACCTAGGAGTAAAATCTTAATATACAACATACATATTTACGCAAGATTTATTAATATTAGCTAAAATTCAACTATGGATTTAACTGGTTGTCAGTTTAACCAACATTTGATCATTTAATCATTTTAGTTGACATGGTAATGGGGTGATTGTCTCTACAGTTCCCCAGTGGGGTGATTACCTGGAGCAGTAGCCACCCCTCCACTTTCCGCCGATGGGGTGGGTCTGCTGGGTAAGTTCTTTGGTGGGGGCGGGCGACTTGGTGGGGCGCTCGGCCGGGGTGGCTTGGGCTTACTGGATTTCTGTAATTATATTATATAGTTTACATCATTTTCAGATTTCATGAAACATCACTAAGCATGACAGAATCATTATTTTGATGGGGTGCTGTAAGAAATTTATCATTATTGAATAAATATGGTGCGATATTGCAGTGTGCTTGAGAGAAATAAACAAAGTAAAATGGTGAAAGTGTTCTGTTTTGTGACACTGCAATTTTGTTACATTTGGCAACACTTGATTGAACATTGGATGTGTGCAATCAGTGCCAAAACAAGGTTTTAACCCTCGGAGTGACCTTGGCCGAAATTCGGCCCAACCATACCTGCCTTTGTTGTAACAATTTTCATTTCCATCATGCGCAACTGACACACAATCATTTGGTATCTATGTATAGCCAACAGATTTTTCGAGATCGTGTATATTTAGTGATGAGCAGATTCAATGACAGCTATTCACAACCTAGCTTACAAAACATGTGATGCGGTTGACGCCCACATTTCGGTGATTTTACTACGTCCTCTACTGAATTTACGCATCCATTCATAAAGTTTAGACCCCTGCACATGTGGTATTGATGGAAAGCACTGTCATTAGCTGATCTGCCAAAAATGACACCAGTGGGCTGACGTAATTCAGCGAATCAGAACCATGGTTTTAAATGTAGCGTCATCAGCTCTCGAAAGCGAAAGTCGAAAACAAAATGAGCAGTGTTCGGCAACTTATTCACTTCAAAAGTTTACTTTGGATTATCTCAAGTTTCTGCATCAATATTTTAACAAAATGCCTGACTATATTCATAAATAAGGTTATTATACTAGTTGATAGTTAAAACAACTTTTGGGTGTTTTTTATGTGAAAATTCAACAAAATTATCAGCGCTGTGTTTCTCCGAGCGAGTGCGTGGGTTGTAACGGTAACACGCGCGGTAGTTTTCAGCCTGCTTGAATCAGCCTACTTTGATGTCGGAAAAAATATAAAAGTTGTTTCATTTTTGTGTTATTTGGCAGCTAACATATATGGCACTCAGTAATTATCTGGCAACATGATGACATTTTTTTAGGTGAAGTTCAGATAGTAATATCCCCATAATTTTAGTATGTGATATAGTTACAACATAGATCTGTGGAATAAGTTCATCACCCGATTCATTATTTGGAATGACAACATTTACCACAATCACCATGGTAACCCACCGGTTTGTCTCCTTGGGGTGGCATTCCACCAACCACATCAACTCGCTGTGGCACGATTGGTTCTATCCAGTCTTGGTTTGATGAAGCCTGGCTAGGTGGAGCCACTGTTGCCGGAGACGGACCTTTACTGCGTGGAGCGGGACTACATCTGGCGCCACCTGGTGAACTGCGATTGGCTCCGTTTGGTTCCAACAGTTCCGATGGCGTGCTGGACGCTGTACACAAATGGTTGTTTTCATAAGTCAAAAACTGTTCAGCAGTTTATTTCTCAGTTAGGTTTTACACCAAACTTAACTTTTACTGTGTAGGTTTTTTAAATTTAGGAATATATTATTTAGTGGTCAGTATAGCTCTAGTTAGTATCATGTTCTTCTGGTGGGAACTGTAAATAACTGGTGCAAACGGACAAAACAAAGTTGCCTCAATTAAATTTTTCTGCTCATCTTGTTTCTAGTAAATTTTTTGAAAAACAAAACCTATGAATTATCCACTATGACTGTTAAGCAAATGTATACACTTTTTAAATAAAATCGACTGCATACATTATTTAAGTTATTCACACGCTGTATAGTTGCACATCAAAAGACTGGATTTGTGATTAGTTAAACCAGTTGAGGAGGAAACTTTAATCTAAAACACACAAACAATGGATCACAAAACAGAAGACATATCTGCTAATTGATCAAGTTCAAATGAAACTGTGCCATTTTAATGTGTTAATTTCATGCACATTCAATGGAACTTTCATCGTTCATTTCTGCAGAGCTTTGACATTACTGTGATTCATCTGAGTGTTCAAAAGAAAAAGCTTCATTCACCAGCTTTTACCGGCATGCTGACAAAATGAATAAGACTGAGAAACAGATATGTCTGGTACCAACCTGGGGAGTCTGAGGCATGCAGTTCAAATGGATCTTCCAACACCGCTGCCACTTCTTCATCATCATCTGACAGACACGGACATATCAGAATGACATAAGTGAAATGATGATGAAATCTGCAGATTGTAGGTTCACGCTGCTCTAGGTATACCATTCCTACCACAAAGATATCAATATCTTTATGCCGCTTCAGTTCAACACAAAATTCTGCCGAGTCATTTTGAGTAAAAAGTTGCTCTTGGTCGAGATGTTATTGACAAATGTTTAAAATATGTAAAATGGGCCGTCCTTCCACCCATCCATGAACCTATTAACAAATAAGCTTGTTGCATTCTACCACGACACACTTTCATATAGCACAACATTCAGGTTACAACCGATGTTACAACTGAAGTTACAACCACTCTTATAATCAGTTACGTATCATGTTACAATCAATGTTACAACCATGATTACAACTAAGGTTGTAATCAAAGTTACAACTGACATTACAACACATCTTACAACCGATATTACAGATGAGGCCACAGAACCAACATTACAACCGAGATAGCCATTGTTACAACCTGTTACAATGAGTTTACAACTACAGTTACAACCGTTGTCTTAACTCACCGTCCATATCAAATGACATGGTCGGAATACTGAAGTCTTCTCCCAGCAGACTGTTGGTGGTCGTATCAAAGAGGGCGATGCTGTTTGACTGGAGATGCTTCATCTCTGCCTCGATCATCTCCTGCCAGTTAGGTGACTTCAGCCTCACTCTCACCTGCTGGTCGCAGACGGACTGGCCATCGTATTGGACTGCCTCTAGCGCCATCTGGCCACTACTGAATGTCACCAGCATCTCATTATTGACAAACCTGCAAGGAACATGATGGATGTTACGATCTCAGTACTGAAAGTTGTCTCACAATATGTAATTATTGATCAGAGAAAAAGCCGCAGACCATGTAGGGGTGAAACAATCAATTTTAAGATTGTTGCATTTTTAGAAACAAAATAACATAGCAACGATCAAAATGATACAATTTCTAATTAGCACCTTACAAATGTATTTTTATGAACTGGGTGTAATTTGACACATATATAAGAAAAACTTTAATCCCGATTTCACCAAACTTTTATCTTAGTGGTTTACTTCAACAACCCCTGTCAATGCACACAACAAGCATGACACCGGTATCAATGTAAAGTCAAATTGTTGTTGTTTAATGTGTCGCATATAACCACACAATGCTCAAATATGCCTAAAGGTCCAAACCAACATGACACGTCACATTCAAGATTGTTCTTATTTATTCAAAAAATTTAGATATCCTTATCAGATTGTCTCTTTCACTCACCGGACAAGTATTATTTCCCCACAACTTCCAAGTGCTTCGATGACACTATTCACAAGTTCGTCTTCAAACTCGTTCCCACTGGCCAGAGTGACTATGATAGTGCCATCTGGTGGCCCTTGCTGTCCAATCACGTGTTGAAGTGTTATGTCACGTTTCTTCTCATCAACACGAACAATCTCTATGTCAAGTATAGCGAGAACCGGCCTAGGGTAGAAATTACAAATTTTATAATTTACATTTATAAAATATTCTCACAGTGCACAAGTTCAATGATTAATTATTGGATTAATTAATTGTATTCTTCTAATACATCTTCTCCAAGTAGTCCATCATTTCCAATGATGACGATTCTGCATTTCTCATCTACTGTGTGTTCACAGTGGTTGTCCACAGTGGGGGCAGGGATGGACAACTGGTGGCTCAGACACCGTTGATGTCTTTCTTCTTGCATGAGCATCCAACAGTTGGATGCGACGGTTTTCCTCAAAGTTAGTTTTGGCCTTGTACATAAGTGACCGTTAGCCTGTCCCCTCTGATGTGCATTCTTCCAGCTGTTTTGGGGAATGCGGACATGGAAGATGTTCGTTTTAATTCAGTCTTTTTAGTGATTGCGAGGTCTGCCTTGATGTGTTCTGCCTTGGGCTAGCTCGCCATACAGCAGTTGCCTTGGGATCCTAGTCTTCCGTAATATGTAATGTACATAACATATGTTTACGCTATACTTTTTATGTCTGTGTATTAATATATTTTGTCTTGTACTTCTAAAGCATGTCATTGTATTTATTTACTGATACTTTTAATGCATGATGTGTGCATATCTATATTTGTTTATATGCATTCTATGTATACATGAGGGGTTTATCTGCAAAACGCATTACATGTATATCCATTTTGTGTGTTCTGAGAAAAACCATGTTTTCTATTTAAACTTAGGTACATACTAGATTTGATTTCTTTCAGTCAGAGTTCAATTTATATCACTGTAATACAAACCATTCGTTTCAAATCTGAATGAAATATTAATTAATTAAAGCAAAATCAAAAATGTGTTTTGTTGCAAAACACGTTATATCCATGCTCAATTGTTTATAGCAGTGATAATCAGTACACAGAAGTGCACTGTCGCTTAATGTGCTTTGCGGCAAAACCGTTATTTCAATGGAAGATAACGATGGATATAATGCGATATGTGCCGAAATGCTTTTGCTCCATGATTATCTGCTAGATGGCTGCATAAAACTGATCTTAACTCAATTTTGCCATTTTTACGTTTTGTGAATAAACCCCTCACATTCAGACATTTTCGGTGTGAAATAAAGATTGATTATTATTATTATTATTATTTGCTTCATAATATCATAGATAGACTTGTCACAATATTCTTCACTGCCAAATAAGTTTGACGGAGAGCAGTTGTAAGTTGTATAACTTCAGCTTTCTCTTTCCCCAAATTGTATTAAACTTACCTTTTATTGCATGTAGAACTGTAACAATGTTGGAAATGAACAAATGATGATGTTGATCCAGGGAAAGCATGCATTAAACACGCTTGGACAAATGCACAGCGTAATTTGGTGTATGCATGCATATACATATACCAAATTGTTCAGTGTATGTTCTACAGATGTTCTACTGGCATGTTCTCTGCAGCAAAACTTGCCTGTGATCAGACGTCTTGAGCTCTGCTCGGTTGTAGAGAATCAACTTCCCCTGAGATTCTGTCTCCCCATCGTTACATTCTATAGGAGAGGACACAGGATGAACACTTTATTCCTCACATACACCCGGATACAGATCTCACAGACACGTCATGTCTAGAGAGGTTATTTATATGGTCAAACATTTGCAGGCAGCAATTATCTGCAGACCAAGAAACAGATTAAACCTAGGATATAACATCAAGCATCGTTGATCGATCACAAAGTGAATAATTTTCACACCATTTCCCATATCCAGATTGATGAAATGCTAGTAAGCTATATGGGTTTAATAATTATACTGTCAATATTGCAGATGAGTAGTAATATTTATTTATTTTAAACTTATTTCAAGTGCATTTATTTTAAAATGCTAGTGTCCTAGAGCAGATTCCCCTAGATATGTATTTAATAAATATCTAATCTATTGATTATGTATAGCATTGCATATTTTTCTTGGTATTACAATTCTGTACAAAACTGCAACTGTTAATTAAACAATAATTTTAAATATTTGGCCAAAATGCAGTACTTATCAATAATTCAGTTTGTGTAGGCAAGTGCTTAGAGCTAGTGTAATGCTTCCATTTTAAACATTTATTAAAACTCAAGACACTGCATGCGGGGCCAAAAGGAATGCAAAATGTTATTTTTATTAGAGAACGAAATGGCCACTACTTCTACTAATGCAGCTACCATTATTGCTAGTGATACTGCTAGTGTTATTACTAGCATTACTGCTAGTGTTATTACTAGCGTTACTGCTAGTGTTATTACTAGCGTTACTGCTAGTGTTACCTCAGTAGTTGCTATACTATATATATTCCTGCATTTGTTACAGCTGCTATAACTAACGATGCCACTGCTATAGTTTCATGAGGCCACACAATGCCTTTATATTAGCATAACTCAAACACACCCTGCAAAGTAACTTGTTGAACATTCACATGAACTTACAAAGAACAAATTTCATAGTCTACTATATTTACAGCCTATAAAACATGAGTATTTCATGCAGCCATATTTGTTGTTTCTAACCAGAGAACAACCTTCAGTCAGCACTAATTGCGGGCTGTCCCCATCAAATGACACGTCAGGGCCTCACAGGAGAATGTTAGGTGGCTCGCTGCATTTCCTACCATGTGTAGCCATACTATGCCAAGTGCACAGGCACCAAACCAGCCATGCCTGATCAATTTATATAGGAAGCATTGGCTGACTGAAACACAGCCAATTTGACTGAAGGTATAATGCATGCAGTTAAACTGACTACCTGAATTGTTTCTGTTATGTTATTTACAAGGCCAGGCTGTATCACTGTAGAGAAGTTGTAATTTCTTGTGTCCAACACCGCTTTATAATTTGTATTGTTTAATTCAACAAGCCAAGAACCAACATGAAACCTGGCAGAAGCACGTCTAATGTTGCCATGCACATGCTCTGGTGAATGAAGAAGCGAATAAGCACCAGACCTAGTTTGTGTATGGGACTCAACTCAATGAAAATACCTTATTCTCAGAGACACTACACCAAATTTGTCAGACTGAGGAATAGAGTCCAGCAAATGCCACACACCTGGATATGTAGAGTGAATGGAGAACCCCAATCCTACACCAGTGTGAGTAGCCTAGAAAGCATCTGTCAGAAGGCAAACTCACCTGCTTCTTCTTCATCAGTGCCACTCAATTCTACACACCACACAGCAAGCTCTCATAAACATTTAAGTTCTACGTATAGATGCTATAAAACTTTTATATGCAAATATGTATGTATATATAAATAAGTGTATACTATGTGTATGTGCTGACATTTCAACTGTTCTTTTCTTCATGGAAATTACCGTAAATCCTGTAATTTTTTTTCTGCCATTCACTACAGAATGCTTAATCAGTTTTAATCAGTTTGACTTTGTCACAGATATCCAATAAGTTGGTTTCAACAATTGTTGCCTGGCCCCCTTGGACATCAAAAGGAACTGTGTACTAACCCCGTGGACCGAGACAACATGTGCTATTGTTCTATTCCTGTCCTAGTTCAATTCTGTCTTTAATTTTATCAAAGGACATTGCTAGAGCAATCAATAGTATGTTAACGTGTACATCATCAGTAAATACAAAGTTTGTGAGAATAAATACAAAGTTTATGTCAATAAAGACATAATTTTTGACAATTACATACAAAGTTTGTGACAATTAAATACAAAGTTTGTGACAACACATACACATATTTTGAGGGGAAATACAAATGTTTGTGAGAGTAAAGACAAAGTTTGCGACAGACCTTTGGCCCTTGGCAATGGTCTGCGTCTCCAAAGGACCCGGTCTGTCCACGCAGGAACCCGACACTTCTCACTCGTGTCATAGTCGTCACAGAACAGGTCGTACTTGTAGGTCGGGGCAAAGTTCGTCAGCCCCTCGTTGAACCCCTTGAACACCTGAAGGTGGGGCAACGTTGACTAGGGTTAGTGAAGTGATTCAAATGCATGAACCAAGAGTAGAAACTATTCTACTTACATCCACACACACAACAGGTTCATGGGTCTACTCGATAATAATTATGGACTCAACAATATTTCAAGTACTCAAATGTTACATACGTACTAAATCTAAAATACTTAAGACACTCATATTTACTCAGCTACGCAACACTATTCACGCACTCAATTCTATTCATTCATAATATTGCCTAGATGACCAATACCTACATTATACTCCATTCTATCCAGACACTTAATATTATTCAGAAACACAGAACTACTCAGGTACTCACTACTACATTGACAAGAGAGCACTGGAAAGAGGAGGTGGTAGAATGAGAAGAGGCGGTAGAATGAGCAGAGGTGGTAGAATGAGCAGAGGTGGTAGAATGAGAAGAGGTGTTAGAATGAGCAGAGGTGGTAGAATGAACAGAGGTGGTAGAATGAGCAGAGGTGGTAGAATGAGGAGAGGTGGTAGAATGTGCAGAGGTGGTAGAATGAGCAGAGGTGGTAAAATGAGAAGAGGTGGTAGAATGAGAAGAGGTGGTAGAATGAGAAGAGGTGTTAGAATGAGCAGAGGTGGTAGAATGTGCAGAGGTGGTAGAATGAGCAGAGGTGGTAGAATGAGAAGAGGTGGTAGAATGAGAAGAGGTGGTAGAATGAGAAGAGGTGGTAGAATGAGAAGAGGTGTTAGAATGAGAAGATGTGGTAGAATGAGCAGAGGTGGTAGAATGAGAAGAGATGGTAGAATGAGAAGACGTGGTAGAATGAGCAGAGGTGGTAGAATGAGAAGAGGTGGTAGAATGAGAAGAGGTGGTAGAATGAGCAGAGGTGGTAGAATGAGAAGACGTGGTAGAATGAGCAGAGGTGGTAGAATGAGAAGAGGTGGTAGAATGAGCAGAGGTGGTAGAATGAGAAGAGGTGTTAGAATGAGAAGACGTGGTAGAATGAGCAGAGGTGGTAGAATGAGCAGAGGTGGTAGAATGAGAAGAGATGGTAGAATGAGAAGACGTGGTAGAATGAGCAGAGGTGGTAGAATGAGAAGAGGTGGTAGAATGAGAAGAGGTGGTAGAATGAGCAGAGGTGGTAGAATGAGAAGAGGTGGTAGAATGAGCAGAGGTGGTAGAATGAGAAGAGGTGTTAGAATGAGAAGATGTGGTAGAATGAGCAGAGGTGGTAGAATGAGCAGAGGTGGTAGAATGAGAAGAGGTGTTAGAATGAGAAGACGTGGTAGAATGAGCAGAGGTGATAGAATGAGAAGAGGTGGTAGAATGAGAAGACATGGTAGAATGAGCAGAGGTGGTAGAATGAGAAGACGTGGTAGAATGAGCAGAGGTGGTAGAATGAGAAGAGGTGGTAGAATGAGAAGAGATGGTAGAATGAGAAGACGTGGTAGAATGAGCAGAGGTGGTAGAATGAGAAGAGGTGGTAGAATAAGAGGTGGTAGAATGAGAAGAGGTGGTAGAATGAGAAGAGGTGGTAGAATAAGAGGTGGTAGAATGAGAATAGGTGTTAGAATGAGAAGACGTGGTAGAATGAGCAGAGGTGTTAGAATGAGAAGAGGTGATAGAATGAGAAGAGGTGATAGAATGAGCAGAGGTGGTAGAATGAGCAGAGGTGGTAAAATGAGAAGAGGTGGTAGAATGAGAAGATGTGGTAGAATGAGCAGAGGTGGTAGAATGAGAAGAGATGGTAGAATGAGAAGACGTGGTAGAATGAGCAGAGGTGGTAGAATGAGCAGAGGTGGTAGAATGAGCAGAGGTGGTAGAATGAGAAGGTGTTAGAATGAGAAGACGTGGTAGAATGAGCAGAGGTGGTAGAATGAGAAGACATGGTAGAATGAGCAGAGGTGGTAGAATGAGAAGAGGTGGTAGAATGAGAAGAGGTGGTAGAATGAGACCTAGATGGAGATTGTGAAAAAAAGAGAGAGATCTAAGGGCAGGGATGAAGTGCCGAGAGATTGTAATTGGTGAAGATGAGTCATTGAGAGGACGGAAAGAACTAAGTGATGAAGGTGGAAGAAGACATTGATAATCCTAGTGGAGCCTAATCGTGCTGCCTGTCCTCCATGTATCTCTGTCTATACCTGCATTCACACTCTCAGCCTCCCTCTGTACAGACAGCTGGTCGTAGGCCTGCAGGACACCCCAGTTCTCCTGGGCCACAAGTTCCTTTACTTCCTCCTTCACTAGATCTATCTATCTCTCTATCTACACTCACACTCTCAGCCTCCCTCTGTACACACAGCTGGTCGTAGGCCTGCAGGACACCCCAGTTCTCCTGGGCCACGAGTTCCTTTACTTCCTCCTTCACTAGATCTATCTATCTCTCTATTTACACTCACACTCTCAGCCTCCCTCTGTACACACAGCTGGTCGTAGGCCTGCAGGACACCCCAGTTCTCCTGGGCCACGAGTTCCTTTACTTCCTCCTTCACTAGATCTATCTATCTCTCTATCTACACTCACACTCTCAGCCTCCCTCTGTACACACAGCTGGTCGTAGGCCTGCAGGGCACCCCAGTTCTCCTGGGCCACGAGTTCCTTTACTTCCTCCTTTGACAGGTCAATGCGGTAGTTGAAGTCTCCGCACCAGAACACATAGTCATGTGACCACAGCTGCCGTCCCTGCAGTGAGAAAATGTGATATCAGCTGACTTTGGTAAATCAATCTACATGCAAGAGTGTCCACACAGCAGAAATTCTGATTGTTGGCAGATTTGTAGTCCATAACATTGATTTATCACATAACATTGATTTATCAGAAGTATAACTTAACAGATAATTGTGTTTACAATTAATATGTATTTTAATATTAAACTTCAGGGAAATATACAACGATATGTAAGGTAGTTTAATCTTTAATATTAAACTTCAGGGAAATATACAACGATATGTAAGGTAGTTTAATCACTGCTGCTGATGATCAACTGTAGGTCGCTCCACAAGACACAGTAGCAAGTAATGCAAGAGTACTTATTTAAATAAAAGCAATGATAACATTGCAATCTACGTAACATAAAGCAGTGTACACCAATGTATGATATTATATGTATGTAGCAGTGTGTGTCTACAACAAAGCCATTCGCTGATCATGTGTCTACGTGGTCTATACCCATCACAATCACTGCACTCAATATAACAATGCTTACACAACTATTTAGCAAATATTTATGTTGCTACACATGAACTAATGCATGCTGTTAAGAGTATGAATAAATAAAACATTAACTACACACAAGTCATCAACAACAACATGCTTATATAATAATGGCTAATTGGTTTTATAGCATTCTGCAAATGAGCGTTAACTCAATTTGCTGGAAATATGATATAAGATTAAAAATAGTATTTATCAAGTATTACATCATAAGTAGGGGTGTAATAATACATCAAACTATCAATGCATCGCTATAGTTGATGTCTTAATGCAATACTATCCATAGTAAATTTAACTAATAGTTATCGGCAATAGCACAATGAACCGTCGATAGTAATGACAGTTGTCCAAACACATCAGCAGGTTTACTTGTGTTACTGTAATACTATTTACAATCGTGATTTTTTTTATTTATTACATAATGTTTACTTATTTACTGAGTCCATTGACTCAATGTCAACAACTGCCAGCATCGCTCACGAATTGCCATTGTGAAGCAACTGACTCCAACTCTAAGGATGACCTGTCCGTTTTGGCTGGGTCCATGCGATATGTAGTTTAACCCACATCAAGTAAAATTGGAACATGAGCATATTTAGTTTACACGATACTATCTCGATAGTCATATGAGACTATCACGATAGTATCACAACAGTAATTACAACTATCATGATACTATCGCAACAGGAAAACTATCCCCGATAGTCATGCCTAATCGTAAGTGTACATCAGCAGGGAAATTGGAGCAGATAATTAATGTGTATAAATGCAACTTTCTACTTTGTTAATCTAGACACATTGAGTGTCTTTGCAATCATAGTTTGGTATTTCTCTCAAAGTCACTCCGAGGGTCTAGATCAACAAAGTGGAAAGTTACATACCATAGCAGTTAACATTTTAAAGCACATCCATGTGCAAATTGTAATAAACGTTGTGGAAAACGTTTTTAGAACTAAATACAGTACTACATTCGGTCTAGACTTGTTTGAAAATGTTAGTAGACTAGAAGCCAACTGAACAAACGTGCATTAGAAATGCCATTCATGTGTTACCCAAGGCAGCTAAACACTGCAATGTGTCAATGCTTGGACATTCTGTGTTGATTTCTCATGCCAAAAGTGACTTCTTCAGATTTTGCATACTCTTGCAAAGCACAGAATCCAATCCATAAAACCTGCTCAGTTCTAAAATTTGCATCCAGGGTGACCAGCTCAGTCCAACATCAACTCGACTTCTCCAGCAAGTTTCAACCATGTGTAAATTGCAACACATGTGCTACTCATTGGTAATTCTTCCTCCTTTATGCTGCCTACCCCACCATGCTAATGACGAAGTGTACTTTCTGAATATTTTACACTCAGAAAGTAAAATCTACAGATGAAGCAATGCCAACTTAAAGAAACTGCCCATATTTCTAGCACTTTATGAATTGTTATAAAATTACTGTGTTCATTCATACTAGCTATAGTGATATCAAAGTTCTCAATGTATCACTATAAATATTATATTGCCCAACACTCACACATGGAAACCACACACCCACACGGTAAGCATCATAATTATATAAACATTATATTGCCCAACACTCACACATGGAAACCACACACCCACACGGTAAGCATCATAATTATATAAACATTATATTGCCCAACACTCACACATGGAAACCACACACCCACACGGTAAGCATCATAATTATATAAACATTATATTGCCCAACATTCACACATGGAAACCACACACCCACACGGTAAGCATCATAATTATATAAACATTATATTGCCCAACACTCACACATGGAAACCACACACCCACACGGTAAGCATCATAATTATATAAACATTATATTGCCCAACACTCACACATGGAAACCACACACCCACACGGTAAGCATCATAATTATATAAACATTATATTGCCCAACACTCACACATGGAAACCACACACCCACACACCCACACGGTAAGCATCATAATTATATAAACATTATATTGCCCAACACTCACACATGGAAACCACACGCCCACACGGTAAGCATCATAATTATATAAACATTATATTGCCCAACACTCACACATGGAAACCACACACCCACACGGTAAGCATCATAATTATATAAACATTATATTGCCCAACACTCACACATGGAAACCACACACCCACACGGTAAGCATCATAATTATATAAATACAAACTTGTGTATAAAAAATGCTTCAATTTATTGATTTGAATTTCAAGTCATCAACGTTTCAGTGATTAAAAAAGATAACAATATACACCTGAAAAGGTCACTTTTAACAAAGTTCTAGGATTTCTAGGATACTGACCTTACAGACTTCCTGGAAGACGCAGAAACAGAAGCAAGGCAAGTGACGGTGAGAAAGAAGCCAGCAGAGCAACACTCCACATTCCACACAAACACACCACCAGATTGCAGGCCATGTATTAAACAGCCATATATTAAACACAAGTAAACACAGTAAAACAAACGAAACAATCAGCACCACTTTTGCTACAGCCCCTGATTATTTTAGTGTCAATGTAATTATGGAAACACCAAGATGACATTTAATGATACCATCACCAGGAACACACAAACACAAAGTCGACACAGGAGTAGCAACTCAGAAATTAACTCGGAACAAGTGAACATAAAAATGGTGTTAAATGAAAAAATGTCATCATAGTCCAAAGAGGCGATATTAATTAAGCAATGTTACTTACCATTGGGACAGTTGTATCAAGGAGATCAACAAACAAACTTACCATTGGGACAGTTGTATCAAGGAGATCAACAAACAAACTTACCATTGGGACAGTTGTATCAAGGAGATCAACAAACAAACTTACCATTGGGACAGTTGTATCAAGGAGATCAACAAACAAACTTACCATTGGGACAGTTGTATCAAGATCAACAAACAAACTTACCATTGGGACAGTTGTATCAAGGAGATCAACAAACAAACTTACCATTGGGACAGTTGTATCAAGGAGATCAACAAACAAACTTACCATTGGGACAGTTGTATCAAGGAGATCAACAAACAAACTTACCATTGGGAAGCATATTTTGCGTGATATTTCGTGGTAGTCCGCATTTCTCTCCTTCACCTGTGATTGGCCTGCAGCGAAGTGGGCACAAACGAAACACAGCGATGTACTGTGGAAGAGGAACCGCATTGCCACCGCACCCTTGTTGCCTGCAGCGCCACCTAGGCCCGTTTTCACCATCTCCACGGCAACGTCTCTATAATTACAAATGACATTTGATTTGTTTCCTTGTCGACTTGGAATTGACAAATCAAGATATTTACACAAGAACAAATTTAACAGTTCCAATTTAATGTTAAGGTCAACAGAAAAAGGGGAATTAACGACATTTAGAAAATCATGGTAACTACGCTGTAAATATCGAGGGTACTAGTATCTTACTAGGAGTATAAGATATTGTATTTTATGACAATTTTCTATGAAAGCAGGAGCTTGTGTTTCATAAATCAACCAGTTTTATAATTACATTTGTGGCAAATAATTATGCTGCTATGTAAATAGCAGGTATCTGTGCACTCCAACATGTGGCTAGGTTCTCCTACACAACGTATTGTTACGTAAAATAATGTCAAAAATGTTCGGCACCCAACTAGCTTAGTTGCAAATGATTATTATGTAACCTATGACATCAGCAAACGAACCTTCAAGAGACAACAGACAGTGAGTAGACTTACCTGATGTAGGGGGCGTGCATGGGTCTGATGAAGACGTACAGACAGACACCTACGAGTTGGGCGGAGGTGAGGAGGACGTACTTGTGTTCTCGGGACAGGTGCTTCTGTAGGTAGACACCCCAGTCCTTCTGGTTCTGCAGGCTACACAGAGAAAATATATTAAATTTTTATTTATTTTTGGAGTGTTTAATGCATGACACTTGTATAATGTTTTAGTGTATTTTTAATGCATAATTTGATTTGTACTTGTTTTATATGTCTACATATAGACTTGTATCTGAGATAATAAACATATTATTATCAATGTTATTAGACAATTTCCCTCTCAGAGAATGTACATTAAGGACAGAGAGGTGACATATAACTGTTATTAAATATTAATTTTTAAAGCATATCATACTTAAAAATTACTATTTTAAAATATAACATGTAATGATTTTTATTTAAGAAGATTTAACAAGATTGCCACCCAGAGAATTAACTCGAGAGTCCATCCCTTTTATCTGAGTATCCTGCCCTTCTGAGGTGTGTCGATTTTATTTTAAAACATATTCACACTACTAACACCCACACAATCAGCAGATAATCTGTTCCATTAATTTAAAGTCCTTTGTGAAAATGAGAACTTTCTGATATCTAATCTACACTGCTCCTTTACTAAAGTAACTTCATGTTCTCTAGTCCTTCTATCTTTCTTAACTGAAAAAAATATTTATACAATATTTCCATAACCATTCAATACTTTAAACACTTCTATCTGATCTCCTCTCAATCTCCTGGTCTCTAGTGTTGTTAAACCACATTCTTTTAGGCGAATTTCATAACTAAGATCCATCAGTTTTGGTTTCATTTTAGTCGCTCTCCTCTGTACTCTTTCTAGCATATCTATGTCCTTCTTGTGATATGGCCTTCACACTTGTATACAATATTCTAAATGAGGCCTAACTATTGTTTTGTACAGCGGTATTATTAGTTCTTTTTCTTTATATGCTATATTTCGCCTAATTAATTCAAGGATCTGATTTCCCTTTGAAGCTGCAATTCCGCATTGCTCTGAAACCTTCATATCAGCACTAATGGTTAACCATAAGTCCTTTTCTTTTACAGTAGTACTTAGTACAATATCCCCCCATTGTATATTGTACATCTTCGTTCCCATGTCCTGTGTGGAGGTATTTACATTTCCCAAAATTGAACAACATTTGTCACTTTTCAGACCATTTGATCAACCTGTCAAGATCATCTTGTAAATGCTGTCTATCTCCATCACTTTTAATTCTTCTAAACACTTTTGTATCATCCGCAAATTTCAACACCTTGCTTGTTATATCATCATCCAAATATATCGAAACATTTAACCATATTTATTTATATTACTTTACTGTGATGGATGTCATTTAGAACATACCTGGCACTCATGATGTCATTTAGAATATACCTGGCACTCATGGTGTCATTTAGAACATACCTGGCACTCATGGTGTCATTTAAAACATACCTGGCACTCATGGTGTCATTTAGAACATACCTGGCACTCATGGTGTCATTTAGAACATACCTGGCACTCATGATGTCATTTAGAACATACCTGGCACTCATGGTGTCATTTAGAACATACCTGGCACTCATGGTGTCATTTAGAACATACCTGGCACTCATGGTGTCATTTAGAACATACCTGGCACTCATGGTGTCATTTGGAACATACCTGGCACTCATGGTGTCATTTAGAACATACCTGGCACTCATGGTGTCATTTGGAACATACCTGGCACTCATGGTGTCATTTAAAACATACCTGGCACTCATGGTGTCATTTAGAACATACCTGGCACTCATGGTGTCATTTAGAACATACCTGGCACTCATGGTGTCATCAGAACATACCTGGCACCCATGGTGTCATTTAGAACATACCTGGCACTCATGGTGTCATTTAAAACATACCTGGCATTCATGGTGTCATTTAGAACATACCTGGCACTCATGATGTCATTTAGAACATACCTGGCACTCATGATGTCATTTAGAACATACCTGGCACTCATGGTGTCATTTAAAACATACCTGGCACTCATGGTGTCATTTAGAACATATATGGCACTCATGGTGTCATTTAGAACATACATGGCACTCATGGTGTCATTTAGAACATACCTGGCACTCATGGTGTCATTTAGAACATACCTTTCACTCATGGTGTCATTTAGAACATACCTGGCACTCATGGTGTCATTTAGAACATACCTGGCACTCATGGTGTCATTTAGAACATACCTGGCACTCATGATGTCATTTAGAACATACCTGGCACTCATGGTGTCATTTAAAACATACCTGGCACTCATGGTGTCATTTAGAACATACCTGGCACTCATGGTGTCATTTAGAACATACCTGGCACTCATGGTGTCATTTAGAACATACCTGGCACGCATGGTGTCATTAGAACATACCTGGCACTCATGGTGTCATTTGGAACATACCTGGCACTCATGGTGTCATTTAGAACATACCTGGCACTCATGGTGTCATTTGGAACATACCTGGCACTCATGGTGTCATCAGAACATACCTGGCACCCATGGTGTCATTTAGAACATACCTGGCACTCATGGTGTCATTTAAAACATACCTGGCATTCATGGTGTCATTTAGAACATACCTGGCACTCATGATGTCATTTAGAACATACCTGGCACTCATGATGTCATTTAGAACATACCTGGCACTCATGGTGTCATTTAAAACATACCTGGCACTCATGGTGTCATTTAGAACATATATGGCACTCATGGTGTCATTTAGAACATACCTGGCACTCATGGTGTCATTTAGAACATACCTGGCACTCATGGTGTCATTTAGAACATACCTTTCACTCATGGTGTCATTTAGAACATACCTGGCACTCATGGTGTCATTTAGAACATACCTGGCACTCATGATGTTGCCTGCATTCAAGTCTACAATCTCCTCAAAACCAATGACAAAGATGTCGACCGGGTCTTCAAAGTAATCCACCGTAGGATGTAGCATTTCTGAAAAAACGAACAATACACTTAAACATCCACTGTCAGTTTGTCTATCATATGACCATTCACTGGTACTCCTATAAACTGCACAGTAAAGTTATGTTTACAAGTGGGAACATAGTCAATGTGACAAGGCAACTGTTATGTCATTAGATAGGTCGTGACTGTGTCATTGCATAACGCACATACAACGTCATTTCAAATAGGATAAGTTCATCGCCAGCAACATTGTTTACACACAGCGATCAAACTACAATATAGTCACAGACATCACCTCATTGCAGGGGTGGTACTGTCACGTGAACACCCAGCTCGGTATACAACGGTTAACAGCTTGATGTGATGCTGTTCATTGGTGAGTTGTACACAGAAATGCACATTCTTGACTATGTATGGTGCAAGTGCACACTGGCAGTTGTCTTACAAAGAAATTAGTATAGATCTGCACAGCTGCATATCACCAAGAGCTGGAATAATTAAATTGTATATTAATCAAACATTAAAAAAATTATAATCAGAGGAATTCATTAAAACAATCATACACCCCATTTTTTATCAGTCAGATCACCTTGAAGACCTTCATTATTGCAGTTTTATCGTATTCCTTTATTTTCACTCTGTCTTACTGCAATATCAGCAGCATGACAGATACAACTCCTTAATTCCACACGTGCAATATGATATAAAAACAAAAACCGACCACACATACCTGGCTTACTCTGCAGGGTCAACTTGGGCAGGTCCAACAGCCAATCAGTGATGTGCTCATGTTTAAATGCGATACTGCGGAAGTGTTTTCCGCCGTTGACGTTCCATGTGCCGATCGCGACCCGCACCGGTGACGTACTCGTGTACTCCGGGTATTGAAGTAACATCGCCTTCATGATGTCTGGGGAGGCTGAATGCACAAAGGTCAGCAAGTACAGAAAGGTCAAATATAATTTTATTTAGATTTTATAACCAATTCAATGCTTTATTAATCTATTTTAATTAAGGTCTGAGCGGTGGTTATCGTGTCAGTTGATTTCCTTACTTTTTTCTTCATAGAGCATTAGTAGGTGTTGATACGAACATATGTACTACAAAAGAAAACATGGCATTAGTGCCATATGTCACCAGTCCGTCCTTTAAAAACTACTACTTTCTGTGTCTCTGTGGAATTCCCCTTAAAATTCCCGGCAACTATGACGATGTTTCTGTAGAAATGATGATGTCAGTTTCATGCCAGCGCAGATGTCTGCGAGTGTAAATTCACTCTCTGTGAACGCATATCATTTAGTCTGGTTATTCTGATACCAGTATCTTGTCTTACGAAGATTACATAATTGCATCGCAATGTTAAATAACCAATGCTGGTGGTAGTCTTCTTGTTTTGCGACTGATCGCAGTTCCACTCTTGTCAACGCCGCCATTTGTCAGTAAACCGGGGTTGACCTCTGACCAATCAGCAAAACACAGGCTAGTACTTGGGGCCGTAGGCCAATCATAAAGACGAGGTCGTTCGACATTTAGTCATTACAAATACAGATTGCAGGGCTGTTAGTGGGAAAACATTTTATGCAAAACCCGCCTATTTGGAGACATGTCTATATATCAATGACAACCAGGAAGCATTACTTACATATTTTTAAACTGCGACAGTTACAAAGCTATAACTTGGCATGCAAGCTGGCCTTACATGTGTGCCAAATTGCATGGGATTGTTTTATGATCGGTGAAGGGGTTGTGCCAAAAACACACGTCAAGTTTTGGCTGTCTTTCAACATTGTTGTAACATTTTATGAAGAGCTAGCATGTTTAATATGCATTTGTTCACAAAACAAACCCGTACGAATGTCAATAATATATTTGTGCTTAAAAACAATGCAAAGTTTTCTGTCAGGGTATTTCTCAAAATGAAATAAAATGCCATTTTGAAGTGATTTGAGACATATTTTGTAATTGTCTTTAAAAGCATGGAAATGTCACTAAACAATCTAGAAACTTACATTCTTAATGGGCTAGAATATTGCTTGATATGTTAGGCAGAGTCTAAACAAAAACTGTTAGTCTATCTTCAAAACTTTTATTAGAAATGATTAACTAAAAACAAGCATATATCTTGGTCACTAGAACCACCTTAGTTTTGTAACATTTTAATGTACCTACTGGATTGTTCAGCCTAAATGGTTGCAAAGCAAGTTATTATCATATCAAGTGCTTCAGTGGTATACTTGGACTTGGTATATTCAGGGTGCACGATACTTTTAGCCAGCTGGTAGTCCATCGGACTGGCTGACTCACAAACAACTAGTCCTGAATTTTTTTTACTAGTCCTTAAATGTACCTGGTAATTATATAGATATATATATATACATATATTATAATACACACACACATATATGCTCTATCACGTTGGCCTATCGTTTGACTAAAATGAGTTAGTGCTTTTATTCGAGAAGATGACAAATCGATTCTCTCTTCAAGTAAAATTTATAGAAAGAAGTATCATTGACATACATATACAGTTAATGGGTACATTGTTGCTTGTTAACAGCGTTCATCCACAATTAAATGTCCATCAATTTGTTAGCAATGCTTGTCCATGATTAAATGTGCATCAACTAGTTAGAAATGTTTGTCCACAATTAAAAGTCCATCAACTTGTTAGCAATGCTTGTCCATAATTAAAATTAATGTGCATACATTTTTTAGCAATGTTTGTCCACAATTAAATGTCCATCAACTTGTTAGCAATGCTTGTCCATGATTAAAATTAATGTGCATAAACTTGTTAGCAATGTTTGTCAACAATTAAATGTCCATCAACTTGTTAACTATGCTTGTCCATGATTAAATGTGCATCAACTAGTTAGCAATGTTTGTCTATAATTAAATGTCCATCAACTTGTAGCATTAGTCCTCCACAATTAAATGTTCATCTGCTTGTTAGCAATGATAGTGTTTAATTAAGAAAATACGAACAGTGCAAATGTCTGACGACACGCTTTCTACTTTGATGTTCGTCTTTAATTAAATGTCCATCCACGGGTTATGTAGAATGTTATTTGTGATTAAATGTTCATTCTTCATTAACGAATCATGTCCAGGTCATTGCCGAGCCAACAATCGAGGGTTCTTTGTGGTGTTGAGCCACTTCTTGACGGCTGGGGTTGGGTCAAATTCCTTCAGGGTTTGTGACATAGCACTGATGCGCATCAAGGTGGAAAGTGTTTCACCTGACATTTGTATTCTGCGAATGTTCTTGATTGCATTCATAGCACTGAAGCCACGTTCACATGCTGCTGTTGATGGCGACATGGTGAACATCAGTCGCACCAACAACATTATGTTTGCCAACCCCTCTGGTGTGTCAGCCATCAGGCTGGTGTACGTTTCAATTGGGCAGCGCCTTCGCTTTCTTGATAACAACATCTTCAGTTCTGGCCACTGTCCAATGATGTCATCTGCGTCTCTTCCAAGAATGCCCTCGAAATGCTGACAGAGAGCAACGATATCAGCATTACCAAAGCTAGCGAAATCCTCTTCACTTGTGGTGGGATGATCGCGGTAATCAAACACCTGGAAGTTGGAGAAGGGTGACTGTTTCAGAAACTGAAATCTCGTCTCAATGAAGGCAACAACCTTGTCAACAAAGTTGCACAGGCCAGCCGTTTGGAGTTCAGTAGGTGAGGTCTCCTCCGAGGCAGTGTACTCTGCAAACACCTTGCCGTTCAACTGTCGAAGTGCCTTTAATTTCAGGCATTCAGCTCCCAGCTTCACAGCAATGTCCGTGATAAGCAGGTCATCCTTCTGGAAGGCACAGCTGATAACCGCAAGGACATTCAGCACATCAATTATGAAATGCAAGGCCTGTTTGAAATTTGAACTCCTCAGTTTCCTGAGGTACCCCCTGCACTTTGCAGCTTCTTCTCCTTTGCCAGTCGCAGCATCTTCCATGTGAAGACAGACTGCTGCCAAGTTCTGTCTGAGTGCTGAGTAGGCGCGTTGTCTGCTCACCATCCAGCGAGTGCCCTTCGGCGCACTGAAGTAGGCAACATCTTCCTCAATAATGTCGCCGATTTGCTTGAGGTCCCGGCGTCTTTTTGAGGAACGATAGTAGAACCTGTACACAAAATCAACGCACTCTTCTACAAGAGCTACAACATTGCTTGACACCTTGATAGCATCAAGCATGGCCAACTCCAGCTTGTGTGCCACACACCAGATGTTAACAACATTGTGTGGAATGGCGTCAGCAATCTTCCTGGCCACTCCACTGTTTTTGCCCTGATTGACAGATGCCCCATCCATGTTTGTGCACACACATTTCCCCAGTGTCACACCAATGTTCTCCAGGCCCTTCTTTATGGCATCGAATACACCAGTGGCATCTGCTGACTTCACAGGGACAATGTCTGCAAGTTCGGTCTTCAGAATACCATCTTCATTTACGTATCTCACGTAAACATTTTCTTGTTCTGTGATGCTGTGGTCAGTGCTTCCATCAGCCATCACAGATACCCACTTTGCCTTTCCCACCTCCTCTCTGACTCTGTCTCTCTCTGTCTCACTGATATTGTCTATGAATACCTTGCATGCCTTGTCATTTTCATAGCAGCCACCCATGCACACACCATTCTTCTCTTGCAGCTCACATAAAGGCTGATAATGACGGAATGGCAATTTATATCTAGCAACGTGGTAGGCTGTGTTGAAATGGTGCTTTATGACATTGGTCTTTTCATTGGTTATCTTCGTGATAACTGTATCCATTGGGCCTGTTTGTGTCTTATGGGCTGCCTCTATTCGTTTGTGAGCCTGGCTTCGGTCATGCGTCATCAACCCATCCTTTTTGTACTTTCCTTCACCGCCCGAACCCAAGACCAAAGGACTCTTCTTGTCAGCAAGTGGGTGTGGAGTTCCGTTGCTTAAACACCACCCGCAAAACATCTTATCTGCCTGTTCGTCTTTGTACAGCCACGGAAACTCTTCTGTCCACGATTGCAAAAACCTCCGCTTTCGCATCACTCCCTCGTACCTCTGTTTCGAATTGCCTTCTTCTGACTTTCGTTTTCTGGTGCTTGGGGGCACGCAGATGGTGTTAGAGTGACTGGTCACGTGATCAGGACCATCATTGGCAACAAGGTGATGCCGCGACAGTACACGTGCAAAGTCATCAGATGAGATGGGTGCAGTTTGGATCTGTTCATGTCGTTCATGGGTAGAGTCACTGCTGGACAAGACGATAGCAGTAGATGGACAGGCAGCCACAGTGCCGGACGATGTAGGAGTGGAAGTATCGGATGAAGTGGGTGTAGAACTAGAAGGACCAGCAATGACTCCAATGTCGGTCGACGTCGAAGGACCGGCAATGTCGGACGATGTCGATGCTGAAGGACTGGCGATGACTACAGTGTCGAACGATGTCGATGCAGAAGGACCAGCAATGACCCCAATGTCGGACGGTGTCGAGTTAGAAGGACCGGCAATGTCGGATGATTTCGATGTAGAATGACCGGCGATGACAATGTCGGTTGCTGATGTTGCGTCATTCGCTTTAGTCTTAGACGACGATTTTGGCCTCAACTTTGCGCTAGATTTTCCCTTGTATGTGCTGACATGTGTTCCAGTGCCTTTGTTGGAGTTTGTTTGCTTGCTAAAATAATCACCAATTCGCCCCTGTGACATGGTCGAACGATAATATGATAGAACGCGATGCTGTCTGCAAACCGAGAATTTTGATCATGTGGTTCCACACTCATGGTCGCTAGGAGGCACCACTTACTGATGTAAACAGCGGCCATTTTCAAGTCCCGTAATCCCGGTACCGGATGAGACGGTCAGACGCAAAATTTAGTCGAGTGACAAAATGTTATCTTATCGTTTTGCTTTATTTCATCACACCACTTCACTTTCACACACACAGTATACATTCTTTCATGTCATTACAGCTAGTCCGACGGGACTGCTCTCCTAAAACTGGACTAGTCCGAGCTCCGAAACTACTCGTCCGGGACGATCGGACCGGCCTTATTTCGCAGCCTGTATATTATTTTGTAACATTAAAATTGGTTAAGTAGTAAATCTTCGCTCAAAGATAGAAGAGTGACAGCTTATGTAAAGTGGAAGAAAATGTGGCAGCACTGCAACTACCAATTTAACACCTCTGCACACGCTCTGACAAATTAACCACCATTAACTTATCACATACGCAGAATTACTGCATGGACTCACAATGTAGGTTGTGTGTTGACAGTAGGGCTCTCGCCTTGTCAGCCATTTCACTACGCAGTGCGTTGCCTAACAAGAGGATGTCAATAGCCTCCTGTTTGCTGTTGTCCAGGAAGTTGTTCTGTATCGTGCGAGTGGCGGATCTTGCAGCGTCGCCGGCCTATGACAGACAGAATGACATCACTGTAGAAACTATTGAGCAGGTGCAACAGGACAACATAGAGGCTGACTACTGACACTGCACAACTGCCAAGTTCTACTTTCACAGACTACCTTTGATCCGTGACATAAATTCACAAACCTGTATCAGTTAGAATAAAACAAATCTTATAAAACAAAATCACTCATACACTATATAATTTAAGATACCTTTCACGTGCAACTATTCAAATTATTGAAATTCAAGAATATTTGATTCAGTGGTATGTTTTTGAGAGCTTTTGTATTTGACCATATACTTGCCCTTCCTTCACTAACCTTTGACCAGCCAACTCCACGTATCCATGTGACTAACCTTTGACCTGCCCCCTCCGAGAGCCCCCATGTGACTAACTTCCCCCTCTGAGCACCCCCGAGTGACTAACCTTTGATCTGCCCCGTCCGGAGCACCCATATATGATTAACCTTTGATCTGCCCCCTCCGAGCACCCCCGAGTGACTAACCTTTGATCTGCCCCGTCCAAGCACCCATGTATGACTAACCTTTGACCTGCCCCATCCGAGCACCCATGTATGACTAACCTTTGACCTGCCCCCTCCAAGTGCCCCTGTGCCAGCATAGATGCGACTGACGTGGTCCCCGTTGATGGACCACATCTGTTTGTAGACTTCAATGAATCGCTTCACCATCTGAGTCTTGTTAGCCAGCCCCAGTTTCTCCAGCTGCTTTGGAAGAATCTGGCACAAAGGCAAACATTTATAACAACATAGTGCAGAGGGTTGGTTATATGAATCAAGAATCATGATGGAACAATCATTGCTCATGTATGCTCACGGCTGATTATCGAAGATATTAAACTGCAGAAACAGCAGAATACATTTGATGAAGCACCAATGATTTTGTTCTTTTAAGATTGCTGATCAGGAGAACTTATTGCTAACTGTAGTTGATTGTAAACAGATTAACATTAGCATCACTAACAAGGGGTAAGTATAACAGAAGTGTAGTTTTACCTCGGTGTAAAAAGTAAACCAAATTTGTTTCTACAAACCAATTAGGTAAAATTATAATCCAACAGTGTAGATCAAAATTTTAGTGATCACAGATTGTTGGGTAAAAATTACAATTCTTTTTCCAGGTCATATCACTGATGCCTATAAACAGGTAGGAATCTGGAATATACAGGAATATGACCACAAAACAGAAATCTTGTGCCATGTTAAAACAGTCACATGTGATACAAGTAGGTCCAACTATGCACACGTGGGATAAGCTGTACTGCTATAGGATCCTCACCTCGAGTCCCAGCATGCATTGCACGGAGTTGGTTCGGTCAAGGCAGTCGATGCAGTTGGTTCTTATACAGCCCGTCTGCTGCCTGGAAACAAACAGTTCTTAACCATTTCAGTACGACAAGCCAGTTTTCCGGCCGCACTGTCTGTGACACTTCAGTACGACTGGCCGGTTTTCCGGCATTGACGATGTCTGCTATTCAAATCGTTTTTATTCATAATAATCCACTATGTGGAGCCACTTGTTGTGTACCGTTGTCAAGGCAAATAAATTAGCTATTCAGCAGTGGTCATCGTTTATTATCGCTCAATAATAGTTTACGGAGATTTTCGCGGTTTTTAATGATGGATTATAAAATCCGCGGTGGCTTCAATGAAGGACGGCCCTATTTCAACTAGCGATTTACCACCGCATGTTTTGGACAGATTGTTTGATAGTTTTAGCGAAGAATCTTTGTCGGATGTTGACGATCGAAATAACAATGTTGTTGGGATCTTAGCGACGGAGCCGGAGACGAAACTGACCGTGACGGCGGGAGTATTTTTGATCGTTACTCAGACGTCAGCGATGATGAAAGTAACAGAGTGAACCCCGAGGAAGAGCTGCATACCGTCAATGTTGGATGATGCGACGTTGCCAGAGTTCAATTTTTGTAAGAAGCAAAAGGTGTCCGTCAACCTGTCTTTCTTGCCTACAAGAACTCCAGGACCCACCCTTCAAGCACCACCAGTTGAAGGGAAAGCTATCGAGTACTTCCAACTCTTTTACGATGATGCTTTCCTGCAGAATATCGTCGATATGACCAACACCCATGCCGTGCATGTGCAGGTAAGCATGTTTGAAAACAATTATAACACTGTTATATGCATCAGTGTAGTAATCTTATATTTTGCAAAAAAATTATTCCATGGTTATTATGTCTTATTGTGCATTTCTTTATTATAATGTACAATTTTATACGGGAGCCAGGACGAGTGGTTGTCAGCCCTCCATGTATATACACCTGTACATGTATATACACCTGTACATGTATATACACCTGTACATGTATATACACCTGTACATGTATATACACCTGTACATGTATGTATATTTTTTTCAAATATATTACATATTTATAGATTTATAATTGTTTTACTATGTTTGTATATTATAAACAAATCATTTGATATCCTAGTTTATTTTGATCACCACTAATTATGTATTCATTCATTGTCAGGCTGTGGCACGAGTGGCACATGGCGAAGAAGACAACCCCCTACGTGACACCTACAAAACGTGGAAGCCTTTGAATCTGGACGAATTGAAGGCTTACTATGGTGTCCGTCTTCTTCTCGAAATGATCTCAAAAGACAGACTGGTCAGCATTTGGGAAGTGCATGGTCAATACAGCTGGCTACTTGCAATGCCCGGCATATCCGAGGTATTCTCACGCGATCTCTACTACCAGATCACAAAGTACCTCCACTACTGTGATGAATCAACTACCCCTGCTCGTGATGACCCGTACTTTGACAAGCCCTACAAAGTGCGGTTCATCACTGATCACCTGCAGCATCGATTTGCAGAACAGTTCGTACCTGACCAACAGGTAGCAGTCGACGAATGCATGATACCCTTTCGTGGAAGACTTGCATTCAAGCAGTACCACAGAGACAAGCCCATCAAGTGGGGTATCAAGGTCTGGATGTTAGCAGACTAGCGAACCGGGTACAACTACTCGTTTGATGTATACGTTGGCGTCGATGAAGACCTGGCTTCACTGAACCAGGTGGGAAAAGTCAGTGGGGTTGTGCTAAAGCTAGCGCGCAATCTATTCGACAAAGGGTATTGTGTCTACTTCGACCGATTCTACACGAGTCCGAATTTGCTCTACTGGCTTCGACTAGTAGACCTATCAGGATGCGGCACTGTTATGACGAACAGACGGGGATTTCCAGTCGAGTTGAAGAAGACAGGGGTTTCAAAGCAAGGCGACTTTGACTGGTTACAATGTCAGTGCACCAGCATTCTGGCTACACGATGGCAAGACAAGAAATCGATATTTCTTGCCAAATTTCCATGTCCCCGAGTATGATGGCCCACTGTGAAGCGCCACAACAAGAAGGGCTATGCCATCCACATCCTGTGCACTCCAACAGTACTTGAGTACAACCAATACATGGGAGGGGTCAATTTCAACGACAAGATGTGCCGCATTGATAAGAGTCGCCGCACGTACAAGTGGTACATTAGAATCGACCGCAAGTGCATAGCATGGGCGATGTTCAATGCCTTCATCATCGAGGAGAAGTTCTGTGTGCACGGAAAGAAGAGAGATTTCCGGCAGTTCCAGCTTGAAGTGATTCACCAACTGGTGGGTGAGAATCGCTTTCGCAGCAGAAAACGTGGCAGGAAATCTTTGTCCGTCGATCCACTACCAGCCAGGATTACAGATGCAACACACATACCTGTTGTGTGTGAGAGCAATGACCATCGGTGTCTCGTATGTGCAGAGAAACACAAGCGGTATGCACGCGCAAACCTGGGAACATCCTATGCCAACAACCCGTTCAAGAAAGTGAAGACGAGCTTCCGGTGTGAAGGGTGCAATGTGTGTTTGTGCATCAAAAAGGGCTCCACCTGTTGGCTGGACTGGCACTCGAAGGTTGCCAGTCCAGTTTTCAGAGTGTCTTTGGAAAACTAGCAGTGTTATCAGTATTATGTTGTAGTAGTCATGAGCTGACGTCTGAAGATGGAGCAGTAGCGATGAACTAAAGGTACTGTGGTTGCATCTGATAGTTAGCAACAGTGTCGTTGCTGAAATCACTAACCGGGTACAAGATATTCTGCAGGAAGGCATCTGGAAGAAATAACAGTGTTATGTTGCAGTATTATTTGTGTTCATAATAATTAGTGTACATAAAAATTAGTAGCATAATTAGTGTGTATAATGACTAATGCCTACATTCGAAGTTCGAGACATGGATTTATCATATGAAGAAATTTCAAATATTTTTTTATTAATTTCAAATTTTTAATTAAAAATGTTAATTAGCAAACTTGTAATTGTTTGGCATTGATGTCTCCCTCTGATTGCATTGAATCAACATTCAAAGTTAGATTGGAATTGGTTGAGTACCGATGGATGTGTAAGCAGAAATAAAATAAACCCTTTTGTCTTTTGTGTATATAATACATATGAATGACTTGTTTTCTACTTTTTATACTCCACAAAGTACACTTGATATTGTATATTATATAATAGTACACTCCTGTAGCATGATCAACATAAGTAGTTTATATTAAATATGTAAAGCTATACAAATGTGTTCAGATACTGCAAAAAACGTCGAAATCTTGACGGCCATCTTGGATTGCTGGTTACCATGACGACAGAATGTAAAATGATATGGCTCATTTTACTCGCTGATTATCGTCCTTTCCAAAAATGTATAACATTCCTATTCATAAAATGCATTTTTGTTGCTCAAATCTTGACTTGAAGGAGGAGGTAATCAATTCTGTTGCATATTCACTGGGAATGCAGTATTCAGTGGTCACAGCAGATCAGGGCTGTAGTACTGAAATGGTTAACAGTTAGTCTAGTCGTTCTTTCATAGGGATGTCTTCAATGGCAGCAGTGAGCTTTGCACACTGTTCCTCCTCATGGATAGTTTGTTACCCTCTACATTGTGCCAAAACTAACTTCTGAGACTATCCCTTAACTGTAGAAAACTGGTTATTGCTAGTGAACGTAGAGATTTGGAAGGGGAGACGAGAACGAAAGATAGAGGGGAATGGAGAGTGTTGGTGGAGAGAGAGAGACCAGTGCAAGATCAGTGATGGAAAAGAAGAAAGATAACAGAAATTGAGTACCGAAATCGAGGCCAGCCTCAGCCCTGACAAACAGGGAAACAAAAGGAGAACAACATCGTTCCTTATCCCCCATTATGTCGTCCAACAAGCAATGGTGTGTTCATACATACTCAGTGATGTCCGAGCCACTGCAGTGGAAGTAGCCGAATGATGCAAGCTGTTTTCTGAGACGGTCCCTCAGTTTGACAAGATTTGTGGTGTTGCCGCCGCGACACTCCGTGTGGTAGTCAAAGAGTATGTGTGGAACGTCCTGCACATGCACCGACGCTTTGTGGTGGTTCTGTAACATGGAACATGTTGTAGTTCTGTAATATGGTGTGGTTCTGTAACATGGAACGGTTCTGTAACGGAACAAGGAGAGGTTATGTAACATGGAACACGGAACATATGCTAGTTGTGTAACATGGAACATGTGCTAGTTGTGTAATATGGGACACGTGGTGGTTCTGTAACTTGTTCTGTAACAAAGAGATGTTACATAACATAGAATATGTGATGTTTATGTAATATGAATATATATAATGTGGTAGTTCTGCAACAGGGAACATAATAATGGTGGTCTTGAGACATGAAATATAATATTAGGTTTCGATAACATGAAACAAGTGTTGGTTCTGTAACGTGGAACACGTATTTGTTTTATAACATGTGGTGGTCATGTAACATGGTACATGTTGCAGTTCTGTAATATGGTAGGCCTAACTAAGTAGTAACAATAACACCCACCTTGTAGGCCTGACTAAGGAGTGACAATAACACCCACCTGGTAGGCCTGACTAAGGAGTGACAATAACACCCACCTGGTAGGCCTGGCTAAGGAGTGACAATAACACCCACCTGGTAAGCTTGACTAAGGAGTGACAATAACACCCACCTGGTAGGCCTGGCTAAGGAGTGACAATAATACCCACCTGGTAGGCCTGGCTAAGGAGCGACAATAACATCCACCTGGTAGACCTGACTAAGGAGTGATAATAACACCCACCTGGTAGGCCTGGCTAAGGAGTGACAATAACACCCACCTGGTAGGCCTGGCTAAGGAGTGACAATAACACCCACCTGGTAGGCCTGACTAAGGAGTGACAATAACACCCACCTGGTAGGCCTGACTAAGGAGTGACAATAACATCCACCTGGTAGGCCTGGCTAAGGAGTGACAATAACACCCACCTGGTAAGCTTGACTAAGGAGTGACAATAACACCCACCTGGTAGGCCTGGCTAAGGAGTGACAATAATACCCACCTGGTAGGCCTGGCTAAGGAGCGACAATAACATCCACCTGGTAGACCTGACTAAGGAGTGATAATAACACCCACCTGGTAGGCCTGGCTAAGGAGTGAAATAACAACCACCTGGTAGGCCTGGCTAAGGAGTGACAATAACACCCACCTGGTAGACCTGACTAGGGAGTGACAATAATACCCACCTGGTAGGCCTGACTAATGAGTGACAATAAACACCCACCTGGTAGGCCTGGCTAAGCATGTGTTCACCCTCCTTCACTCCGAGTAGGTTCACTATGGCTTGTTCTCCGTACAGCTGCTTCAGTAAACACAGGTGGAGGTTAAACGCTGGGGCCGACGCCTCGTAACCCCGCGACATCTTCACCTTATGTGAACCCACCTGTAGGTATACAATACACGGTACACTTTGAGTTGCGGTTACACACAATACACTGATACACTTTGTATGAGCCTATCTGCAGTTACATAATAGATGGTAGGTGTTGTATGAGTCAACCTGAACTCCTAAAGTAATACCATACACGATAACTTTGTGTATGGTACAATAACTTTGTGTACGGCATATTATGTATTGGCAACACAATAACTTTGTGTTGCCAATACATAATGTGCCGATACATTTTGTAATAGCGAACATGTAGTTCCATAATAATATTACACATTATTTTGAACCAACCTGCATTCAACACCACCCACAGTACATTTTATGCTGCCAATGCATGATACACCGGTACACTTTGTGTCTGCCAACCATCAGCATTCTCCCTTGTGAACATGCTCATGTAGTTTACTTTTAATCAAATACCGAGACTGTTTCATCCAGGTACAGAGTGATCTTTAGAAAACTGTCATTAGAATCAAAATTATTAAAATGTTATGTCTGACAATACGCACAAATATTTATAAGTATATGTAGACACAATTGATAAATCAACTGCTTTTTAAGTTTAATATCAAAATCAACAACACGTTTAGTCGTGCTAGACTGTTGGATGTAATGTGCACCTCCAGAAAGTCCTACCTGAAACCCTGGCTGCTCCCAGAATAGAGGGACTGATCCCCGCGTCTGAAGGTAAGATGTCACCTGGTCATCTATGTAGATCACCTGAAACAATAGAACATACGATTTTAATAATAACAAACTTCTATCATGCCTAAATCTTCTGGAGCCTGAGAAGTGCAACAAACCAGAATCATTAAGCATGAAATAATGAACCAGGAAGTGCAAGAAGTCATCACAACAGCAGTGGACCATTGATGTTTTAGGGGAAAAACAGAGTTTAAAAATACGTCTTAACAATAAGCATATGATACTTTTACTCAGTCTGCTGTGTATTCGCTCATTTGACAAATATACCCATTGTTTATTGCAATGCAATATCCCCGAAAGTGCCAAGCCTCCAAACAATATTATTAGTTTCACCCCAGTGGCATTTTAAAGTTTATTGCAATGAATTAAATTCAATAGTACTGCTCCTGTATTAATCATTGCACTATCACTATCAAACTTCAACTACGATTTCTAAGTTTCAATAGTATTTTGGGGTTATTGCACTGATATGCATATTAGTGAAACATGCATCTACCTGTTCCGTTTCGACAAAGTTTGCTACATTTCCGTCATCGTTGACACCTCGTACATTGAAGCGCGTGCCCGCACGTTCGCAGCTGAGACGTGATATGAGACAAGCCTTTGCCTGCTTCTCAGCGGCATAGATCGTGCGGATCTCGACGCCTCCACACATGGCTTTAAGCAGCCATTGGGAACAGTCTACATTGAAGCGTTGTAGGTGGAGATGGAGGGCTCGGTTCCTGCACACAGACAGCTGTGTTAACATATGGCTGGCGCAGGTTTAACACTAACTTAACAAGATTGCAATACAGAAAAAAAAGATTAATGGGAACAAGGAAGCTTTTGGCTTATCGAGAGTCCGGTGACGACATACATATTTATAATGTTCTGAGTTGTTATTAGACATACTTACACTGCCAGCATTCTCTTTTAGAAAGGATACTTTTTTATATTTAATCTACACAATTCCTTCAGTAACATTACTTCATGTCCTTTAGTTCTTCTGCATTTCTTTAGCAGTATACAAACACTGTGATCAATGTTTTCATAACCATTAGATAAACTCTTCTGCTGTGGCGTTTGGATTGACAGGTGAAATAAAGTTATATTTCACTCATTAAGTATGAGCACTCATTCAACACCAAACCAATTTCACTGGTAATAATCAGGTATGTTGCAATCAGGACTGATATCATGCATATGAATGATGTTGAGTTCATATTATTCGTAATGGCAGCAAGTAGTAAATGAAGAATGCAAACGCCAGTTGCATGCTGGAAGAACTTACCAGAAGAATCTGTTATCCGTGTCTTTGGCTTGTACACATCTCTGCGCACACAGACTCAGGTCCAGTTGCGACCCGTTCGGTGACCAGGAAAAGTAGAACGTTCCAGAACTCAGCAGCCTGCGAACGTCACTTACATTTTCTTCATCTACTGCCCCATTATGCAGCGAGATAAATACTGTTGCTGTGATTCGGAAGATCTCCGATTCGCCTATCTTACCGACGGAGATGCAGCCAGTTACCATGACGAGATATAGCAGGACATTCTTGCCTAAAAAAGAATAATACCAATTATTTATTATAATAATATTTACTTTATACAATGCATATCTATTTCAGTTTACCAAAAAATTAAAAAAATTGTATTTAGGTCCATTTAAATTATGAAAATGGCAACAATTAAAAAAAATGCACTGAAATAAAAACAGTTGTACCAGGAACCTACTTTCTATAACTGGCATAATTTGTTCTTTGGCAGCTTAATACAAATGCTTTGAAATTTAATTTTTTTGTATAATCTGTCAACTGTTGGAAAAATCTTACCGACATTGAGACCGAGTACTCCCAGACAACCATAGGCATCCAGCATCTTAGAGTATTGTCTCCTCACAGTCTCTGTCTCTGCCGCAGCTAAATCAACAGACAGTCAACGGTCTGTAAGTTACATATAACAGGAGAAACTATAATTGTAAAAGCATATTTGAGTACAGCTCACAAGTGAAATAAAAAAAAAAACTTGGAACACATCATAAAAGCAAATACTGTCCTTATGTGTGTCTGGAACATTACTGTTGTGTATACCATTAATCATGATTACATTGACTTCAAGAGAAAGTTTGACTGTGAATTCCATAAACAATTAAACATTAAAGTGCTGCAAAATGGAGGTAAATTTAAGCTTAGACTTGATTTAGTAAAGATGAATAAAGATCTATGCCTTGTATGTTCAGATGTACCTATCCATTTTGAAGAAATGTTTTAGCCAAACTGTTTTAGACATATTTTACTTTTGAATCCATCATGAATCTTATTCTCGTCATTTCTCGATTCATTTGTAAGCTGTAACAATCAGCGTTCGAAATAGCACTTGTCCGTTTGTCCGGGACAAGTGATTTTTGGCCCAGACAAGTAAAATGACTGTACACGGTTATCCCGTGGACAAGTGAAAATTGACAGCAAATGGTGATGCATGCAACATTGCAAACTTTGTATTTGAGGAAATTCAAACGTAAATGAAGTTATCTAGCAATCGCGCACGTTGCAATTTTGTTAGTGTGTCGGCGTCTTGTCGTTCCGCCGCCAGTATGTTGTACATCAGTGTTCGACCGAGTTTAGTGCCTGCGTTAACAGGGTCATCCGCTGAGCGCACTTACTTAGCTCTGTCATATGCGTAGGACAGACTCCACATCAGCCATCGTTGATCGAGGATGTATTTCACAAAAACCGTAAATCGTTCAGTTTGGACGACGTACAACTTGCTTCCACTCACGGATCCTATTTGATGAACTTTGGAAATAGTAGACTTTGTATCGCTACCTGTTATTTGAAGAATTCTATAGTTTTATCCATTATTACGCCTAACCCATGCAGTCTCGGCAGTCTTCCAAGTCATCGAATGTTAGCCGATCAACATCGATGACAATTTAAAAAACTTGTAACTGGCTCTCCGGTAAATCTATGGTGTTGGTTGATAAACGGAATATTAATGAAATTTCAGAAGGGTTGTTGTATCTATGTAACATTTATTTTAACCATAAATTGCGAATTTTCGAAACCGAATTATGCAAGAGGCGCAGCCGGGGACAGGGTGCCAACCGGCGTTGACATATCGGCTTCCGCCAACTACGGCGGTCTGCGCGCGGCAGCAACGTTACGACGTAACTAAATCTATCAATTATATTCCGCCTGGTAAATGTAATTCGGGCACCGTTAAAACTGTTTTATCGTCATTGAAATGGTAATGTAAAGGCAAAGAAAAATATGCGTTTGTTTTGAACAAAATAATATCAGATTATATAGTTTATTATGGTTTTTGTGACAACATTTCCTCGCTTTGCATTGGTCGTGTTCCTGATAGTTGAGTGGCATCTTCAATGACAAACTGATGCAAAAAAATTACAGCAGTGTTATATAATATATTAAACATAAACAGTTTTTGCAACATTATAATAAATAGCAAGGAAAACAATTGTCTCATTCCTATCACCGTAATAATTATTGTTATTAATAAAAGCGTTCATATCAGCATCACTAAAATATTGGTATACCATGTATATCATGTAACGTGTCTACTTTTAATATTCGTGATGAATAATAATGATAATGGACCAAAAAATAGTTGCAAATATAATTTAGCAATTTCAAAATTTGCAGATTAAATCAAGTTGTGTCTTTGATCACAAGTCACTCAGATGTACCTTCAACGAAACAGCAGGAAGATTGTGTTGTTGTTATAAAAATAAGACAGACTTTACGTTTTTTCCGAAGTTTCAATTCCCCTTGACAACCACTCGGACAAGTTAAAATTTTGGCGGGCAAGTAGATTTCAAAACTTACTTGTCTGGCAGACAAGTAAATATTCTGGCTTATTTCTATCGCTGACAATGATACATAAGTTTATACGATAGAACTGGTGCATTTGTCTATGTTTGTCACTCTAGGAAACATCCTTTGAATAAAACCGTTATCACTTTCCATAAACATCTACATCCAATGGATCGCATTTCAGACAATCTGCATGGACCCTGAGTAGGTGATAACGAATTAAGCTGGCCACCAATAACTATATCTTGCAGTTAACCGTTGTGCTAAGCAACAATTTATTGCACATTTTGATATGTGACACTGGCATTGTAATTAATTGATTGTGAATTGACAATTCATAGTTGTTCATCCATTTTATGCGATGACAGAAACGTCGTCACGCCCCCTCCATTGCATTGTCCAGTATCTTATTTCAATAATTTGTGACTAGTGAATTCAAGCGACCTGTCTGCCTAAGACGGTATTGACAAATTTAGAAACATTATGAAAACATTAGTGAGTGAATCAATGTTATTCAATTTATTGTCGCACGGAAGTAATCTGCAATATCGACAAGGGATGGTTTGATCAGTGTCACACTCCGAGCCTCTGACAGCGGACTGACGCATCGTATACGCATCCACTTACACAACACAGCGACGGCCAGCGATTCAAACATTAACGTCTCTTCTTTGTTTTTGTTTTCCAGAATCACACTGTATGGTGGTTCCAGCTTGTGGTAAATGCGAAAACTTTTACTCATTGCCATTTTACTCTCCTGTTCTGCTCGTTTCAATCTCGCACCTGTAACGTGATCTCATGTGGACGTCCTCAGTGCCAGATGTTTCCCCATGCCTACTATCTATGCTAATCATAAAAATATTATTTGTGAATAGCAGCTACAAATATGACTTTTCTGAGCTCATGCGTAAAACTAATTAGATTGTTTCTACGTAGTTTCACGATTTAAAAAAAAATTAAATTATTGCATTTTCAGTTGGCACGAGACTCCATGTCATGTGATAAACTGGAACGGCGGAAGAAGGAAACCAGTGCAAAGCAAAAGAGACGCTATCGCGATGAAGTTTTTAGTTATTTTGTTATTTTTGATAACGGCATCACTGTTTGGCGGTGCAACTACGTCGAAATGTCCGTGCAGTGATCCACAATTGTGTAAACCGATTCTCACCACCCCCAAGAAAGAAGTTAGTAGTAATGGAACAACTGCTCTGTTGTCGGCGACACTGACTGAGTCAGTGATTGACTCGAGTCTTGACGTCTTATCTGTTGATGTGTGTGGGTGTATGTGCGTGCGTGATTGTGCGTTCGTGGGTGTGTGTGTTAGGCTTGGATTCAAATGCGAATGAGCGCATTAAAACGCAAGTGTTAAATTATATATTTTTTTAAAGTATTTTGAACTGATGCAAATGCAAGTATTTGGAGTAAGTTGGAAATAATGAAAATGCAAGTGTTTGAAAATATTCAAATGAAAATGCTCATTAAGATTATGCAAATGCACCCATACACGATTGCAATTTTAAGTGCAAATAAAATATCACTATTTTAATATTTCAATAATCAGTATAATAAGCATTGACAAAAATGCATGTTCAACTGATATCAGTGCACGTGACTCGTTTTGTTCAAACTGTATCCAATGATTCCTGTATCTTTCTCCAAGACATGATTTTATATAACATTAACCATTTGTAATTCTTTAAAAGATTGTCGAGTGTCGCCATCTGCCAGCTAGGCTACTAACTGTATAGTAACTGGTATGGTTTCTCCTGTCTACCAGTTTCTGCTCCCTTTTAATATGTCACTGGAGCTTGCAACAAAGTTATTTACAAGCTTTAAATAAAAACAAGGCAGGCAGGTTTGAGATATTATACCTGAGGTCGTATCTCTTCCAAAAGACACAGGTGATGTGGGGTGTATGAAATTGCCCAAGTTACGAAACAGCGGCTGGTAGTAGATGTTGAAACATTGTTTAAATTTCCTTGCTTGTTATCTGTGATAGTAGCACTATGTCTTGTTGCAGACGTTTGTGTTCTCTGTGAGTGCCAAAAATTGGATGAAGTATGACTGGAAGAAGATTACAACAATTGCAGTCACCTACTCCAATGATAGTCTCCTCTGCTATGCACACAGCCAAGGCGTGAAAGTTGTTAAACTTGGTATGTTGTTATCATCAATTCACTATGTGACTTTTTGTCTTACTGAAATTTGACTGACTAATTCATCATGCAATCTACCGGTAGTTACTGTTGAAAGTCAAATTTCAGTACATTTTATACACCAGTTTGGAATTCTGATTAGCATATTTAATATTATAAATATTAAAGTGCCTATGACATGATTGTTACAAGTTCTGTTTGTTTTTAATAAGCAATTATTAGCCAAATAAGATACTTTCACAATATTAAAATCCATGACTTTACACACATATCTGTAATAGTCGAGACTAAATGTGACGATACACAGCAACTTCGCCTGGTTCTTCTGAACCGGTCGCGCCATGTTGTGATGTCAGTGGGTGAAAGTTTTCAAGAAGAGTTATATCAACAACCATGGCCTAGGGCTGTCTGGAAGACATCGGCCCTCACGGATCTGATGATTCTGATTCGAGTTTGGAACTATCATTGAAAATCAAGGAGGTTTTAGAAAGTTCAGTAGCTGAGGAACATACATTGTCATGGTGGTGTTCCTGTAGGAAAAATAGAACCATACAGATATACAATGCATTTGCCTGTGGGTGAGGTTGCAGGCGAATGTGCCATGGCTAAGCAGGACAGTTCAGGTGTCGAAGACGATTGACTCCAGAACACAGAATCATAATAATCACAACTATATAATATATTCTAGAATACATTATTAGTAGTGGTATACAATCCCTGCATGGGAATGTACAGTTCTTTGTGTTTATATAAAGAAAGTTTGCAAAAAAAGCAAGCCGTGCATGATTATCATTTATAGTGGTGGGGACAAAAATCGTGCGTCCAATCATTTTTTGCCGTTGTTGTTGTTTTGAGTGAAGTACTTACTAATATAAACCAACGAAATACAAATCTCATAAAAGACACCTACTGCCCAAAACGTGAATACTAAATACTATCTGCACTGTGTAAATCACTATTCTGGTCAGTAGTCGATCAGGCAATGTAGGTGAAGAGCGTTGCAGTCAATGTCTATGCTGACCTTTGCAATCAAGGAAAAATTTAAGTTTGGTCAAAACAATCATCGGTGAAATGACTCGTACACACCACACAGCTCTGGTTATCAAACGCCGGTCCATTTCAACAGGCGCAGGTGTGTTTCATCGGTTGGATCAACCTACGGCATAAAAGGCTATCTTTTTGAAATTTAAATAAACTAACGTTGTCTTTTGATATATTGCAACTATTGGCTGCAACACAACGGCTAAGCTGTATACTAATGCTTATGAGAAAGAGAAATACCCACCGCATGGAAGAACGCAAAGGCGGTAATAATCTTGAAGATGGGATATAAGAAAGACTTGATTAAAGAACTACCGATATGTCTGTTATGAAACATCTACAAATTACTCACAAAGATACTAACGAATAGGCTAGAGAAGCCACTCGACAAAAAACAACCACAAGAGCAAGCAGGATTCAGAAGCAGGTACTCAACGACAGACCACATACACATCGTAAACCAACTGAAAGAGAAGTGTCAAGAATATAATATCCCACTCTGCATCGCTTTCATCGACTTCGAGAAAGCTTTCGACTTAGTGCAAACTCAAGCAATACTGGCCTCCCTTCAAGAATAGGGGATAGAAGACGTGTACATCAAACTCCTGAAAGACATCTACACCAACAGGTCGGTGACAGTCCACCTAAACAAAAAGAACAACAAGATCAACATCAAGAGAGGAGTTCGACAGGGTGACACCATATCGCCCAAGCTGTTCACGGCAACACTAAAAAGCATATTCCAAAGACTGACCTGGGAAACCAGAGGCTTGAGGATAGACAGAGAATATCTCAGCCATCTTCACTTCGCCGATGACATACTCATAGAGAACGTTGAAAGCTACATCTATCTGGGACAGCGATACAGTATCAGAGACAAAAACCAAGACAAGGAGATTCAAAGAAGAATCACCGCTGGCTGGACAGCATTCGCCAAACACTACGACATCTTCAAGGGTAACTTTGGAACTTGCTTGAAGAGACAAGTCTTAAATTCATGCGTACTTCCAGCGATGACATACGGCGCGGAAACATGGGCACTCACCATCCAGGCAAAGAACCTGCTAGCAGCCGCACAAACAAAGATGGAAAGAAGTATGTTAAACATCACATATCGGGAGAGAAAAAAAAAAATCTGGGTAAGAGAGAAGCCAAAGGTCATAGACGTGATAGAACAAATCTGAAGACAGAAGTGGACCTGGGCAGGGCACGTTAGCAGACTACGAGATAAATGATGGACATCACATATCACAACCTGGAGACCTTACGAAGGGAAACAATCTAGAGGAAGACCGGCGAGATGGTGGAGAGACGAACTAGATGAGTACTGGAAGGGCACCATCTGGCAGAGGACAGTGCAAGACAGGCAGATTTGGAAACGACATGCTGAGGCCTTCGCCCAACCACTGCACAATGATGATGATGACATTCAGTGTCCCATACATATATGTAGTAATGCCTCTACCGACTTCACACGTTCTTACTACAGGACCTAATGCCGTTCTCTACATCTACTCTACACATTCCTACCACACAATATGCAGTAACTATATTTTGATTATTTTCACCTTTAAACAGGTTTTTATTATAATCCAACTTTATAGGTCAAAACCTATAATCGTGCGAGATTGACATGGGCTGAGATCGATGTGACGATATACTGCTGTGCAACACTTTGCCCCGTAGGCAAGTGATAAAAGTGATACAAGAATAATAAAGTTTATTATGCTGGTATCAGACCTGTGTTCAATTCACTTTTATCAATTTCAATTCCAATTCAACGTACTCACAAAAAGGATCAATTCAAATTCAGTTCAATACATTTTTTATTCAATTCCAATTCGATTCTAATTCAAATTTGCAACATTAGCAAACTGTAGCCCTTTAAGTTGTGCATAAGCCAGGAACTCCATAATAAAATGCCTGTGTTATTCTCAGAAGAGACAGTGCTAAGCAGGCCTTGTGCCAAACACTGCTATCTGAGTGTTTTGAAGGGTTATATTGACTCCAGTCAAACAACCAGTGCACACCAGTACAGTATGGCTAAAGAACAAAGGGGATGCTGGACATTGGCAAATGCTAATTACCTTCTGCAAACAGTAATTTTGGTCTCTGGTGGTCAATTAGCATTCAGCAGCTCTGTTCTATCTGCTACTAAAACTTGGGTACACAGAGACTGAGACAGCAGGAAAATGATAGACAGAATTGCAGCCCATGTTTTGGCTGGTGAAAAATTATTTTGTGCATATATAAAGTCTCAATTTGGGACGTAAAAGAACCACTGAGGACGACAAGCACCCTGGCAGTGACTACCCTCAGTGCCAGCATATAAAGGTCGGTTTGGCAATAATGTTCTGAAAAAGGCTGACTAGTTGAACGAGACCTCATAAGACCACTACATTGTAACCACAATATATACAGACTAGTCAGTTAATAAAACGTTGCCGAGCACTAGAAACAACTAGAACAACTAGAACTGGTAGTTAGTTGTTTTATTTTGGTCTTTGACCAAAAAGGCACATCCAAAAATGTTAGTTTAACATATTTCGTAGTTTATGTGTGTCAATTTATATAGAAAAACACTGTAAATGTATTTATATGGGACAAGGCTCCTTGGTAATGTAATGGAGTTATGACTAGGAATCGTGACTAGTTTGCTGTTAAGTAACAAGGCAGGTATGAGTTTGTAAAAGAGCTTTGTATTCAGCCAACAATTTTTTAGCTAATTCATATAATACATATATGTATATACAATGTGCAAATGATGTGAATTAGCCTATATATTTCTAATCCATAATTCAACCTCAACAGCAAAGGTGGGGGGAACCAAGTGTAAATGTATTTTCCGCTTTGATCAATTCATACAATTTGTCTTTGTGGGATTCAATTCCAATTCAATTAAGAATTGAACCCAGGTCTGGCTGGTAAATTAGTAATATTCATACATAATGATCCATACCAAAACTACATATTGGATCTGTCACCATTTTGGTTGTCGTCGTTTTGGATCTGTCTGATCAGTAACAAAATCCACAAGGAAATGAATGAAGATCTGTTGTGCAAGGTCTCTTTTGTAAGCTGTGAGAAGTTTGTTTCTCATCCCCTTGCATGCTATTTCTCTTGGTCTCGCTTGATATCCCTGTGTGCAAGTGTACGTGCGTATGTAGACCCATGCTGTATGTTTGTGCCTATGTGTATCTGAATGAGCGTGTTTGTATGTATGCATGTGTCCTTGCTTCCATTCATAACCACAAACAAACATTACGTACTTCACAGGTCAACAAACACAAAAGAAAAACTAAAGCAAGCTTAAAACCACAGAAAACAATGTAGTAGTGACCACCTCTAGTCAACATGGGAAGCAGGTCAGCATTTACTGCAAACAACTTTGATGCATTTTCACTTTCTCTGTAATGAATTTATGAAGTTACACTAGTAATAAAGTTGGTCAAAATGTATATTCTCTATAAAAAAAATGTGTATATGCCCTTTTAAAATATATCATCATTATGACATTACTATAAAGTAATAACACATTTGAAAACAATGTTTGTGATTCTTAATTATTATTGGTATATAAAAGAAATTTGGGATCACAATGTTAAGTTGGCACTGACGGCAAATCGCAATCATTTTGAATGTCACTTCTAAATACGTTACCAACACTATTTAGCTTTTTTGTATCAAGAACATTAATTTAAAAAGTGGATACATATTTGTGTCATTACCTCAGTAGCTTACATTTTTATACATTGTTTCCAATATAGTTGGTGTCCCTGAGGCACTATTATACCATGATATACATACCTGAGAGATAGGCTGTCTCAGCTGCCGCTATGAGAACTTTCTCAGCACAAGAAAAGAGCATTTCAAGGTTCTGAAATAAAGGTTATTTAAAGATATCATATTCACTGCTAATTGCTCTTCCATCAGAATATATTCAAAACATTTATCAAAAGAAATAAAGATGGGTCAGCATATTAAATCAACTGCTACTTGCAAAAGCATAAAATACTTGTTTTCAAATCACCCTGCTGTGAAAACTTAACAACAGAGAACAAGTAAAAAAGAAAACAAATTAAATATCTGCAAGGTTTTACGTTATTTTTACTTTACCATCTACTTTTTTGTTAACCTGGATATAGCATAGAAGTATATATGTCGAATATAATTATTAAAAAGAAAACAGCAAAAAGTAGAAAACAAATTAAAATATCTGCAAGGTTGACATTATTTTTACTTTTCCCTCTACTTTTGCGTTAACCTAGATATAACATAAAACTATAAATGTCAGATGTAATTATTAAAGAGACTTTATTCACCTGTTTCTGTACCTTGATCTCATTGAGCTGCATGCGTACATTCAGTATTTGGTCCCACACTGCATCACATTTGTCAGGGATACCAAGTACTTGAAGGTTCAACTCCATCAGAGCTGCCAGTCGATTCATCGCCTGGTAAATAAAAACTGATGCTACAAGGAGATCACTGCTTTTGCGGCCAATACACAATATATTTCAACAATATAAATAAAATCATATTAAAATTCACATTTTGTTTTCAAATACTACTACTACTGGCCACTGTGTTTGCCATTTTTACATTTTATTTTTTATGTATTTACATCATATTTTACAAATGAGAAGAATCCATTAGTTACAGACCTGCAATAGAGGAAACTTTACATAAATTGTAGTAAAATTAGTGTGACAATATCACTACTTATACATTAGAACTACGCAGATGAGTGTTTAGACAAATTTGACAACAGCAATAATTTTGAAATCAGAAAATCTAAATGAGGTAAACCCAGCAGCAAAACGCTAAAAGGGAAAATCCGTGTGGCAACATGGAACATAAAAAAAATGAGTCATGGGACACTACAAATGGTAACATCAGAAGCAGAAAGATATGGGGTAGATATATTAGGGATTGCAGAACACAGGTTGGCCGGATAAGGACATTTTTGCCTGGATTCAGAAGGAAAGTTTGTATACTCGGGAGCAACTAAGCCAGGGATGAGTGGTCTTGTGTTCTATCTGTCAAAGAAAACTGAAAATGCGCTATTAGGATACAATCCGGTCAACGACAGAATTATTACCATACGAATACGAGCAAAACCCACAAATATAACATGTATTCAAATTTATGCACCTACGAGCACTGCGGACGACGATGTAATAGAAACGTTTTATGATACACTGCAACGAACAGTCGACGAGGTAAACAGGAGAGACATGATAGAGCTGATGGACAATTTCAATGCAAAAGTTGGCAGTTGTCAAAATGAAGAAGAGAATGGAAATATCGGGAAATATGGACTAGGTGAGAGAAATGGGAGAGGAGATAGACTTGTTGAGTTTATCATAGAGAATGAACTGATGATCACTAACACTTTCTTCAAACAACATCAAAGAAGATTGTACACTTGGACAACACCAGATGGTCAGAACTGAAATCAAATCGACTTTATACTGATACCAAAACGATGGAGGACGTCTGTGTTTAATGCTAAGACATTACCGGGAGCCGATTGTGGCTCTGACCATGAATTGCTAAGCGCCAAGATTGCGATAAAATTAAGAAAGATGAAGAGAGGGAAAGAGATAGCGAGGTATGACGTCAGTGATATCACAGAAGGATACCGGGTAGAGGGTATGAACCGTTTCGAAGTATTACAGACAGACGGGAAGGAACCAGAGGAATTGACAGTAGGAATTAAGAACATCATTATGGAATCGGCTGACAAACACTTCACTAAAAAGGCAGAAACAACCATGGATAAGCAAAGACACACTGCAGATGATTGAAGAAAGGAAAGAGGAAAGAAGAAAAAAGAAATGAGTGAGAATTATCATGAGAAATACAGAGAGAAGTGCAAGATGATTAAATGAATGTGTAAGGAAGACAAGAAGAAATATCTAGAGAAGAAATGTGAAAAGATAGAACTATGTATGAGAAGGAACGATAGTCACAGTATGTTCGAGGAAATCAAGTCTATGGCACAGTCATTCAAACCTAGACTTGGCATTATTAAAGATGAAACGGGAATGACTCTGACAGAAAGCGATGACATACCTGAAAGATGGAAGCAATATTGTGAAAGCATGTTTAAGAAAGAAGAAACAGAAGAGGTAGACATGGATGAAGGCAGAGAGAGGACAGAACCAGAAGATGAACTTGAGCCTTTGCGTTCAGAGGTGGAGTGGGCAATAAAAAGTATAAAAGACGGAAAATCACCTGGCACTGATGACATCACTGCAGAGCTAATAAGAGCAAGTGGCGAAGCAGGCGTGGATATCTATCACACAGGCTGCAAGAAAATATGGAAAAGTGGAACATGGCCCATGGACTGGAAACGAGCCATCCTTATACCAATACCGAAAAAAGGTATCCCTCATCAGCCATGCGAGCAAAATCATGCTAAAAATCATAATGAAGAGAATCACAACAAAATTAGAAAGTGAAGTCAACAGAACACAAGCTGGTTTCTGTACTGGAAGAGGAGCAAGACATTTTCAACCTGAAGATGTTAATTAAAAAATGCAGAGAATTCAACCATGACCTTAGGATCTATTTCATAGATTATTCAAAAGCTTTTGATAATGTTAGTCATCAACAACTCTGTGGAAAACCTTGATACACATGGGATTTGACCAGAAAATGACATCACTTATCCAAAATTTATATGTTGGATAGCAGTCTGCAGTGAGATTAGAGTGTGGTACCACAGATTGGTTCCCAGTTGGCAAGGGAGTGAGATGGGTGCATGTTGTCCCCGTGTGTATAGACCGAATAGATGTTGTCCCCCCATCTATTCGGTCTATACACAGAGAATATCATGAGAGAGGTCGAGACTGACACGAGAAGGAAGTATTTTAATGGACTGAAAGTGAATGGACAAGAGATATATGAATTGAGATATGCCGATGACACAGCGTTAATATCCGATACACAAGAAGGATTGGATAAACTGATAACTACTGTTAAAGAGCACAGCGAGATGAAAGGATTGACACTAAACGTAAAGAAGACTAAGATTATGGATGTGAAGGGATGTCGAGAACCATCAGAAGTCACAGTAGATGGCAAGGAAATAGAACGAGTGGAAAATTTTGAATATCTGGGGTCACTGATAGAAGCGGATGGAGATGGGATGCGAAGGTTGGCAATGGCGAATAAAAAGTTGACGGAGATGAAGAAGCTGTGGAAAGCAACGAACAAAGATATGAAACTACGAATTATCCGAGTCTGCATATTTCCAACGGCTACGTATGGATGCGAAACCTGGACTCTAAATAAGAACATTACAAAACGTATAAATGCATTTGAAAACAAGTGTTATAGAAAGATATTATGAGTTTCGTGGACTGAACGAAGAACTAACGAATCCATCGCAGACGAGCTTGGTGTTATACCCGGGATTTTATTGAACTTTGTAAAGAAACAGAAACTAAGTTATTTCGGCCATGTGAAATGGCATCGGTCTCTAGAGAGACTAATAATGGAAGGTAAAGTGGAAGGCAGCAGAAGCAGAGAAAGACCTAGGAGACAATGGGAGAAGGACATAGAGGAATGGATGGGAGCAGATGTCTGGTGAGTGGGGAGACTGGCAAATGAAAGAGCTGCCTATAGACAATCCATCAAGGCTGCAACGTCTGGAAATGGATAAGCAAACAAGAACAAGAATATCTATATATCTTAATGCTTGATTAAAGCAATGTTTTGTGTATTTTTGGGGTATTAACAAAACTCTTCATGTGACTAACATTTTTAATTCATATGTTGATGGTTTTACAAGAGAGATACAACTGTCCCTACAATAACAAAAATATAGTGTTATCATAAATATAATGCTGTGGTCTATGATACAGTGATACACCTTTGACAATGTAAAATACAATGGTTTGCTAATTTTTATTGCATGTTAATATGTAGTAATTTAGTCTCATATGATATACTCTCGGTATATGTTATGCAGCAGCCTTCTGGTTATATAAATTGTAAATAAAATTTGACAGAACAGTTAAAGATGTTCTCTGCCATAGTCATCATCAGTGTCATGTGCATAATTAGTTATTACTTAATTACAGCTGTTTTTTGTAATTATGTTTACAGTGGACTTTACGAAGGGGAACCTGACTGATGCAGCTGACCGCCATCGTTGGGTGCTTGAGCAAGTGAACTATGTCGAGAACAACTTCCTCGATGGTCTCAATGTTGATTATGAGAAAGGAATCAGCAAAGATCAGCCCAAGTTGCGGGACGCATTGACATCCCTCGTGAAGGAACTCTCGAATGCTCTTCACAGTCGTTATAAGAAACCCCAGGTGATGTGGAATCACTTGTTAACAGGCTGGCAAATGGTGCAGTAAGATTAGTTTGAGAAATGCAGAAAAAGAAACAGCATCTAAATTACCTATAGAATGTATGATTCAGTCAAATATAATAAGCCAAGCAAGCATGTTTACAACGAGTAGTGTCTATTAATGAAAAACGACTCGGGTGGTTATTTTATATTGACAATTGTCATTATTATAAATATATAATAAAACCTTGCTTTATGCAAAATAAAAACACAACTCCAGCATACAGTAAAATAGGCCAAGTTAATGGTATTTAATTTATTAATTAATGAAAAAACAATTGTGGAAACATCCACTATCAAATGGTCACCTCAGTGATATCATACTCCACTTCACAGTTATAAATTATGGTCGTCACAGCACAGTCCGAAAATATTCCTGTAACAGTAAGTCATAGGAAATTAGTCCTACCAATATGCTCAGCTCACTATTCAAGTAATTCTGTTACATTTCCAAGGGTGACCTTAATAATTAGATTGTTTACAATAAATGTAACCAATTTCCAGTTTAATGTGCTATCAGTGGTGTTGCATGTTCGTATTAACTATGAAAATGTTACTAAAACAGCTGTGCAATATTGCTGTAGGTCACCTTTGCCATTCCCTACCTTCCTGATGGCTACAGACGCTATGACTACCGGGCATTTGCCGACATTGTTGATTTCATGTTCATTATGGCTTATGACGAGACTGGGTCTTCACGGGCATGGGCCAACAGCCCCTTAAACCAGACAGCACAGGGTGGGTTTTTTGATGGTCTCAAACGCAGTGTAAAGTGATTTTCATTGGCTGAATCATTGAGAGCTCATAGTGATGTTTTGTATCACTAAAATGCCTCAATGTTCTTGACTTATCTGAAATTATGCCTAAATTACATAAATAATTACAATAGTTGGAAAATGAAGGAACGATAATAAACTGATCCTCCTCGCTTACCAAATGTTGTTGTCTTTTTCAGTTTGAGTGATGGCAGTTTTTACAGCTGCACATTTTGACACTGATAGTTATTAGACTTTGATATTTGGCCAACAGATCAGTGAATGAAAATCACGGTACATCGCCTTTAAAAAACAATGAATAGAACATTAACAATACCTTTTCACAGGCCAGTCCTCATGTCTTTCAGGTGAGTGTCGATATCGCGTGGTCACCTGACTGCATAGACATCCGTTGCTATGACTACTTCAACCTCGCTCAGGTTGCCGACCTTGCTATTGTTATGGCATATGATGAACGGAGCCAGATATTTGGAGAGTGTATTGCGTGGGCTAATTCAGCGGTTAACCAAACCAGCGCCGGTATGTTGCTAGATGGCAACATTCAGCATGTAGTGCAGTGCCCATTATAGTTGTTAACTACTATATTAAAACTGAGGAACAGGCAGACTTGTTTTAACGTATGTGCCTTTTCCAGTCCATTATGTAGCCCTTTACCGCATGTTTCATTCTCTCTTGTGTCTGCCTCTTGATGTTTTCTGTGTTTCTCATTCATTTGCTCTGGTATTCACTCTGTTACTGTTGACTTATGCCATCTGGCCTGCCCATTACACCTTTTACAAGACTTTCAATTTTCAGAAGCAAACAACACATTACAGCTTGTCTACAAATTGTGAAGGACATGATAAGACATTGGAACTTCTCATTGCCTTAGGCTGCTAAGTTATCCTGTTTTCCTTAATGGCATTTACTTTAGTTTTAAGCATACTTACACGTAAGACATGAAAGAGTAATATTTTGTGTAAGCGTATTAATTATTGCTATATTACCAGCCTGTTTCCAACTGCAGTTTCTCATTTCTGCTTATTACAGGTTTGAAGAAGTTTCTTAAGCTGGGAATACCAGCTGATAAACTGGTGCTAGGACTACCCTGGTATGGCTACAACTACAAATGTCTTCACTATACAAAGGTTTGTGAGTCTATGTAGCACAACTTCAGCAGACAAGATTGGTTCTAATCTCAAACTTTTACAGTTAAGGCTGTTACGAGGATGTCTGATCACAAGTGAACAAACACTCCACAATGTTTTAATGTTAAGATAAACAGACAGAGGTGCCAAGTAACACTGCACAAAAGTGGTAGATCCACCAGTTTTCACAGGAGAGCACCAACTGTGACGCAGAAGGGGTTTGGCACATGGTGGAATGGTTTCAGTTTTTTGCTTTATTTACCTAATTCCGGTGCATTTTTACATGAATTGTTGGCTATCTGTATAAATGGATTTTTTAAAATGAGCACACTACTTTTTAACTTTTAGATTGCGGTTTGGTGGTAGATTTTGTCTCAAAAGCAGTACATTTGTAGATTCCCTAAAGATGGAAGAAAAAGTGTTACTTCTACTTGCCATGTGAGAACCACATCTAAATCAAATATAAAATGAAAATGATTCATACCTGTATTTGTGACATTTTGACTTGTTAGGATAACAAGTGCCTTATGAAGAAGGTTCCGTTCCGTGGAGCCCCCTGCAGTGATGCCGGCGGGTCCCAGCTGAACTATGCAGTCATCAAGGGGCAACTTCTGAACACGTCATTCACAGGCCGACTGTGGGATGTTGCCTCACAATCTCCATATTTCTCATACAAGGTGGATAGCTTTTGAAATTGAATTGTTATACTCTTGTAGCATTAATTAATCAATTTCAGGAATAGATCAAATAGAAATGTGATATATTTCTGATCGAATATTGCATTTTTTGCACTTTTCGGTCACAATAACGCTTATGTAATGTTAATATTGCGTGGATAACATGGACAAACCTCTGTTGAAGGAAACTATAAAAATGTACATATTCAAGTATATATATGTATATATATAATCAAAAATTGTCAACAGTTATATTCAAATAGGAAATAATAACAAAATTATAAACAATAAAATATTAACGAATAAACAATAAAATAATATCCTAGTAAAACAATAAATGTTGTTATATAGCAGTAGGCCTACAACTGAGATGTGAATGTCGTATAAAATTAGATATTAAATGCATGCTTAAATACTGGTAGTTTGTTTTACCAATAATGTTTGTGCTGTTGCAGCATAAAGGCAGCGGAGACGTGTACCAGGTTTGGTATGACGACCCTCAAAGTCTCCGGCTGAAGTACAAGTTCGCAGACTCCATGAGTCTGAGAGGGGTGGGGATGTGGCAGGCAGATGCTCTTGACTACACTGACACCCCCGAGGGTAAACAGGAGAGGGCGGACATGTGGGGGGCACTGCCCGATCGCAAGTAGGTGGCAGTCTGGAGAGAGCCACAGTTGACACTTGTGTGTCTAACTATGCAACTGGAGAAACATTCCAGGGATGCGTTTGCCTTGCCTTCATAAAGCTACAGAAACCTATCAAGCCAAGGATGGTGTATTACACTACTCCAGGCATCTATCCTACGCAATGGACAGAATCAGTTGTACTTCAGCCCACTTGCTATCTTTGTCAGTCTTGATGGTGGCAACAGTCGCATGCCCAGCATCAAAGAACAATTCCAGGAAATCCCCATAATTACCCAACTGTACAAATGAACCTATGGTGTTACTGCGACTGTCCCAAAACCAATATGCCTAATTGTGAAAGGTCGTAGTGTGATTGGTTAACATGCCGACTGCGTTTTGATAGTCGATTGACATGCCAGTGGTACTGATGTAATTGACAAGCCCTGGCTGTATGGATGTACAGAAACATTCCATCATTGTGTTTGCACGATCTCTGGTTGAACAGTGTCTCATGTTATGTCAATTTAAATTTGAAACTGATGATTAAAATCTATAAATGAAAATGATTTGTTTCGTTGACAGGCTTCATACACGTGTGTATATGGTTTATATCCTTTATATGGTACACCTGCTTATGTTGGTGACTGAAACCATCAGTTGCAAATTATGTAATTGTTTTTTGTATATGCAAAATAGTAAACAGAGGTATTGCCATCCGTCAGCCAAGTGATATATACACAGAATTGTTAAGTAGTTGGCAGTGGTGTGCGGGTGTGCAAGCATGATGTTCTGAATGTCATGAAGGGACATCAGAAAATTTCAGAAATCAAATATTATGTTGGATGCTTTGCTTGAATACCCAACTGGGTTCTATACCACAAGAACATGGAACAGGAAGTCTGTATTTTTTTATTAAACTGCATCATACATTTCACAATATACTTTCTTGCTCAACTTTAGGAAACCATTTTGTTAAATGTCTTGTAGTCCAGTAAAGGGAATACTGCAAAGTTAATTGCTATAACCAGTCTTCAAGACAGGTTGTTTGTGAACCACGAATGTGGAAGTTTTATTTATTGTTAAAGTTAACAAGTTTGGCATATACTGAAATGACACATGAATTATGAAGAGTTTTCATAATAAAGCTGGTTTATTTTCCAAAATATCTTGACTGGCTTTAACTTTGTGTTATTTTCCACAAGCCAACACTGATATTGCAAGCTGTGTCATGTTGTTACGATGTATGCTATGTTTGTATCTTGTTGTAACTGACGTGACAGGCATGTTGTCCTTGGTTCCTGTCTCCGCTTACCCCAGGTAATTGTAATAAATTGTAAAACAAACTATTTTGTCATGATCCGCTATTGTGAGGAGTGAATATCTTTTACCAGTCGGGGTGAATCACCAGAATATATAAATAAATAAATTAGTCTGACTAAGTATTATTTTACTTATTAAGTCCTTATTTACTTATTAATATAATTAAATAATCTAACATAATATAACTAATGATCTGACATGGTGATGTGTTTTACAAAATGATGCTAACCCACTTTGCCACCAGCACTCACTGGCCCAGGAGTTGAAAGTTGCCAGATCATCTGTGGACCATTTCACTGAGATAATGAGCTAATAAGATCATCTGTGGACCACTTCACCGAGATAATGAGCTCATAACATTATCTGTGGACCACTTCATGAGCTCATTATCACTGAGATAATGAGCTCATAAGATCATCTGTGGACCACTTCACTGAGATAATGAGCTCATAAGATCATCTGTGGACCACTTCACTGAGAGAACGAGCTCATAAGATTATCTGTGGACCACTTCACCGAGATAATGAGCCCATAAGATCATCTGTGGACCACTTCACTGAGATAATATCATATGTGTACCACTTTACTGAGATAATGAGCTCATAAGATCATCTGTGGACCACTTCACTGAGATAATGAGCTCATAAGATCATCTGTGGACCACTTCACTGAGATAATGAGCTCATAAGATCATCTGTGGACCACTTCACTGAGATAATAACTCATAAGATCATCTATGGACCACTTCATGAGCTCATTGTCACTGAGATAACGAGCTCATAAGATCATCTGTGGACCACTTCACCGAGATAATGAGCTCATAAGAACATCTCTGGACCACTTCACTGAGATAATTAGCTCATAAGATCATCTGTGGACCACTTCACTGAGATAATGAGCTCATAAGATAATCTGTGGATCACTTCATGAGCTCATTGTCACTGAGATAATGAGCTCATAAGGAAGATCCACATTAAACAGAAACTTGTTCAATTTAAGGAACTTATTCAAAATGCAAGAAACTGCCGCCTTATCACTTGGGGACACTATTTTTGTGACACACCATCAAGTATCCCGGTGGCGCCTCCATGTTAGACAGTTTTCAGTGCACAAGATCACTGTTGTGGAGCAAAATGTAAAATTGGACTTACGAGCTCATAAGAATACGTTTGTATTTAAGGCACTGAAAGGAGAGGGCATTCTAAGAGTTGTGCCGTTGGCGGGTTCTCTCCATTTTCATATTCTGTACGAGTATTATGGTTGTACCCCCACTCCTGCTTGAGGACTCTGCGGCCCACACCAGTCTTGAGGTGGTTGAGACACTCTGCGGCCCACACCAGTCTTGAGGTGGTCGAGACACAACCAGATTGGCTGTGGCTCACCGACTCCCTTTCACACAATCCCTTCAATGTCTTCATTGTGCCTTCACCAAACATCTATCCAACTGCTAGTAGTTACCAACTAGAGGCTTAGCAGTACAAAGGAAGCTATTCTGGTTCATTGTTGTGTTGCAAAGAAGTTACGCGAATCAGTTTCCTGCAGTTTCTATAGCAACTGTTAGACAGTCGCTGCGTGGCCAAAACAGACAGACGAGTTCTTATTACATTACTGCCATCAATGTTGTCATAGTTTCATAAAGAAACAAGTACAATACATAAAGCAATCACAAATACATTTCAGTCTGAACACCAGTGGTAGAGGCCTATGTGAATAATAATAGTGTTGTTTGTTAAATGTTGTGTTGTTAATTAATTACTTTTTAAGGAACATTAAGAACACAAGGAAACTGTCTGGAATATTTTATTTCATGGCATCTCTAACCACTAAACAGTCATGACATGATACCAATGTATTGCTGTAACATGCACATCTGTTCAAAGTTTAAGTGGACCATTGCTTATCAAGCAAAAAACATATATTCATCTTTTATATTCATATGTAAGTAGCCTTTTTATTCATATGCACATATATAAACATGCACTTATACAAACATACATGTGGAAATATTCTATTATAAACTCATCTTAGACACTTAACTATTCAACTGATTTTTTAACACCACAAAAGACACCATAAGGAATCCTCGCGCGCCAGGGGTCGCTGCTGCTGATTACTTTAGTGCCAGCCAGCAGTACCCCTGGCTGAATGCTTTGCGAAATTCCGAATTTAAGCTCAGCCTATGAAATCGCTCACTAGATCAGTGGTTGGTGGCTGGTCAGGTGGTCATAATAAAACTAATTTCAACCAACCGTGGCTCGTGTTACATGCAGTGTTTATGAAGCAGAAGCAATTATTCGAATACACAATACCGCTCAGCTGCCTGTGCTAATGGGTGAACCGGTCATTATATATTGAGATTCCCAGAAGTTGTTTATCCGTCTTCAAAATGGGGCGGGTATTTGCGCTGTTCTCACGGGTGACTTTGAAAAGCGTAGGACCCATTGTAAATATTATATAATGTACACATACATATATAACAATGCAGTACATTAAAGCAAATTCCTTAAAGTTAGTAGTTGTACATGATTTAACAAATGATGCATATAACAACACATTAAAGAATACATTAAACAACAACAATATATTGTATTGTTAGTAACTCAAAATGCAAAGCAGTACAAATATTTAACAATGTTAACATGATCATGTTCAAATTTACTGAAAACTTAAATATATTTCTAGGCTAATACTTTATCACCTCTAAAAAGGCCAGCCACCCACTTTAATAAAACACTTTATTTCTGTAATGTGTAAATGATGAACATTAAATGTGTTAACAATAAAATGTGCAAAAACAGGCAAATCCACTTCCACATTATCACAAGGTTCATTTCTGTAAATATATCAGTTTTTTTCGTCAAATTCTTTCTGGATTGACTCACTCTTCAAAGTCAGGATCCAAGTCGTGGCGATGCCTGGTGGGCACTACAGCACCCCCTACCAGGCCCGAGGCTGTGTTGAAGAGATTGATGGGGGAATTGCCGTCTGTGATGAGGGTCGTCTTTAGCCCCAGTGATTTCAGCAGTTTCACCTGAAAATACATAATTTAATATAATAACAGAAACATTTTAAGTTAATTTATTTGTAATACTGTAATAAGTAACTAGTGGAATAACAAAAGTGGAAAATAGAAGTGTGTCACTGGGTGTATTGTACCGTGTGTCAATGGTAGATGAAAATAGATAGAACGGAAGTTTGGTAGTGGGTGGCACATGGTAAATGATAATTGTCTAACATACAAAAGTACATATGAAATTAAGTTTTCTATGTGTCACATAATTTACTTTTTTTATATAATTTTTTCGATAAATTACTGCATCTGCATGGACATCAGAACATCCCTGCTGCATTACGTCACCACGTTGACAATCTGACATTACCACATGCACCAGAAAATAAATGCTCTGATCTTTTAAATGTAAAAATGTAACTAGAAATACTTCATCCCATCACCATCTTGGTGATTTCACCCGATCACCTACCTGCATATCTGGTCCTGCGACTGCAATCGCCTGAATTGTGTCCGCGCCAATGGCATCGACCATGTCCTTGAACTTAGTTGTCTCAATCTCGGCCATGTTGCGTGTCTTGCTGATCTCCATGTCGTTCTGTTCCCGCAAGTATTTGAGTTCTGCCTCACGTGCCTGGGTCAGTCGGTTCAACTCACTCTCCTGGCAACAGAGACAACAAAGTCATGATGATGGATTGACATAAATCGGTCCCGTCGGGAACGTAAGTTCTGAGGCATGTCAAAGCAAAGGTTAGGCAGTCTCAATTCAGTATCTTATTTTAAAGTTGTCAAAAATGAATAACATGCTGAATAAGATAAGCAAGATTAAAATAAAAGGTTTCTGCTGACCGAATGATAACTCTTGCTTTAATTATTGTCAGACCCCTGGTGTCAAGATATCAACTCTAATAAAATTATAGATTTCTGCTGACCGAATGATAACTTCTGCTTCTATAATTGGCAGACCCCTTGTGTCAAGATATCAACTCCAATCAAATGACAGGTTTCTGCTGACCGAATGATAACTTCTGCTTCAATAATTGGCAGACCCCTGGTGTCAAGATATCAACTCTAATAAAATGATAGGTTTCTGCTGACGGAATGATAACTTCTGCTTCAATAATTGGCAGACCCCTGGTGTCAAGATATCAACTCTAATAAAATGATAGATTTCTGCTGACCGAATGATAACTTCTGCTTCTATAATTGGCAGACCCCTTGTGTCAAGATATCAACTCCAATCAAATGATAGGTTTCTGCTGACCGAATGATAACTTCTGCTTCAATAATTGGCAGACCCCTGGTGTCAAGATATCAACTCCAATGGGAGTTCAATGATTGAGTCCACGACAAGTTACACATTTACCTATTTTGCACATTTACCTATTTTACATACAATGTGTCTACCAAAAGAAGGAGGGAATCTAAAGAATGGGCAACAGCCAAGAAAACCATAGTTCAAATAAATGTTTCCATCTCTGGGAACATAAAGTATATCAGAATGAGGTGATCAATGGTAAGAGGAAGCAGTGAATGTAGACATCTTACCGCTTCAATGGTGGTAGCTAGGGAGGATAAGTCAGGTTAAAATAGATTTGAGGTGCCTTAGTTTCAATGCTTGCTAAAATAATCTGGGAACAAAAAGTAGGTCTGGACTTACAGCCTCAATGGTGGCGGCCATTCCTTTGAGCTTGGCCTGTTCTACGGCTGCCTCTCCCTCGATGTGAGCGGCCTCGGCCCGAGATTGTGCCTCGGCCTTGGCCTGACCTGTACTCTCGACTGCAGCACTGTTTGCCTGCAGCAACAGAAGCTCTGCCCGTGACTTCTCAGCCTCTGCCTCATCAGAGAGCTTCTGACGTTCCAGTCGACCCTTTGCCTCCTGTTCCAGACGCTCTGCCTCGTGTCTGAAGTCAGATGGTAAGGAGCAGTCATTATTTAATGGGGTGGAGGTGGTGATAATATGAAAAATAAAATATAAAAAATATTTAAATAATGTAGGAATATTTGTTGTTGAATACACCATTATTTCAGATGGCGCATGCTACCGATTCATTCAATATAAATTACCAATGTTTCATCACAAACGTTGCTGATTTCACTGATCTGAATATGATGTGTCTCACCCCACACCATAATCACAACCCTGTCCATCTGTAGTCATCTATGGAACAAATAATTGTAGTGACGATATGCAAGAAACTCCGCAAGCAAAACTCAACAATAACTACAAAAATGTTGCGTTTTTCAAATACATGAACCACAATTAAAACACTGGAAATATATTGCAAATTCAGCAAATTAAGGTGGTAATCAAAAAGAAATAATTCTTCAGAAATTTGTAAAAAATATGAGAACAATGTAAAAATAATGATGTTGGGATGAACTGCGAGAAACTCTGAAAGCAACACTCAACAAGTATTACGAAAATGTTACATTTTTCAAATATAGCAACCACAAAGTATAGGAAATTTATCGCCAATTCGGCAATCAAACATTGTCGAATTATCACCCACCTGGCAGTAGCCTCCTGCGAATTTGTTGTGATTTCGATGGCAAGTTGGACTGACTTCTGGAGGGAGTCGCGCGTGCGTTGGTCGACCGGCTCCACGGCCTGGATGTCGATACTCGTCACAATGAGTCTGTTCTGTGGGAAGACGAACGTGTCTCGCACTTTCATGTTCTCATCAAACCCAAACACAGATGATCGGATGATCTTCGCCGAGTTCTGAAAGATATAAACATATTTGTTATTTTAAATATCCCCGATTTGTTGCAATTTGAAATTTTCACAACACTGCCATCTAAGGTTATAAGCTTCAAATGATATTATGGTGGAAATAAATAGTGTTGCATCTAAAATCTCTGAAGGTACGCCCAAGCTTAGTTACACGTTAGCCGTCCATGCTAAAATATAGTGGCACAACTGGTTATACATAAAAAAATTGCCATGACGCAATGAACCCATAAATAAGCCACTGGAGCAAAGGGTGTATTGAGAATCCATAATTTTTCATGTGTCAATTTCATTTTAAACTTATTCACTTAGCTGCCAATGGAGAATATCTGAATGAACAAACTTGAAACCATACCTTGTGGAAGTCGTCGAACTGTACACTAGCTACAGCACCTCGCACGCGTGACGCGATCGCCTTGCATGCGTCGCCAACAAAGTCAGGCACACTGAACAACTGTGCCGCGGTTTCAGCTGACTTCTCAATGCCCACTGTGTCAAAATGCCTGCACACATAAATGTTTACACAAATAAGACCGTGTTTTTCCTTTGCGCATGCAAACAGATCTTGATATGCTAATGCTGTGAGAATACCTGTATTTTTTCCAAAAACAAGTCTTCGACATTTTGGTGAAATGATAAAAAAATGCAACAATGGTAAAGCAACAATGACCAGAAGAATTAGTATTGTGCAATTATAAACAATTAACATATAGACTTCAGTGTTAAAATAAAATCGTTTACAAACAAAAACCTGCCAAGACAACTAACAACACGATATTTACCCGCTTTAATCTGATCAACACAAAAATAATGCCTAGTCTCATAGTGCTATAAAGTGACACAAATCAAAGTACATAACATACGTTGCCAAGGTGTAATTCCCCAAACTGTGTTCAAATCGCCATGCCAATGCAGTGACAACAGGTGGCATTACGGTAGCAATTTATTGTCCCTGTGACATGTGGTGATGACCAAGCCGCCATTGACAGTGGGTAAACATAATACATTTATTGGGACTTTGTCAACAGATACATACGCGACCAACACTAAGACAGAATCAGGAATTACCAGTTGTAGGAGAGCTGAAGTTGCAGCCTGGCGTGGTCGGCCGTTTCCACGGTGATCACGTCGGTGCAGAAATCAGGGCCGAGCAGTAGGCACAGCGACCGAATCATGTTGGGCTTCTTTGGCTTGCCACCAGAGAGCGCCAGCTGTGTGAACTGCTCCTCTGGGTAGAGCATGACCAGCTCCGGCCCAAACACAACACTGGAGCAGAACAGAACATGTTTATTTTATATATTAAAAAAAATATTTGTATTCAACGATTTATTTATTTGTGCATTTTTAATATACATTTACTTTGCTGTACAGCGCGTCAATCTGCTAAGAGGGATTTAGCGCTTAATAAATACATCATTATTATTATTAGAACAGATACTCAAACAGTAAATCACGTGTGGTACGCGACCTCTGAGTATCAGTTTAAATTTCAACACATTTGCTTTCATTAAACACACTTTGGCAGTCGCTTCACTATAATATGTATAGTTTATAACATGTATAACATGATTTTATGATCAAATCGAATGCAAAATTGAAAGTAAAATCTTCCTTTAACGTATCACATGACTCTTGCCACAACTAATATCTGATATATATAGATTTTGCACATCTGTATTTCATTTGGTAAATTCCTAACTTTGGTCAAGAAATCGCAGTTTCATTTGTATACGGTTATGAACAGTATTTTTTATAGAAAATTTGACTTTTGACTTATGAACTCTTTGTATTTTTAATAACAAATGCAAGTTTCGTTGTAAGTTATAAATATTACATTAGTATTAGGTCAACTAAAACCTGAATCTGACAATGATACTTAGCTAATTATTACCAACTTGAAAACATTTGTTACATTTGATTTTAATACTGAAACATATAAACAGCAGTAAACACAAAAGTTTTGATTGTACCTAAGACACCTACCGAGCCTTTTTCTCTTTGTAATCGTAGATCTGCACTGCTGCATTGTGGGGCACACGGAAGGTCACGACCTTTGTCTTGTCTCGTGCCTTGGTATCACCCCCCGCCTTGCCACGGAGGGCACGGTCTGCCAGGGCGTCTCTCTCCATCTCCAAGAGGGATTCCACCCCCGGAAGTAGCTCCTTGGACCAGAGTTCCTCATCCTGGTTCAACATGTAGGTCTCGCCCGTGATTGCCCGAACCTTGCCCGTCTTGATGTTGCGCACATAGATGCCCTCATTCTCATCCAATGGGATTGCTTTCTGCTTTGTCAACACCTCCACCTCGACTGAGGGGACGTACTCCGTTGGACCACGGATCATCCACCGATCGCCTGGCTTCCTCTCGATCGCCTATGGGACATAATAGAATACATTTATTTGAAACAGCTCCAGATCCATATTTTTTCATAGCGCTTCACAATATGTTTTTTAAATATATAAAATAATGTAGAATTTTAAAAATAATAATGTATTAAAATTACTAATCATAATAAGACTAATTTAAAAGAAAAAAACAACATTAAAATGGTCTAAATCAATATATTAGGTGATAGTAATAAGAATGTTAAAACACTAATACAGCACAAAAATTATATAGCAATAATACTAATCAGTAAATAAATGTATACATATATATATATATATGATTAATAATAATAAGTAATTTAATAATTTAGTAAAACGTTTGTTATAGAATAGTATGTGATAACATTATTGATAAAATAATGTTAACTATCATAAATAAGTCCAAATAATGTAGTGGAGAATGTTCATCTCGAACACACTCGGATATGCCATCCAAAAAATGATGCAAGTATAATCAAGCAATGTAATACATGTATACGTGGAAATATGTTAACGTTTTCCTCCTAGATGGCTTGCACCTCAGACATCACATTTTCAGGGGTTCACCTATGACCCCTCCGAAGAAATGTAACACATTCATTTTTTATTTCCCCATTGCATGAGCTGTTTTTAACAGTTTTAGGGTTCTTACCAGACACTTGGGCCAAATTTAATGTAGGCTAAATGCAATGGGCCAACTTCACTGAGGGTGAAAATCATTGTTATATCAATGTCTTGACAAACACAAAACTGACAAATAAAAACTGTTTTTTATTTATTTACAATGTATTTATTTGTGAATTTTAATTGTACTGTACAACTAATAATAGTTTAAACTTTTTTGTGTGTAATTTTATTTATACAGTGCATTGATCCACCAAGTGTTAATTAGCAGATTATCCACCAATTACTCGGTTTCCTATGAAATGCCTTCAAGAAATAATAATAGTAATAATGACGAACCTCTGTTGCGTCTACATCCTCAGGAACCTCAAAGGAGCAACAAACAAGAATTATTAGGCAGTAGATCATTAGGCAGTAGTGACGTGCATTAGTCATCATTAGGGGAACTGACCATTAAAGATTTATTGTGGATATGCAATTTTGGACAGATACTTCTTGACGTTTTTATGGAAGGTAGGTATAGTTTAAGACAATTTTATAGTTGAATTAATCTGCAGTGTTATGTGGGAAATCTGCCTGCATCTTCGACTGATATAAGCTAGTTTATCATTCAATTTATACTTGTTTGACGAATACAGGAAAAGTGCGTACTTTATAAAGGCTGGGCATGTGGAGAAAATGGGATGAGAATGGCTGGCAGAGATGCCCGGAGAGTGGAGGGGAAAAGGAGGCGATGCAGACCTAGACTGCAATAGGAGGACAGTGTAAAGAGAGACTTAGAAAGATTGGGAGATGAGTGGAGAGTGAAAGGCGGGGGGAATGGAGACAGTTGATGGAGAGAGCAGTGTAAGACCAGTGAGGGAAAAGGAGAAAAAAAGATAACTGAAATCGAGGAACGAAATCGAGGTCGGCCTCACCCATGATGACAGATAAACAAGAGGATAACAACAATGGTATTAAACCTGGATACCCGCCTCTATTCCTCCCAAAAATCTGTCTTTTATCTGTAAAAAATCAGTACAACCTGGCAAGTCTACAACACAGGCACACACAAACTTACCCCGTCCTTGAAGGTTTCGCATGCCCTCAGAATGAGCCCCTCCTCCTCCCCGAGCACGTAGATGTTCTGGATGCCCTTCTCCAGTTTCTCGCAGGGCATGATGAAGAACGACTTCTCCCCCTTGATCAGTTTCTTACGCCCCAACTGGGGGTGACCGTCCTTGTCGACCGGGTCCAGGATGACACAGTACTGCCGATTGGTGAGAGTCGTGATGGGAATCACACCCACAACCTGCAACAGGAAGTAGGTATTGCAGTGACACCTGTTGTCACATGTTAGAATCATGGCATCATAGATGCTCATGTGAAAATAAGTGTTTTCGCATTGATGAAATCCTAATAGAACCAAAATGTTAAACGAAACACGTACTTGACAGAGATTCAGGCATCTGCCAAACAGGTTAATGTTAACTACAAACAAGTTAACATGCATAGCTTAGACCAGAAGTAATAAACTTGACCCATAATGATTTGAGAAAGTTTTGAACAACTCTCACCTCCTCATAGACACTTGGAATGTGCATTTCTGTGTCCGACATTTTAATGAGCCATTCCTCTCCATTCTTTCTCACCACTCCAAAGTCATCTGTGAAAGTCCGCAACGACCTCAAGTGCAGCGCTTTCTAAACGGGGGAAAAACAAACACATAAAATGTAACTCATGCTCTGACAAAAAATTATAATCAATGAATCACTGAACACTTCTGTCAGACGATTCAGCTGTAAGCACCCCAACCAATATGGTGCTTGATTCAAATAAAATGCTCAATCATTCAATAACATTTTTATTAAAACAAACTTTTCTTGTGTATCAGAATCAGAATCAGTTTATTTGACCTATAAATACGATATATACACAATGAATAACATGAGTACTAGATAAGGTCGGGAGACTCCCATTAAGATATACAATATCGCTAGCACAGGAGCCATCCCATAAATATAATCAACATCAAAATTTACATGTCACAAATCAGAATAGCATATGCCTTGTTTTACAATTGATAATTACTCAGTGTATCAACATACATACATAATACAAGGACTGATTAAATGTACTCTTGTACAAATAATTGACGTACGTATGGATACTTAGGTATACATTTCAATACGTATTACGAATTACAAATAAAGCAATTATGAATACGACAACAAGATTCATAATTTAAAATAAAAAAGTTTGTGTAGTGTAGATGTGATCCACCATAGCATGCTAGCTCATTTGTACAATCTCTTTATTTAGTTTTGGTGAAATCATCAAACAAACTCAGCTGTTTTTGAATCAACCCACTAAAATTCAAAGAAAAAATTACACTAAATTAACTATAATTTGCTAGAATAAAATTATTATTCATACTTCTGTTCACATGCTACAAATCTAAATATAATAAAACCTGATTAACGATTGGCTAAATCATGTGTGAATATTATAAAAACATTATGAAACAATTAACAACAACATAATTATAACAAACTTTGCTTAATGACAAGATCAAGATCATACCTTCTCCGTGAGCACATAGGCATTGACGAGTTCGACGACCTCCTCATACGCCCCCGGTAAATACGCCCCCGTCTTCTTCCACAGCCACTCCTCCCCTGTCACCCTCACCACCCCCTCCTTGTCCAGACACTCTTTACTCGCCCTAAGCTTGATTGCCTGGTTGGGGCGCACAACCGTCGCACGGATCGTCTCGTCCACGACCACCTCCTTGCGCGGGATATAGGTGCCTGCAACCATATTGGTAGGGGGAAATTAATTAAAGGTAAACAAAGTCAAGCAAAGATCTGAATCAGACCGACAGATGGACAGATAGAGGCCTTTAACAGAGGGGACAACATTACACTATGAGAAGACAACACAGGAAGTTATAACTTTTATGACTTTATTTATAAAATAAAATGCTGTTCAGCAGTTTATAGTCGAATAATTTTATTTATGCACTAAAATCCCAAATAAAATACTGTTCAGTAGAGTTCACAATCAACTAAAATATAAATAATAATAATAACAAACAAAGACTAAATGTTGTTATACTTGGGTGAAAATGTGATATGTTAAGATTAATAATATTATACAAAGATATGACAGACAGACACAGACAGACAGTAGTTTTTTTATTTTGACCCATATACATATAACTCAATAAGTGAGTATGTAAAAGAATAATTATCACAGAATTGTATATAAATTATTACGTGAGGGTCAGGGAGATTCCCACTAAGGCAAAAAAAGCCGCTCTCGTGGGAGCCACCCAGTCATAATAATGACAAGTCCTGGTGTATAAAAGTCAAAGCAAGGCCTATAACATGACACCATACATGATAATGGACGACTGGTTATTTATCCAAAGAGGTACACATAAAATATGTATTCCTGTTTGTTATTCACTCATTGTGGCAAATATAACATTGTTGTAATGTAATACAGGTAGATACGTCCGCAAATAATAATGTTTAACATACATTGCAAACCCTGAGCTGTGAGTGTAAACTTTATTTTTTATTAAATCAGGTGCATTAGTGATTATTATATTATATTGCCCACGTGTGTTGAAATTGTGAATGCTATTGTTTTGATGAAGCGGTAAATTTTGATGGTAAACAGGAAGTTTGTTAAGTACGTATTTATAATATAGTTTTAGTTCTTGTGATTTCAATGTGTTCTACTTTTAACAATTTTAGACTTTTAAACAGTGGTTCAGTGTGAGCATGATATTTGCTTTCATTAATAATTCGGACAAGTTTCTTTTGAAGTTTCTGTATTCTGTCACATTTGTAACCCCAAGCAGTAACACCGTAGTTTAAGTGTGGCAATATCAGTTAATTGTATAATAGAATCTTTATATTAAGAGGTAATAACTGTTTTAGTCTATTCAATACACCTAACGTCCTTGAAACCCTATTTGAAATTTTTTCAATGTGATTTTTCCAGTAAAATTGTTCATTAAAAGTTATTCCAAGAAAACTAAATTGTGCAACAGCCACCACGACCCTCTCAACAACAGCAACACCCATAACGAACCTCCGAACAATAGCAACACCCATCATGACCCTCTCAACAACAGCAGCACCCACCACGACCCTCTCAACAATAGCAACACCCATCATGACCCTCTCAACAATAGCAACACCCATATTGACCCTCTCAACAAGAGCAACACCCATCATGACCCTCTCAACAACAGCAACTTCCATCATGACCCCTTGGACAATAGCAACACCCATCAAGATCCTCGGAGCAACAGCAACAGCCATCATGATCCTCTGAACAAAAGTAACACCCATCGTGACCCTTTGAACAACAGCAACACCCACACAGACCTTTGAACATCATCCACAGCCACCTGAGTCTTTGAACATCCACAGCCTCACAGACATTTGAACAACATCACAGCCACACGGCCCTTTAAACCACCTCCACAGCCCTACTCACCTGGTCCTTCAAACAGCCACTGGTCTCCTGCCGTTCTCTTCTCTCCGTTCTTGTCCTCGAAGTCAAAGACGGCTCTCAGGCGGAGGGCAGTGTTGGCTGGCACCACCTTGAGGGCAGTGACCCCCTGCTTGAGCACCTCCCCGGGGTAGAGAGGGAAGGGGTCCTGGGCGAGACGGATCTCCTGGTCCGCATGGAGCAATCGCGCTTGACCGGACGTGTCAAATGACACCTTCGCATCCTGGTTCCGCATCACTGGGTTCTCAATGATGCAGTAGTGACGTGGCGGCACGGTGATCATCTTCTCGGGCCCCAAGATGACCCTAAAACCAGAATGGTCAGTTGCTTAGTGGTATCACAGAATGGGCATTTGTCTTGCATCTGGGCCCACGCACCTGATTTTGTTGCTATTATATTTATAAGCACATTCTTCCTCATTATTACACACCAGTACTGATTTGTACCTGTTTCCAAAATAGGACAATAGGACAATAGTACATAGTATGATAACAGTGTATGGCAACAGTGACATTTTATCACATAAGTAGCATCAAATTGTTTATCTTACATATTATGTCTTTACATTTTAGAGATAAATCTTTTCTGCAATACACATTTTCACGTTGTCAAACATTCTGCACAGGGTTTGCATTAGATTGAGCTTGGTAAATAAACAAATTAAAACAACATTGTTAAAAATATGACCGTCAGTTTTCAGCTTGTGCACTGTGCAGCCATTATTCCCCTTAAAATGAAAGCAGTGCAATTTTCTTGGGATAACTCATTGAACATACAGTCCTTTAAGTTATGTTTCGTATAACTAAATGACTATTTTACAGCCAAACATTTATTACTTATTAATTTAATACAATTTCAATAATCTAAGGATCTACATAAAACATCTTACTGTTGTGATCTTCATCTTATATATTTGAATATACATAATTTTTTACGAGATAAAATAATCATGTTTTACAACATATAAAGAATGTTGCACTGTATATTTTGGCATGCCAAAAAACAACCAATAAAAATCGCCGTACACTGATGTTAATAAGAACCATGTGACCTGGTTGTGGAGGACCATACTTACCGGACATGGTCCTGTCGAATGAAGGTCAGGGGTCCCACCTGAAGACTCGTGACATTTGAGTTTTGGTCTAGTTCGTGCAAGTAATGATAGGGTGGGATACGAAACAACGTATCGTCATAGTTGGGCAGCAGTTTCTTCGAAGCCATCTTTGCAGGTCTGCCTTGTGTCTATATTCTAAGTTTCTGGAAAAAAAAATGAATGACCGATTAAAATAAATCAAATCAAATCGAATTGTGACATTTGTAATGCGCTGTTCCAACAATCGTTGCTCACAAAGCCGTACAAAATGTTCTGGAAAACAGGTAAGTCTGACGGTTAGATTTAAACGCAGTACACAATACTGTTGCTGATGCGAAATGCTGCGACAGCAACTTCCACAGTGTTGGGGCTGCCACGCGAAATGACTGGTTGCTCTATTATAACAATAATAAATTATAACAAATATTTTATTTCTCAATATTTTACCAGATGATAAATTTTGTCAATTTGTATATGCATATATGCATCATTTAGTATATTTACATGGGACAAGGCTCCTTGTTAATGCGTAAGAGTTACCAACTCGGAATTATGACTCGTTTGCTGTAGGTAACAAGGCAGATATAAAAGTTTGTATTCAGAGCTTTGTATTCAGCCAACAAATATATATAATCCATATAATACATATATATATATATATACAATGTGTAAATGATGTGCATTAGCCTATATAATTATAATACATAACTCAACCTCAACAGCAAAGGTGGGGGAACGAACCACACCAATAAACGTGATTGCCTACCCAATAACATCTATTCACGCTGCCATTTTACCTGTAAATGATACTAATACGTACAAACAGGAAGTATTGTAATGCCTGGATACATGTACGAGTTCGCTCCAGGCTGTGCCATGCATGTGCAGTGAAGCATTACATTTCATGCGCAGTAAGATATACACACAGTATGAACACAGCTATGTATATACCCAGTAACAGGCAGCTTGGTGGAAAGCACACTGCAATCAAAATAACCATGGCAGATTCGTGCATGCAAATACTGCTACATTATTATGCAATTACCCCAAGAAGGTTGTACCTAGGTACATCCAGGGGCCATTTGTAATTAAAAAAAAAAAATAATCTTGTTTGGTCTTCCTCCATTAACCAGTGTACGCATATAACCACATGGATGGTTCAAAGTCCCATTAATGGCACAGGTCTCGTTACCCTGCCATTTTCACACTAGCTGCCGAGTTCCTTGTAACAGCGTACGTAACATGAGATTTAAAACCAACATGCACAAACCACAGGTGTTATTTGTAAGTGTGACCCCCACACATATGGTGAATTTAACATATTAACCAGTAGTAATTTAGTTAGTAGCCATAATATTGTTGCAAAGGGTTGTCGCACTCAATACATTTGCAAATTATACCTACTGTGTAAAATTAGCAGTTTGGGGCCGGCATTGCAGTGATTATTTGACACTTGATTATGGAGGCTTACGCAATTAATAGCATCAGGTCTCAATATTTGTTGTTGGGGGCTTCATATATTTAGCCCCAATATTTCTATAGGGGTACAGTTGAAGTTTTTTGGAGCATCAACGGTTTTTTCACCACGTTCCAACACCTATGAGTTGCACCGCCAATGTTTTTCTTGATTTGTTCCACTATTTAACCAGCAGGGGTCAGAAACTGCTAATCTTTGGTTACAATCCTGGTGCCATATATGATACAGCACATGGACTGAAGACATGAATATATCTCAGCCATTGCCCCTGAAGGTGTGACCTAGATGAATGCTTAAGCACATATAAGTGTCATTTGGGGATAAATTACTATATGACAGTCAGCTGCCTCTTAGTCAGAGGCAGCGTCATACAAAATGATGAGGTCATTTCTAAAAAGGTTACCACCTCTCTAGGGGTGGACATATAACTTGCAAAATTGTGTATTTATTTAGCATGATGCATGGGTGGGTGGGTGGGTGGGGGGGGTCAGTCATCACCACATATCATAGGAAAAATACATTGTGAACTTACAAGACGACACTAGAGATAGTAGATATAAAACATGTTGTATCGATATGCATATGTGACATCTAACATGTGGTATCAAAGTAGTTCAATCAGTGATGTATCTACACATCATTATATATGCAGCGTCAAAGGGAAATCAAATCCTTGGATTAATTAGGCGAAATATAGCGTATAAGAAAAAAGAATTAATAGTACCGCTGTACAAAACAATAGTGAGGCCTCATTTAGAATATTGTATACAAGCATGGAGGCCATATCGCAAGAAGGACATAGATATGCTAGAAAGAGTACAGAGGAGAGCGACTAAAATGATACAAACTCTGAGGGATCTTAGTTACGAAATACGCCTAAAAGAATGTGGTTTAACAACATTAGAGACCAGGAGATTGAGAGGAGATCACATAGAAGTGTTTAAAATATTGAATGGTTATGAAAATATTGATAGAAACATTTTTTTCTCAGTTAAGAAAAATAGAAGGACCAGAGGACATGAAGCTACATTAGTAAAGGAGCAGTGTAGATTAGATATAAGAAAGTTCTCATTCTCACAAAGGACTGTAAATGAATGGAACAGATTATCTCCTGATTGTGTTGGTGCTAGTAGCGTGAATATGTTTAAAAATAAAATCGACACACACCTTAAAAAGGCGGGATACATGTAGATAAAAAGTATTGGACTCTCGATACGCCAAAAGGCTTCCTTGTCCACCTGCCATCCAGAGTAATTTTCTGGATGGCAATCTTGTTAAATCTTGTTAAATATGCTGGTGAATAAACATTCCAGTTTATAGCACTTATACAAACTGAAATGTACTGCGCTTGGCACAACCATGTCATCTCAATACATATCAGTGCCCCTTCTTTCATCAGTTATACGATAATATTAATAAATATGCTGCGCATGTTTATTAAAAAGTACTGACCGACAGACAAAGTACTAACGCAGTTTGCAAGTCAGCATTTTACCTGAACACGACAAGTAACTACAGTGTATATTTACCCGGTATATATATCAGCAGACCCCACCCTCTGTACCCCACCTACTTCATGTGGGGTGTAATCCACAATTAACACGGGCCAGAAAACATGCATACACACCCCAACAAACCTTGTCCAATAGAGCTTCAAGTTGACCACTGCTTGTGTCCAGGTGGTCACTCGCTATGTCCAGCTAACTCTCTAGTTTCCAGCTAGATTTGTCCCAGCATGTACGCAGGATCCTATGTACGCTGTACATGTGTCAGTACCTCACCAGCATGTGACAGACCTGGCCACTCCCAGCACAGGATACCTGTAGCTGACTGGGCTGTTTCTATTGATCTACATTGCACCATGCCTGGCAATGAAGGCATGCAGCCAACCCTGACCACGGCATTGTCCATGCAGTGTATGTAGCATGGTAAACATATGACTCATGCATAAGATTACTTGTACATAGAACCATGGCCTTGATGTCTCATAGCCAAGATCTTAGACCCCCAAATACACAAACCCTAGCAGCTGGCCTTTACGCAGCAGCAAATTTTTTTCCTGTCCAAAAATATCCAGGAAGATATGAAGTTAACGCAAGGCATCAACACTACACCAGATGGAAAGAAAATGGCCAGGATTGATTTCTGACATTGATAACCAACATAAAAGCATAAAATATTTACAAACAAATGTTGGCCAATAGGTCATTACCTCATTTACCTAAACATACCGCTACAACCGCTAGGCCTACATTATGGGTATGAACAGTAACATACCAAGATAGAACTATGAAATACAAGTCACATGGTACAACAATTGTATCAATACAACAGTTTTTCAACTAATACAAAGTAAGATAATATGCGTGTGGGGGGGCATTCTGCCCACTACTCACAATGGAGGAGAAAAAAACCTTGGGGCAAAACCTCATGTACAACTGAAAAACAGGGAAAAGTGTCCAATGTTGTCAGGTATGTTTCGTGCCGACTCTCTATATCATGACCCAATATGGGTATGCAACCTAAAACCCCACTAGAACAATAATACAAATTCTATCTTTAACGTTTAAACGGTAGGTGCACGGGGAGGAGGAGGAGATGTACTTCTTGATATTAAAGCAATGGAACACGTCTAAACACTACACAACCTGAATTCTTGTGTGCTGAAATTATCCATCGTGCGAATCATGTGGTCCTTCTGCGCTACACTGGTTGGCTAGGAAACTATTACGCACTTATTGTGCAACAGCTGTAACTATGTGGACAATCTAGATGATGGACTATAGCCAGGTCAGAGTACACACCCCCACAGCAGGATGGCTTATATTAGCAGTGTCACCACTCCTGTAAAGCTCAGTATGAAGTCTAACTTCATACATCCATTTACGCAAGGCACCAACACAACACCAGATGGAATGAAAATGGCCAGGATTTATTTCTGACATTGATAACCAACCTGGTAGGCTAGTCGAAACATGAACGCATAAAACATTTACAAACAAACGTGGGCCACACATTTTTAAAGCATAATGGACAAATAAATAGGAGTGAGAGTTAATAATAAATAAAATTGTTTTGCTCCCCAAATTTCCACCCATTCAAAATGAACTGAGCCTGTCTACATGACGGGTGGATGGCTATTTAGATAGAGTTATGCCTGGCAGCTGATAAAGAAATATTACCAACCATGTAGCTACAATCACCATGTTTAACTGCAGTTTAATCTTTATAAGCTTAGGTGGCAATGACAATATTAAAATGTGCTTTACATCTGATAATGTATTTGTCAGTTTTTTAATGAAATTTACTAAGGTGATTAAATGCAAATTAATTAAAATCTGAAAGACTGCGAAATGAAACTTTTTATTCCCAATTTAAATTAAATATCTAAAAAAGTCCCGATATTCAACAATTTTTGTACCCCCCCCCCTCCGTCAACCCTTTTCAAGCCCCCTTTTGGTCATGCTTTTTTGTACATTTTCTGCACAGTTTGTTGTGTCACCTAGCATTTGTTGTGACGTCACCGCAGGTAGCACTGCTAGGATTTAGAATGGCGCGCATCTATGCGGGTTGGTGTTTCAGGCCGTACCTAAATTTATATATTTTTGTATATTACGGTAAAGATAATATTCTTACCTACAAATGCATGTTGGAATTTTGTTTACTTTTTGAGTTTTTGCTGTTTGAACATTGCGAATGCTCAAACTTGCAATGTGATTTAATATTTGTTGATATCACAGTAAATAATAATCTTGTCTACACGTTTTTCGCTGGATGTACCCAGGATTTGTTTTTAGTTTTTGAGTTACTGCCGTTTGAACATCGCTAATGCTTAATCTTGCAATGTATACGCGTTAGCGGACATAATGCAAGGTTGAGTATTCGCGATGTTCAAACGGCTATAACAAAAAAAGTTAACACAATTCCTATGTACATCCAGCAACAACTTTGTAGTTAAGAATACTATCTTTACGGTGATATCAAACAATATTAAATTCCGCGATTGCAATTTCATGTACAGTCTGAAACAACCGGTCGTACCACTGCTCACTGTGCTAAAGGACAGGACATGTTCAGTGGCCCTGCCTGTGGTGGCATCAACAACACCTGACGGGCTGCGACATGCAAATGACCATGTTTGAGCGGGCCTAGTGACATGAGTTTGCAGTGAACGGGCTTCATATTTGACACATTACTTGACAAGAATATTAAGTTTATGTATGTAAAGTTTCAAAGACATTTAAAATTTAATTTCACTTAGTCTTTAAAATAGGCAAACATGTCCCCATGTATAAATTCATATACTGATCATCGACAAATAAGTACTACCCCGGGGGGGTAGTGATGATAAAAAATTAATGATTATGCATATTAGCATTACTGGCCTGAGAAATGTTGTAAATTCTAAACTCACTAGATGGCAGTCCATATAATACTAATAACGTTATCTTACATGTGTTAATACTAAATAATTTAATATATATGCATGTGTATAATAGTTAACACAACACATGAAGGCATCCGTGTCGAATTATAAGGCATACAAACTAACACATAACGCAGGGAAAGCAGTGATATATGTGATCTCTATTCTACCTTAATTTGTACACAAATGCAAATAAAGTAATGGAACATGGGACAAATATTTGCCTAGTGACTCCGTGTATGTAGTGAGGCTTAACGGTCATGTCACGGCCTGGGTCAGCCAGATTACAAAGTTTGTAATAAGCCAAGTTGGCTCAATAACTTTCTACATATTTTTGACTTGAATTTCTGTATAAATCCATAACATGTTTTCGGCATGTTACATCCTTAGTTAAATTGCCTCAAGTATTCCTAGTCCGACCAAGTGATGCCACCTACCATACTACTAAATATTTATGTAGATAAAAAATCTCCTGTGTTTTGTAAGAAATCTGCTTAGAACTACAAGATTTGTTCTTCAGTTTTTATTAGTTTGTCATCAGAATTTGTAATGGCATGGTGAATACATACTTTATCATAATTTGTAATGGCATGGTGAATACATACTTTATCATAATTTGTAATGGCATGGTGAATACATACTTTATCATAATTTGTAATGGCATGGTGAATACATACTTTATCATAATTTGTAATGGCATGGTGAATACATACTTTATCATAATTTGTAATGGCATGGTGAATACATACTTTATCATAATTTGTAATGGCATGGTGAATACATACTTTATCATAATTTGTAATGGCATGGTGAATACATACTTTATCATAATTTGTAATGGCATGGTGAATACATACTTTATCATAATTTGTAATGGCATGGTGAATACATACTTTATCATAATTTGTAATGGCATGGTGAATACATACTTTATCATAATTTATACATCTGAAACAAACCAATATTAAAATGTGGTAAGGTAGTATTTTACCAAGTCTCCGCATTGAAATATGTAATTCTGCATGGTAATATTAGGGGGCTATTGTTTTTCGTCAAATACGTATATACAATTTAAATGTGGTGGTCATGTGATACACCTGTAATGTCATTCTGCCGATGAACACTGCGAGAAGCAGTCAAAATATTCAAAAGAAGAGAACAAAGTTTCTTGTGAGGTAATTATGTTATAAATTTTAATGTATTTTAAGACACACGTTTCTGGAAAATACGACATATTTGGTGTTTTGTTCCACTGTCAGGAATGTTGTTTAATGTGACCTGGTTAATGGGTCTGCAAAATGAATGAAACTATGAAAACTGTCCAAAATGATATGTCCCAATGAAAGAATAAGGGATTGAGTTTTACGTTCATTCCAATCACAATTATACTAAGCTAACAATAGCTTCCAGTCTGGGCCAGTAATTGATTGTAATCTGAAGTTCACACATAGCCAGATTATTGATTGCCTCCTTACTACTGCATATCACCTGGAATCAATAAGGGCACAAGGAATGATTTCAATTATGCATCATTTTAATGACAACAACAGTCCGACATGACATTGCTCACTACGCTTGAAACACAAAACATTCAATCAGTTGAAGATGCAAGTATACAAGACCATTTCAATCTGTTGATGAAAGTAATTACGAGTGGGTTCCGTATGTGCACAATACAGAGTCTTTAAGTTCTAGTAATGTGAATGGCTGTAGTAGAGTGCATCACAAACATGTAGGAGTCTAGGAGAACAACATAGTGAATCACATATAAGCCATACAATCAATGGCATATATGGTAAACACAATTAGTCACCGACAGTCAATCTTCGGCACATGTAAAGATCTTGTACTTTTGTTTAGCATGCGCTCTTTTTTTCAGTTTTTCTTCACTCTTTTCGATGTAAGTCCCGCCCATCTCAGTCTGCTTCCAACTACTTTCATTTTTAGGTGTTTCTTTATGCCAATCTCCTGTCTCAGTTCTTTCATGTTCCTTCCATCTTCTCGGGTTGTGTTACATATATGCTACCGAGTTCTGAACCAGTTTCAGTTGTTTTCTGTTACCTGTAGCTTCATCTGTCAGCGTCAGTGTTCCCAACTCTCATATGTATATAGGCTGGTGCCACATATGAGTCCAACGCCTTGCCTTTTTGTTGTTTCTTCAGTTTTATGTACGCCCCTTATTGCTTCCTTCAAGCTCACACACAATGACACTGTTTCTTCCAAGTATACAAAGCTAGCCATTTGTTTAATGGTCTTTCCATCAACTATACTTGTTTGCAAATCCAGCTCCTGTTCACCAATCCACATTACTTCAGTTTTCTCCAGATTCAATCAGAGGCCCTGCTTTCTAATCTAAATTATTACAATGCTTTCTACAGTTCCTCGTTGCTGAGTCACCGGTATCTTCCCTTTAAATGGAAGTAATCTATTCCTAGTTTTTCATTTATTAATTAATATTATAACTATACTAACTATGTTGAAGGTATACTGCCCATCAGTTTGGGTTTAGTAAGGCCGTAACAAATGGCAGGAATTTGAATGTACGACCAAGGTAACAGGCCGAATTGGGCTGGGTTAACTGTTATAGCCTTAAATATGACGTTCAACTTTCCCACGTTCAACACAGCAGACTTCCTGTTACAAATAACCATGCTTATGAACAGACTGGGTCTCTTTAAAGTTCTTCCTGTTCAAGATATATTTCCATTGACCAGGTTCAACACCACAATGATAAGCAGGAGACTCAAGGCACCTTCCTGTTTGAGGCCTAATCCTACTCAGGCACAGATCCAGGGGCGGGTGTGGGGCATATGCCCTGTTTTGCTTGAATAAGCATCAATGGTGGGTTTACAGGTGCACAGACATGTTTTGCGGACTGAGGGAATGTGGGGGGGCGGTGGCCTCATAGGGGTGGGGGGTTCAGCAGGCGTTTTTATTTTGTGAGCCCCAGGGGATGTGGGTGGCCACATCATGTATAATAAAATAAAATGGCAAAGACAAACAAAATAAGCACTTGTTGGAACATGTGTGTATATATATATATTTATATATATACATATATATATATATGTATATATATACATATATATATATGGGTCAATCCATTTCAAATCACCCAATGGATTTAACCCCACCACCTCAGATTTTGCTGTAACTTTATATTTTGGGTCATTGTGGGTGGGAAAGACGAAATACTGAATATTTCTTGCATCGGACCAGAAGTTTTGAAAATATTGCCCCCCAAAGCTTGGCATTATTTTTCATATTGAAATGTATTAAAAGTTGATGACCTTTTAACTTTGTATTTGACCTTGTGGATCTTGCAACCTTGAAATGACCTTCAGTCAGAATTGTAGCCGAGGATGTTGGCTACAACATATACAAAATCCAGAGGTGTAATATTTGTTATTTGTCTTCAAAATACAATGAGTTGAGCACCAAAGCTGATCCACCTGAGTTGGTATCTATATCGGTTGCTGAATTTGAAATGACAGAACAGTTACCTGTGGTGTCCTTAGTGATAAGGAAACAAAGCTACGTGTGCTGTGTCTACGACAATATGCCATGGCAGGCCTGGTCGAGGATATTTCAGATGAGATGGGGGAAGTTCATGCACCCTAATGGACCTGCAAAGCTTTTTCATTGGCCTCGAAAAGAGGACACCTGTTGGATTTATGAAAAAGACATACTATGTTTGATTGAAACAACCTCCCTCGCAATGTCAACCAGAATGTACTATATCAGCAAAACTGACTCGACAAAAATAGCTGGACTATGCCAAAAGTGGATAATTGATCAGTGAATAAGACATACATGTACCGGGTATTTTGACTGGGTTGAGTAAGACTGTGTCTGTATGAAGGAATCAGTTTTATTCAGCATCATATTTAGAATTATGTTCCACTTCTCAGGACCTAATTGTTGAATAAAGGAGTTTGCTTAGGGTTCATTCAAGTTCCATGTATACAAAGCCAACCGTGTCCATTCAACATACCGGTTGGTATGTATAATTAACAAAACATGCATTAAACCTTCAGACATGTCAGATGTGCCTACTTTTATTGTATTTTGAAGACAAACAATAAAATTACACCTCTGGAATTTTTATATGTTGTAGTCAACATCCTCGGCTACAATTCTGACTGAAGGTCATTTCAAGGGTTGCGAGATCCACAAAGTCAAATTCAAGGTCAAATGCAAGGTTAAAAGGTCACCAGCTTTTAATATACTTCAATAAGAAAAATAATAACAAGTTTTGGAATCCTTAGCCAATTCCCTTTCCAATGATACCAAGTTTATCAAATTTGGTCCACTGGTTGCTGAGACACATGGGTCTAAAGATTGGCAGCCACATCCATTTTTGCAGAAAAAGCCAAACTTGGGGGAGGATATTTCCAAAACTACTGGTCCGATGCAAGAAATATTCAGTATTTCGCTTTTCTCACCCATAATGACCCAACATACAAAGTTTCAGCGAAATCTGAGGTGGTGGAGTTAATTTTATAAATTTATTTTGGGTGATTTGACATGGAATGACCCATATCTGAAGTGATTCATTATGTTATGAAGTAATGAAACAAAAAGTTAAACAGGGCTGGATGAAGACGAAAGAATGGCTTGTTGGATTTAATAATTAAAAATACATTAGTCATTACTGGCCATTAGATGTAGGCGTCTATCATGATGCACCTACGGGTCACTGTGACATCATATTGATTATGGTCGATTCATGCATGTAAATCAATTAACACTCTTTGTCATTATTGTTATAAACTTATAATTCAGCAAGCTTGCAGCAGCCTTAGAGTTTGAACTTATAGGAGGTTAGCCTATGTAGATACTGTAATGCGAGTATATTCACACAAGAGAATCCGACCAGGTCCAGGAAGTTGCCTTTACTTTAGTCAATAATAACACTCGATCTTGACCTGGCTCAGCCTCATTGCCCTCAGGCTCAGCCTCAGGTTTTCTGTTTCAGTGTTCGGCTTGAATCCTTGATCGAACAAGTTGCGGTGCGTCATTAAATCATAAATGCCAAAATGTGATATTATAATGACGTTGTCATGTGTTCTCCACACACATTTCACATCCATCAACTGTTGCCGGACGCAGTCGCGCGCTATTAACTAAAATAATCGCATTTAAACAATTGACATTACCTGCGAACAGGAAGACTGCAGATTTGCGTTTCCCAGCGACGTATGCTTGCTAGGCCGGCCACGTCATGTGATCACCACCTGACCTGCTAATCAGTAAAGTAAGTTACCTGGGTGCCGTGAGGTGGGAGCACTGTTTGTGCTCCGTCGCATCTCTGCTTGACGAGTTGAGGAAGACTAGCGAAAGATGGATTATAAACGGCAGTACTCAGTCAACAACAATGCCCATACGCGCGGCAAAAGTTAACCGTGGTAAAATTTGGGTACCCCATTCGGGGCGTATTTTTACATGCAAAGTGGGACATATTCAGTGGTCCCCCTATCATCATCATCACCATCATCATTGTGCAGCCGTAGTGTCCCGTGGTTGGGCGAAGGCCTTAGCATTTCGTTTCCAAATCTGCCTGTCTTGCGCTATCCTCTGCCAGATGGTGCCCTTCGTTCGTCTCTCCACCGTCTCGCTGGTCTTCCTCTAGATCGTTTCCCTTCGTAAAGTCTCCAGGTTGTGATATGCGATGTCCATCGGTTATCTCGTAGTCTGCTAATGTGTCATGCCCAGGTCCACTAGCTTCTGTCTTCTGATTTGTTTTATCACGTCTATGACCTTTGTCTTCTGTCTTACCCAGATGTTTGTTTTTCTCTACCGATGTGTGATGTTTAACATACATCTTTCCATCTTTGTTTGTGCGGCTGCTAACTTGTTAATTCTTTGCCTGGATGGTGAGTGCCCATGTTTCCGCGCCGTATGTCATCACTGGAAGTATGCATGAGTTGAAGACTTGTCTCTTCAAGCAGGTTCCAAAGTTACCCTTGAAGATGTCCCGGTGTTTGGCGAAAGCTACCCAGCCGGCAGTGATCCTTCTTTGTATCTCCTTGTCTTGGTTTTTGTCTCTGATACTGTATCTATAATTTATAGACGTAGCTTTCAACGTTCTCTATCTGCGTCGTGTTGATATATATTGGTGTCATTTTCTAGCATCACTTTTGTCTTCGAGATGTTCATCCTTAGACCTTGTTTTTCACTTTCATCAGCTAGCTTCTGCAGCATGTTTTGTAGTTCTATGACTATGTCGTCGGCGAAGCGAAGATGGCTGAGATATTCTCCGTCTATCCTCAAGCCTCTGGTTTCCCAGGTCAGTCTTCGGAATATGCTTTCCAGTGTTGCCGTTGTTACTACATCTGTTCAGGCCTCACTGTATAGACGCTAGCATATTCAGGCAGAACAGAGACGATAGTTCTAGTAAACCAACTTTATTAAACGTGGCTGCTGCGACAAGGGAGCGGCCTGTTATTCTACTTTCTGGGGAGACGTCATTAAGCGATATTGTTACATCCCCTCCGTTTTACAAGCAACATGTACTCAACCAAAACGTACAAACGTATTAAAGTAACCAACTCATTACGTCTATGGATCAGCATCAATGTTTCGTATTGGTATAAATAAAATAAAGTTGCCAAAACCTGAATGCAACATAACTGAATCACGAAACGTTCCAGCTAACACTAAACACTACATAACACACTATTTCACAACAGCAGCAACATTCCTGATGTCATGCTAAAACCAAAATGGCATGGTCAACATGCAAATGCTCAATAATGAGAATAGCACCAGACAACATGTCATGCTCATACGAACATGTAAAACACGAACATATGGAATAGGATGGAACATCCACAAGACAACACACTTGCGTATCTGCATCAATCATATCTGTACTCATCAATGTTCATGTAAGTATCATCAGCTGTTCATTTAGACACAACATAGTCCTTGTATGAACACATGGATGGAGCATCCACAATTTAACAGACATGCGAGTCCGCATCAATCAAGTCTGCACTCATCAATGTTCATGTAAGTATCATCAACTGTTCATTTAGATACAACACAGTCCTTGTATTTGCTGGGTAGCTTGGACTTGTTGATTCTCTCGGACTTCCTGGGTGTCGTTGGACGTACCGGAGGGTGTGGTGCTGTCTGGTCACTCTGGTGTTGTTGTTCAACCGGTGTGTTCGGCTGAATTTCAACTGATGTGTTGGCCCGAATTGGGTCAACTGGAGTGATTAGATGATCATCTTGGGATGGGATATCCATGCATGGACTCCTCAACCAACACATGAGGTGGTATTTCGTGTGTTCTTCTTAGGTGTACACGGTTGCGCCTGTACACTGTTCCCTCACTATCTTCAACTTCATAGGACCTTTCATCCAGTCGTCTCACCACCTTCGCTTTCTTCCATGACTTGACTCCAAGCTTGAACGGCTTCATTCAGACGGTATCACCTTGATGCAGATGTGGGAGATCTGTAGCAGATTTGTCATAGTACTTGGCTTGACGGCGTTGTGTCCTTTTCAGCATATCTGTTTCATGTTGCTGCACAGACGACCGCGACTCCAGAAGACTTTGAGCTATTGGAAGAATTGTTTTCGTCCGCCTACCTAGTAGCCTCTGTGCAGGACTACTCTCCATTCCTTGAGTTGGGGTGTTGCGGATATTCAGCAGTGCTAAATATTTGTCATCACCAGCGCATTGTGCTTTCTTGATAATCTTCTTTGCAGCTTTCACCGATGATTCCACCTTGCCGTTTGAGCGACTGTGGTGTGGAGATGTCGTCACATGTTCGAATCCCATTTCTTACTGAAATTAGCAAACTCGTCTGACACCAGTTGTGGACCATTGTCAGTAACTACAATGTCCGGAATTCCCATCCTTGTAAAGTGAGCTTTGAGCTTTGTGATTACTGCCTTGGAGCCAGTGGTTGGTAGATAGTCTATTTCCCAGAAGTTTGATCTGTAGTCAGTGGTGACTAGGTAGTCCTTTCCTTGGTAAGAGAACAGGTCGACACCGACCTTCTGCCATGGACGGTCCGGCACATCATGGCTCATCAGAGTTTCCTTAATCTGAGAACGTTCGAGCTCACGACAGGCTTCACACGTTTGGATGTACTCTTTGATTTCTGCATTCATGCCAGGCCAGAACACCAACTCCCTTGCTCTTCTTACGCATCCTTCAATGCCAACGTGGCCTAGGTGAACATCCTTCTTAATTTGTGATCTCATGGATTGTGGAATCACAAGTCTTTCGCCGCGGAACACCAATCCATCAGTGACGGCCAACTCATCTCTGAAGTGGTAGTAAGGCACAGCAGGTGGCGGCACATCTGGTTTCTCGGGCCAGCCATGTTGCAGGACAGCTGTCATCACTTGTAGAGTGGCATCTTGCTCGGTGGCATTACGAATGTCCTGGACAACATATTCTCTCATGGATAAATAGTTCACAGCGCGGATAGCTTCGAACTCAGTGGTCGGTTGTTCCTGTCCAGCTGGCAGGAAGGCACGTGACAGCGTGTCAGCGAGATACATCTTCTTGCCTTCCAAGTACTTGACATCAATGTCATACGCAAGTGCACGTAGGAGCATGCCCTGTAGACGCTTGGGTGCTCTGTCCAGATGTTTCTTTGTTATTACCTCTAGTGGCTTGTGGTCACTGTAGACAAGGATGGGGCGACCATAGGTGAACTGATGCCACTTCTCAAGAGCAAAGACGACGGCCAGCATCTCTTTCTCTATAATGGCATATCTGGTCTCTGTGTCAGTCAAAGCACGACTGGCGTAAGCAATTGGTCTTCCTTCCTGAAGTAGTGCACATCCCAGGCCATAGTTGCTAGCATCACTTGAATGAATGACCAGTTGCTTACTCGCGTCAAAGTAAGCCAGAGTGGGTGCCTCAGCCAGGAGTTGTTTCAGTGTTGTGAAAGCTTTCTTCTGAGCATCTCCCCACATCCATGCAACATCTCGTTGTACAAGAGCAGCAATGGGACGGAATACATCGGTCAACTTGGGTACGTATCTCGCCAGGTAAGTTACTGTACCTCTTAGCCTCTCCACAGCTTCCCTGTCACACGGACTCTTCATCTTCAGAACAGCTTCGACCTTGGATGGGTCAGGTTTCAGACCATCAGCTGTGACAACATGGCCTAAGAACTGGATTTCATTCTCATTGAAGCGACATTTCTCACGGTTCAGTTTGATCCCATGTTTCTTGCATCTTTGGAGCAGCTTCTGGATCTTGACACAGAGATCAGAGTCATCGTATCCATGGATGATAATATCATCAGCAACACAGTGAACATTCTCTAATCATGGGATAAATAAATATTTCCTGTCCCTGTTCTTGTTCCTGTTATCATCAACAGCCTTGCCACATACTGCTGAATATATCGTCAACAACTTTGTCGTCAACCATCGGATCATCGACAGCTTTAATTGCCTTCGACACCAGTTGGAAATTACCTTAAAGAGAAACTCCCACCAAGACCAAAACTATCCCGTCCATGCCCGAGGTCACGTTTTGCAGAAACAGTCACGGTGTTGACTTCGTCTTCTTACAAGAGCTGAAGAGCAAACTTGTTGACCGAGAGTTAGCTGTATGGGAAGGCGAACCAAAATAGCGAAGCCAATGGGGAAGCTAAAGGGGAAATCACGAGGGATGAACAACAGAAGCAAGATCGCAATGACGAAATCAAAGAGAAGAAGCGCCACCACCAACAGTGAGAGGAAGATTGGCCGTGTGTCATTTGCGGCGAGCCGGCCATGGACAACGTATCTCAAATCAGCACATCTCGGAAGGTGATATTGTCAGTTGCCCACAATGGCTGAACACAAGGATTGCCAAGTTTCATATATCCAAACTACGAGTACAGTAGTGACTGAACGACGGTGCTAATTGCTAGTTGCATACCGTTATATAACTTGAATTGTTCTAAAGTTACATGATCTGCATGCATGTAATGTCATATTACCTAACAATGAAGGTGTATCATACACTATAGGTTAGATGCATATTTTGGATGAGATAAAACAATAACACAGTGGCGCGGGAACGAAATTCATATTGGGGTGGGGGTACCGGAGCTTCAGCACCCCTGACAAAAAATTGCCGCCACAGATCTTCACATCTTCCTTCACCTTGTGACTATCTCGGTTGGCTCAATTGTGACAACATCGGAAGATGGGGGAAGGGGAGGAGGTGCTGTTGGAATTGTTTCGCCGCTGCGCCGCTATAACTTCACCTTCTCCGCTGCCTCGGCTGTGAACTCCTGACATCCGAACACAGGGAGACAGTGTTGTTAAAAATGTTATTCTTTATGTCGCGTCGCTGCTGTCAATTTACCTTCTCCAGCTTCTCTCCGCTGTCTCAGCTGAAATGATGACATCCCAAGACGGGGAGGAGGGGGTGGGGGTGGAGGGTGATTTAGAAAAACATTTCGCCGCCGCGCCGCATATTACTGGGAGGAGGGGCAGAAAACCATATGTCTGCCCTCCAATAGCATAAACCTTTAACATTCGACAAAAATACACATCAATCGTCTCATAAAATTTACATTTCCACCCGCCATTGACGCTCGATCGCCACAAAAACTAACATTCCTCAGGACAATATTTGTAATTAACTATTATAAAAGTTATTGTTGTAAAATGTCAATAATACTTTGAACAATCATAGCTTAACCACACGGCAACTGTATAACAGCACCAGGACGTCAAAATGAGAAGCTTACGAATAACTATGCCCATTTTTCCTTAAGGGGGCTTCATGTTTCACCCTACCGTACCCCTCAGTCATATCAACTTGCGCCCCAATCCTGCCACGTGATGTGTTTTCTTGTGATGCATTGTTCTTTCATGTACATAATGGACAACATAAATAAAAGGGCGAAGTCCTGAAAGGACACTGTCAACGGTAAAGAAGAATTTATTGAGAGAACAACCTAGTTGGGATCAAAGTCTTTGTGGAAATTAGCCAATTGCACTATACAAAGGCAATGTACTGGTGACCATATCTCAAAAGGTACAGGCGGATCCAGGGGGCCTAGAGGTCTTAGGAATACTGCGTCCTTGCAGACCTTTTATAATGGGCCCATGGGTCCACGCGGCAGTGACCCCTAGCTATACCGTTTATTATAATAATAACAATAAGCTGAAATTGCGGTGGCGCGGCAGCGACAAAATTGAAAATATCGACTACAACATTTGATTCGGCCACCAGTGGAGGTTTTTAGAGGAAAGTCCTTAACTATTAAATGACACTTTTGTTAAACAGGACATATAGGAAGTACCTATAAAGTATAGCGTATAGGCCCCTACGCGAGAATATAGGCCTACTTCGCTATAAAAGACACTTGTGTTCGTCCATGCGTGTATGTATGCGTGCGAGTGTGTGCGCGAGTGCTCGTGCACGTGTGTGCGTGCGTGCGTGCTAATCTGTTTCCTGATCCCTTCCCTATAGGCGCTCGCTCCGCAAACTTCGTGGCGCCAAACCAGAGGTGCCAAGCCGTGTATTGGTGATAGTGGTGACATCTGGTGGCATATTTGATATAATCGTCTTGGTATATCGGGTGATCTAAAAACAGATGTACGACGGAGTTTTGCGCCGTTTCCAAAATGGAGTGAAAGGATAAGGACGTTTGTTATCCACCGATGTAGACCCGTATTTACACAGCTACCTTCAATGTCAGTAACATCCACATCACTGTAATAAAGTATTAAAGTTAAGTTGTTGATGTGATATGTTGTTGATGTGTCAATGCTCAACGACGCGGCAACGGTCCAGCCTCCAGGGCATTGGCACTGGCTCAGTCCAGGCCAGGAAAATTTCAGCCTTCAACCTCAGGCTCACCAAAAAGGCAAAAACCTCAACTGCTCTCACACAACACTCACTGACACTGGTCTTGGGATCCCCAACTGCACACACTGTTGGCTTAGGCTCAACAAAAAACTCCATCCCTCGGAGTCAGACTCGGTCTCATTTAATTTTTGTCATTGCCACCACGTGTGCTCGCTTCGTTTTCTCTGTTTACATCACATACAATAATATTGTATGTGATTTAAACACACTTCTATTTTATAGAAGTTTGTGAAACCCTACCGGCCACCCCAAGTCGCTCGCCAACCTTTTAACGCCAGAATACTCCATTTTGATGCCAACTCCAATTATCATGGTCACCAATAAATCCTCCATCCAGTGTGTTCACAAAGCCAACTTTTCATGACACACAGATGTGTATTTATTAAACAAAAACAGTGTTTTAATGAACCGGGAATCTTGTCTGACTCGTTCGCGACCCCTCGCGGCACACTGTGTTTGCAAGCTATTCACCTCTATATAAATTCCGTCCATTGCAAAACCCCTTCCCCGTGGTGACAGTTATGGGAACATTGTCTTTCTACTTAACCTGTCAGTCAGGGTGTGGTCTCCATGAAATGGTGGATGTGGCTTTGCACTGGACAGCGTGTTTGAGGAAGTGATGGAATTTGTACAGGGGTGAATAGTTCGCAGACTCGGGATCGTGAATGGGTTGGGGGAGATTCCCAGGCCATTTCTGGTTTTGGCCTTGGCTATCTTCAGGAGCTTGTTGGTGAAAGTTGTGAGTGCAGTCATTAAAACACTTTGTAGTAAATACGGATTGGTGTGCGCAAAAAGTTTGCATTGTGAACACATTGGTTGGAGGATTTATTGGTGACCATGATAATTGGAGTTGGCATTGAAATGGAGCAGTTCTAGTATTAAAAGGTTAGGGAGCGGCTCAGTGTGGCCGCTAGGGTTTCACACACTTCTATATTATATGTGATGTAAACAGAGAGAACGACGCGAGCACGTGTGATTGCCACTGTCTCTGGGACCTTCAGCTGCACCAGTGCACCCCCTCATCTCACCAACAACCTCCAACTGCTCAAAAGACTACAGACCGGGATATTTTTTTTTTTTCAGAAAAAGTTGGAGACCCCCAAACAATTCAGGAAGGTTTCATGTATAGTGACTATAGTCTGGTGTGAAGTGTGAATACAAAACACAATCCCTTCGCACCCAGAGGCAAAGCCAATGCCACAGTAGCAATGCCCAGACAAATGCAGGCAAGCAATTCTTGCTTGTCCCAGTCAACTAGACTTAGGCTAAAAACAAATAGGGTATGGGAGTCCTACAATTATTTTTTAAATATAACTTTTTTGAGTTATGTCTGTCTGTCTGTTACTGTGTGTCGTATGAAAAGTAAAATGTAATTTGGTTGATGTTTGTAAGTGAAATTTTAGCAAAGATTCAGCTGTTGTCTGTTGACAGTTTGGAATATTGTTAAAATTGTTGTAAACTTTTTTGTCAATTTACAGTACAAATGCCAAATATCTCATTTTGCATATAAATCGTCAGAAAGTACACATTAAAATGTTTGAGTGTTAAATAATACTGTCTTACATCTGACGCAATCAATTAGTTGTTACACTCTTCTTTTTAAGGTTAGTGTGAAAATCCCGACAGTCGAGGAATAACTTCACAGTTGTGGCCTGTGGGGGTGTGCATGGGTTTAAAAAAGTTAAATGTTACACAGTTCGGAAACATAATAATAATTTAGAATAAAAAATATTCTAAATATTCAGTACCGCTGGATAAAAGATGCACATCACAACGATCGGGGCTATTGTTGAGTAGGCAACCAGTTCTTCATGGAGGACATGAAGACTGGAAGGGACTGGGCTTTGAAGGAGTCTGATGGAAGTGAGTTTCTCAGTCTGAAGACGTAATGACATAACACTGTATATATATAATATATATTTATAGAAAATTGGCATATCAATAATTTTTTGGCAATTGTTTTGTTTTCACAGCACACAACACCAATGAATCCATTAATGTGTCGGCCATGTTTGTGCCGACTACTGAAGCTGGGGGCAGCAGTGCAACTCGCGGCCAACTTCCATGCCCTCAGAGGGGCAAGCTCGCCAGCTGCTGCAGCCAGGCTTAGTTCAGTGATTGGGACAGCTCAGATTGTCAAAATCATTGGTGTCGCCCCAGGATGGCTGAAGCTTGAGTGTTGGTGGATGCCAACAGTGACTAGCGGAAGGTCTTTCACTAAAAGTCTTGCTGCAAACAGCCGTAATGAAGACACTGGCAGTGAAACTGTGGAAGGTTAGTTTGTGTGTTTGATAATGGTTTATTATAAAAGCCATGATACAATACATTCGATGGTACATTGTATACATATATCATCTTAGTTCCTATAATGAGAGGTGCTAAGCCACCGAGTGGCTGATTTTCCCTCTCAGTACATGCAGTACACATGTAATTTCATGGTGCAAGTTTAAGCAGTTTAATGAAAAAGAAACAGTTTGTGCTGTTGAAGAAAAGAAAAACAGCAACTTAAATCACAGCAATACTATTCTCGTGAATATATGCATTACGATTTTAACAATAAAAGTTAATTATCTAAGACACTAGTATTGTTTACTGACAAACCATGTGTGTTGATATGAGGTGAATACTTTCTTCTTTAATAATAATGTGTGGTCTTATATAGTGCTGGTATCTGTCTAGAAACAACATTATCAAAGCAGATGTTTTGGCTCCAACTAATCCAGCATCCGTATGGGTTTCTACAGCTCAAGACCATTGGCTCTATGGGTCCACATCAGGTTTTTCCATTTCCCCAAGTGGAGCCTTTTACTTCCCGTCACACGGAGACCAGATAGAATGGACATTGATTTTTAGTCTGTTCCAGAAGACATTATGCCGTCCTGTACAATGAGTCTACATCTGGGTGTTGTAGATTTCGAAGTTGACGAGAATTTGCTGAGTGATAAGAAGTATAGCAAGCTGTACACAAGCAGCTACCTGCTGCCCTCTGGTGGCCACCGAGTATTCATTCTCCAGCCAGGTTTGTATATATAAAAGCAAAATATAAACATTCTCCTGGATGACGGTGGTGTGTTACATGTGACTTCACTACAGCATGCATGGCAATGCTGTAATTCTGATGTTTATATTTGCCTAATATATAACAACATTGAAATGTTTGTTTACTTTATAACTTCATTATAGTTTCCGTCTGTGCAATAATCCTTTTCCTTCAAATATTATAGACCCATGTCTTTATCAAAGAATTATATGTATGTGTAAGCAAAGACATTACTTGAATATTGTAATGTTCTTTGTAAACTTGTACAGTTTAAATATTTGGTAAATTTCTTTTGTAAATTTGCAACCACAGCTAGAAAATATCAGCATATAAACTGGAAGGGACCTTTGTGTTTATAAATGAATACTTAGGGACACTGATTTTGCGCGGTCGCGGAAAACGGGAAGAATTCGCGGAATCAGCATTTTGAAACGGAATTAGCCTTTTCAAACGGAAATTCCACGATCACAAAAAACGGACGAAATCGCGATATTTGCGTTTTCAAAAGGATGTTCCATGATCGTGAAAAAGAGCAAAAGCACCGCCTCTTTCATTGATAATGCCTTAACTGGAGATTTTTGAAACAAATGTTTAATATGCAACAATGTTAATTTATTTTTGTGGATTTATGACGCAGGATTTTTAGGACGCACAAGGCAAATAGTTGCGAAGTGTCATGGCGCTTGTGCTACCTCGTGTCAACCGACGTAAACAGGGACACGCGCAGAAGGCGCTAACATAACCCGTTTTGCGATCGTTGTCAAAGTGAGATAATCCGCGTTTCATAGTTCTACCAAATTCCGTTGGATGGCGTCATATATGGCGCTAACTAAAAAATTAATGGTTGAACAAAATTATTATTGAAACAACAGTAATTTGAACATGCTTAATTGTTAATATGATTGCTTGTATAATTTACATTTGTTAAATTACATATATTAAGCATTGCTGCATTAGAAACAACCAGTCATTTATACGTAAATGTATGACAGGAATTATTTTATTATCTAAATAGTTTTTGTACAGTTGTTACTGTGGTTTAAATGTAAATATTGCACAAATTAATGTTGTTAGAAAAGTTAGCCTGTAAAACAGTATTATTTAGATGCAGAGATCACAACATTGTGATATTTTATATATTTCACAGAATGTAGTATTTTTCAAAGTAAACTTTGTAATAAAATATTTCTTTTGTGAGCAGAAATGGGATTCTTTAGCCAGTATGCTATTTTTAAATGGAAAATGCGTCATTTGACACCCAAAAAATACGTAATTTGAAACGGAATTTGTTTTTTTCTGAAACGGAAAATACATCGTTTGAAACAGAATTTGCCTTTTTTTGAAACGGAAAATACGTCGATTGAAACAGAATTTGCCATTTTCTGAAAAAAAAATTTGAAACGGAATTTAAATGGAATTTGTCTTTTATTGAAACGGAAAATCAGTGTCCCTAAATACTAACTGCCAGGACCAAGGTTTGCTGAAATACATAATATATATTAATGTAATGATTTCAGATGTGAAATGGGGGCCGAAGAAGGCAAGTTTGACCACTGCAGAACTTCAGTTGTCTGAGGCGTGTGCTCTAGTCGAGAGTCTGCCAAAGTGGACAGTTGTTGAAAAGGTCAGGTCAGATTCTCAAACAGCCGCGTTTATGCTGCCTTTCTTATGAACAAAAATGTGAAAATAACTAAGTCAGAAAATTCATTTCAGAATTTATTTTCAATAGTTGTTGGTGCATTGTTCATACTAAAGATAACAAATTGTCGTAACATTTTGTAGTTTATATCTCATTCAAAGATATATTGAAAACATTATAAAAGTCTAGGTTAACTGCATGAGTTTTCATGAGCCAAATCTTCAATAGACAATTAAAGGAATTTGCAATACTATTTCCTGTTAATATTATATTTATATAGTGATACTTATGTATCACTACCAGGAAATCCATGCCATTCCTAAATCCGTGTCTTTGAATGATATCAGTAATATATATTGGAGAAACCATTTGGCTGTTTTAATACATTATCTGCTCTCATATTGGCCACATGACAAACACAGAATAATTTATACAGCAAACATAGGAATCACCATTTTAGGCAATGGCAACTTTGGTGATATCGCTTTTCGGTCTTCTATATTTGTAAACCCTTTACTCAAAACAACTTTTCTAAAAACTTGTTTGCACTAATTTGAAGGAATAATTGTTAGATATTTAGCATATATACATCTTACAGAAGATACCAGGATACTAGAAGTGATTCAGCCCAGTTCTGGTTATGTTTTCAGGCTATCTATACACTGAAGAATCCTGACAAGAAATACTTGTACGGAAAGGGTAACTTTGCGGAGATCACGCAGCGAATCAAGAGGGCACGAGCCGTTACTGCAGTGTTTGTCAGCACCAACATGTTGTCATCCGCGCAGCTGGCCACGATGCAACAGAAATGGAAAGTTCCTGTTTACGACAGGTGTGTGTGTGTCTGCACATAGGTGTGCGCATGCACCCAAGAGTGCACATTGAGTACCAAGCAAGGGACCTGATATCATTTCTTTTTTTTAATTCTTCAGGTTAATTAAATTGGTTGGTTAACTCTTGTTGCCGTCTTGATGAATGATGATTTAATTTAATCACCATGGTAACAGTTTAAACTTTAAACGTTTTAATAGTACTAAAGTAAAAGTGTAAGTTGCAAAAAGTTACTTACCAGCATTTTGAAGACATCACTTGTCAATTTTGTCTCTATAAATGGAGTTGAACTTTAAACAACATTTTTATAATGTTAAAAATATGCAAATGAGCACTTTTAATAAGTGATACATGTTCTATGTTTACTTGCATAAATTGTTTGCCATATTTGCTGAATAATGCATGAAACATTTATATTTCTGCACAAATAGATTTGGGATGAGTTATTTGTATTATTATTATTGTTCATATAAAAAATCTAAGTTTTGTTGTACAACAAAAAGTATAATTGACATTTGTTTTCCATGGTAGTGCACAGGAAATATTCTGAATTAACCTGTTTGATTGTACCTTCTCAATCATTCCAGGAATGTCCGTGTCATTCCGCCGCTGTAGCAGATGTTTATTTTCTGCAGATACACAATGGTGCTACAGATTTTTAAAGTGCGGGCGTGTACAAAAGAGGCAAAGCTGCAAGTGGCACTAGCTGAGATTCCTTTCTACCGGTGAGTTTTTCAACAGCTGGGTGTAGAGATTGGTCAAGCTGAGTAATGGAGACAGCATGTGGTCTAAAGACATGAATTATCACCATTATGGTGGCGCCATCTGGAAGGCATCACTCAGTTTTCTCAGACAGGAGAAAGGCCCTTCAGAAGACCACTCAATATTGCCTGACTGTCAATGTGAACAGAAAACTACCCACTTCGACAAGAACATTAATTAGTTACCTACCCACTTTGACAGAGTAGAATAGATTATTATTTAGTTACACATAGGCACAGTGATTACAGTTGAACATTATGTCACTTTTAAATTGCAGGTAACATAGGAGGTTCTAGTAAAAAGGTTTATATCGAGACCCACCTAGATTCCCAAACTCCTGTTCAAACAGGCACAATTATTTTCAAATGGCACACTATGAAGCAATTGCCTTGTCTCGATAAAAAGTAGACTTTTCAACCGAGATAATCTGACGTAGAATATAGATAATAATGTGACAAGCCTTAAAAGTTTGGATAGTAAGGTATATTTCACAAAACTGAGAAAAAGCCAAAATACATTCACAGGGATGAAAATATAAATTTTTATTTTTAGAAAGACAATTTAGTACCAGTTTTAATAATGAATTTGTAATTAATATCTTGAAAATGTTGATGATGTGTGTTCATCTATCTCAAATCGTGCCGAGACTACACTGATATCATTGTAACAATGAAATGTTTTAATTTAACATGACGTCCGTCTTTTGATAACTTGCCAAAGCCAACTGCTAGGCTGACATGTAGGCTTCAATGAATGGATCAAGTAACACAGTATTTGAGAGTCGATAACTTCAGTACATATAATAATATAATAACATAATCGTAATGCACATTCACATGAAGAATCAAATTCTGAGATTCACATTAATCGATTCTTGGTCCAGAATAAAATAAATTAATAGTTTTCTGATGATTTTATTAAAACTACATACAAAAGGTTGCACTAACTAGTTAGTACATCATAGTGGATATTGTGTAGGTTTGCTTTTTCGTAAAATAAATTCGAAATGAGACGAGCAAAAATCAAATTGAAAGAGACCTTTAAATAGAGTTTGTTTATGAAGACAAGTTATGTTGCAGGTCAAGACTGCGGGGCATGCATGACCACAGCTTGGACAAACAGGGCGGGGGTCTGGCTACCCTTGGTGGGGCAGGGCAAACGTTCTTTGAACAGCGACAGAGGCTGCTGCAGGTACTCCAAATACTTGTTGTGTGTTGTAATAATAATAAAAGTTGTGGTCTTATCATGGTATCTAAAGTCACTTAACCATCTATCTCTTATTTAATATGACATTTTGTAGTGATGTACTTTCTCAGAAATGTGTTACAATGTATTAGTTACTGATTGCTGCTGGAGGGCCAAGTCTCAAAGTAATGTTTTGGAAACTTCTTAAGTACAGCCGGCCAGGGCACAAAAGCTATAGCTCTCTCTACATGAGGTTTTTAACCTGGGACATGCATCTGCAATGGGGAACAAATGCGGTTCTAAAATCTGGGTTATTTAACCGAGCAATGGAAGCCAAATCAAGCCCTTCTTTTGCCCTGGTTTTCTTTAATACCCGTTCTGTGTTCGTATAGACAGATAACCTGGGTTATTATTAATTTGTATCAGATTTGCTAGTTCCTGATTCGCCATCAGTACTGCACCATGGTCATCTGTCATTCCCATTGTTCTGACCTCAATGCTTTGTGTAGACATAGCGCAGATTTAGCCCGGGTTAAAATTATGCGGGTTTCCTTTGATGCCGAAGTAAACGACATGTTGAGGTCACCCAACTGATGAAAGTGAAGAAAGTGTGGAGGGAATGTGTGGCCACCATTGTGGCCAAAGCAATGCAGGCTGTATATCTTCTCATTCTTCCACAGGAAAAAGAACTGAAAATCAGGAAGGCTCTGGCCGAAATCAAAAATCAGCGTGAGTTGCTACGAAAAGGGAGAAGAAAACAGGAGTTTCCCATCATTGCTGTTGTCGGCTACACAAACGCAGGTGTCTCAACATGTTCCATCTACATTAAATAACCTCTTCTTAAATGCTCTTTCCACTTTTGTAGAATACATCACTCATTGCACCTCTACCTGTTCAGTTCATTACATCATAGCTTCGTCCATTTCTTTAAGGTGGCTGCATCGGCTATTATATGCTTCTTTTGAATTAATCATTTATAATATAAATTTTGAAAATAAGCTAACCATTTTTTCTCAGAGTTTGCCTCAGATACTAAACAATACTCCAGACCAAAAAGAATTGATTTTTATGTTGTTTAGAGATATTTAAATCTGTTTAAAGACAAAAAATATGTGAAAAATCACCTTAAAATGGCATTTGATTTCATTTTGAGAAACTCCCCAAAAAAAAAATTTGTATGGTTGTAAGTACTAACATGTTATTGACATTCATACGGGTTTTTTTTTAAACAAATGCATATTAAATTTGATACAGCTTCATAACATTTTGCTACAATGTTGAAAGACAGCAAAAATCCGTACTGCATTTTTGGCACGACCCCTTCACCAAACATAAGTTACATTAAGTAATACTTCCTGGTTGTTACCAATAATACAACTGTCACCAGATGCTTGTTTTTTGCTTAGAAATGTGACCTTTTTAATTGGCATGTGGCTTATTTCAACACAATTTGACAGACACTTCTATTACTGAGATTTCCCCCCAAGGTTTTCCCGCCAAGTTGTCTCATGATATTGTGTTACGAAGGGCCATGTGTTGAACTTGTTGTGGTAGACAAGATTGATTGACATGTGCTGGGGTCAGTCACGTGTCATTGCAAATGGCGGCTGAGGTCGGACATTATCGGAGAATAAACAAAACTACGGCCAGTATTTGGTGATTTGACTGAGTGATGTATTTAGGTAATTATAATACAATAGCATAGTGGTATGAGAATAACCAGACTATTATGATCTGCATTCATGGTGAATGAATTTATGTTTGAATTGGGAGACGCACACGTGATCGTCACTATGGAAACATCATCAGTTTCCAAGAATCTGAAGGGACTTTCCACAGACACACTAAAAATACTAGTTTTTAAAGGACTGATTGGTGACATGTGGTGATAGTGCCTTGGTTTTTTTAATAGTACACATGTTCATACTGACACCTACTAATGTTCTATGAAGAAAAAAAAAAAAGTCAACTGACATGATAGCCGGTAGTAATATACAAATTAATGCTGATATACATGTATTTCATTTATTTATATATTTATTTAATTATGTATTATTTAATATATCGTAAATAATTTAAATATAATATTATAGCTGTTTTAATATTTTATAAACTATGTCATGTTGTTTAGCTGATTAATATATAATTTTATTAATTCTAATGTAATATTAAATGTACTGGTATAAGCATATTTTTTTTCTGAAATTTTTCTTACGATACCTTGTGTGCACGGCTCACTGCACGCACCTATGAATTGACTGGTCCCAGATAAGTGGCACTGCGTAAATGTTAGCAATAATAAATAAAAACAAAATCATTTTGTTTGTGAGGTAAGACAAGTCTGATCAAGGCGATGACAGGAGACGAGGATATGGAGCCTCGGGACCAGCTGTTTGCCACACTGGACGTGACGGCCCACGCAGGAACTCTCCCCTCACTTATGAAGGTCATCTACATTGACACAGTCGGATTCATCTCCGACATTCCCACGTCACTCATTGATGCCTTCGTTGCAACGCTCGAGGATGTTCTTAACGCGGTGAGCTTCATGTGTATAACTTGCCGAGTTACCCAGCGTTGCCTGGAGAAAAAAGGCGGTCATGTCTTTTCTAATTTAAGTCACACTATAACACATGTAAGTACCGGTATGTCTTATTCTGAGTTACCATTATATATTTTGACACTTGTTTTTATAAATTGAGGTTTTCTTGGCTGAATTATATCTGATTACGATGGCCCTCTTCGCAAACGTGTCAAATGTGAAAGAGGGCATTGGGCAACAGGTTCAAACTCTTACTTTCTTCATTTTTAGAAACAACATGTATTTTATGCATAGTAAACATATTTTTGCATCTCCACATGTCTCCTTTTTTGTTGTACTATACCACAGTACATGCTTCCATCTAACTTGATAATTATGTTGTATACGCTGCACGTGATATGATTAAGATATATTTAAAAAACGTATTTGTTCAGTGTTGTTATGATTATTTACCTGTATATTAGTAGTAGTAGTAGTAGTAGTAGTAGTAGTAGTAGTAGTAGTAGTAGTAGAGGCCAGCTTCTGTCTCGAGAGACAATGCTTGTAGCTGCATCGCACACTTCACACTTGCCCTCGGTTAACTCTCCATAGAAGATGGTCTTTGGGAGGCAGTCACTGGGCATACGCTGTACGTGTCCAAGTCATCGTAGGCGTCCGTGTTTGAGGATGTTGCTTAGTGGCGTTGACTTGCAGCTCTGCAGGATCTCGGGATTAGTAATTTTACCCTGCCATTTTACGCCAAAGATTGTTTGCAGGCAACGAAGATGAAAACTGTTGAGTTTCCATTCTTGTTTGCGGTACGTTATCCATGCCTCTGAACCATACAATAAAATGCTGACAACACAAGCATGGTACACTTTCAAATTGGTGTGCAATGTTAGGCTCTCGTTGGATCAGACTTCCAAAGGATGTTGCTGCTTTGCCAAGTCTTGTGTTAAATTCTTTGTAAAATTTTTAGACATCATAGAGCCTAAGTAGGATAAATTCTCCGCAGTTTCGATGGGTTCACCATTAACAGTGATTTTGGCCTCTCGATTCCCATGGCTCATGGTGACAGTCTTTTTGATGTTGATTTTGAGGCCAAAAGCTGTGCCAGTATTTGCGAAGCTGTTCAAGATTAGTTGTAACTGTTTCTCGGAATGGGACCTATATATAACTGGACTTATTAATATCAATCATCCTCCATCTGCAATATTCAAATAGCTAGTAAAAAAATCTTGTCATGCTACGCAAATAAGGGATACATTTTTGAAATGAGCTGTTTGGCAAGAAAAACATGTTATTACATAGAAATTGTAGAAACTAGCAGACAGTTAAGTTAAAAAAACAGTATAGTTGGGGTGGTGCAAAAAAATTCAGCGCATCGCGTAAACACGTAAATTTGGTACTAAATTGTTAGATGTATTTAAAATGTATGGAAATATGTGCACATGAACGGTGATGATACATGTGGACCCTTAACTTAAAATAGCCACATAAAAGTCAGCTAATTGGAGTTAGCTTGCCCGAAATGATGCCACTAATGTACCTACATTTGTGTATGTACCAAGTAATGTCAGCTTATAGGTGATATGATATATCAAATTCCTAAAATAGAACTCTATTTGTTACCCTTTCAGGTGAAGTGACCATATGTATCTTCATGGTCAGCCAATTTGGCCCAAGACCGAACTGCTTGATACCGTGCTTTGAATGAAGCGTACCAAGAATTTGAGGAGGGAAGACAAAATAGGCAGTCAGTTAGTTTTACAACCAATTCCCTTTTCGAGAAATTGACCACTTGTACTGGCATGGGCATATCTACATGATATATATATATACGATTGTCCATTTTGGCCTTCAAACTGACCATGTGATGTTGTAACTTGTAGGATGTCATTGTTCATGTGAGGGACATCAGTCACCCCGACACCTCTGCGCAGAAGGCAAACGTGATGCGTACACTGCATGAGTTGGGGCTTCCACCGCAACTCCTTGATAACATCATAGAAGTGTGCAACAAGGCAGATCTGCTCTCGACCTCTAACCAATTGTACGTCTTGTAAATCAGTTTTATCTCATGTTGCCTAACATTTAAGAAGAAAGCATCAGTTCACTTGTACTACTAATAATAAGGTAACGTCTTTTGTGCCTAAATCCTCGGAAACCAAGCTCTGAGCATATTCCAGGGAGTTGGCACAGCAACAGAAAAATGCCCTAGTTCCAATATATTGACTCTAGGAACATAAAGTAAATCAGAACTAGATGATTGAAGCTGGATAGGCTTTTTCACAGGAGTAAACAATGAATATAAATATGCTTGTTGCTTACATGAAAGTGCCTGGGAGATAATAGTATCTTGATCTTTCGATTATTTCTAAATTGGTCATGAGAAAATGCCTAACAATGTGATTAATTGATCAATCAAATTTTCTTTGAATCACACTTATGAAGTTTAACTTACAATTACCTTGTTGTTTTGATTTCCATTGGGCAGTTTTGAAATTCAGTTCTTTCTCTGCTTGCCAATTAAACTTTGTAATTGTGATCCAAAGAAAATTTGATTTAAATTACTCTTCCAACCTGATGAACATTTTTACCAGTGGTTTACTGTAGCATTAACTCAGTCTCAGCCTCTTGTTGAAAAGTTCCCGTTTCCCCACGTATTTGACCAGAAACATGAACATTTAGGGGTGGATCCAGAGAGGGTAGTCTGGGGGGCCAAAAACCTCCACTGGCGCCCGGCGCAAATTCATACTCGGTGGTCTGAGCCGGAGCATCAGTACGACTGTCTTGCGCTGTCTGATCATGACATTGGAAGACGGGGGGTGGGGGGTGCTGTTGAAACTTTTTTGCCACCTCACCACCGTATCATCAGCTCTTCAGCTTCTCTGCTGAGCCAGATGATATCAGAAGACGGGGGGGGGGAGGGGTTGAAATTTGTTTCATAACTGCTGCCATAACTTCAGCTTATTGTAACCTAAACGGGGGCCCGTTCCAAAGGTTTAAAGGTGGCACAGTAACGGGTCCTATTCAGAAAGGTCTACAGGCACACCAAATTCCAAAGGTCTAGGGGGGCACATGGATTCATCTATAACATTTGAGGTCTGTACTACCATAGTTGCTATTGTTTTTAAAACTATCCGCTAGATGGCACCACCACATTACATGATTATTTTAGTGAGTGTTTGATCTACAAGTGTCTGCAGGCGGGTTTGGCCGACTTTTGGTCTAAATGGTTAAACTATTTACCATTGAAAATGTCATTGCAGGCAGGATACAGTGATGTGTATATCACTGTGAGCAGTTTTAAAACGGAATGATAAATAAAGTATGTGACTTGTTTCTTTTACGGTAATTCATCATATTTAAACTAAAACGTAATAGTCTTGTTCCTGCCTTGTGGTGTGTGTTGAAGGTGACAATAAAGTTTTCCGTCATTTGATTGCTTTATGCGACAGGGCAGACAAAGACGAAGGCCAATGCCTGAAGATATCTGCAACGACTGGCGCAGGTCTGCAGACCTTAGCAGCGAGGGTAGAGGAGACCATTATGGACCATACAGACCGGTCTCTGCATCACCTTCGTATACCCAGCTGTGGCCAGCATCTCAGGTGGGCAAACCACTGGTCAGCAGATTTTAGCCACCGTGATAGTTTATTTACAGCAGTTTATTTTATATTTGAGATTATTATTAGTATTGGTTGTTTCAGTTTTTACTTTTTATCAGTGCTTTTCGGCATCGTTTCTATTTAATTTTAAGCATTTTTATAGTGTGCATATTATACTTGAAAGTATCAGAATTGAATTAAGCACCTGTTCACATAGTCAGTTTGACATGTTATGTGAAATGACTTATTACTTGACAAATGGGTGATTTGAAAGCACCCAGTTGGGGCAACTGGGTGCTTCCAAATCACTTGGCTTTTAAAAAGAACTGTAGACCGTCATGGATTTACATGAAGGAATAGCGTTGTGTGCAGTGGTGATTGTCTACAAATGACATACGTATCAAACTGTGGAAAAGTTACTCCTGTGCGCCTGCCGTGATAGTCATCAGGCCTGACACCTTTCCCCACACACAGTATGCTTCTTATGAAATGTGACTATCTATGCTCGAGAGCTAAATTATTATCTATGCTAAGATTTTTTTACAGGTATCTCATTTTATTCCAGAGCATTCACTCTGTCATCGCTTATTTCAGAAACATGCCATACTTTGAACCAGTTCCTTGATATATAAGATCATACTTTTACCTTTGTTGTACAGGTGTACATAATTTTACTTTTGTTGTGTATATAAGAACATACCTGTATTTTTGTTGACTATATAAGAGCATATATTTACTTTTGTTCTCTATGTAAGAAAATATCTTTACTTTTGTTCTCTATGTAAAAACATATCTTTACTTTTGTTCTCTATGTAAGAACATATCTTTACTTTTGTTCTCTATTTTTGTTGTCTATGTAAGAACATACATTTTTGCTGTCTACATAAGAAGATACTGTATTTTGGTTTTATATGTAAGAACACATCTTTTTTCTTTTGTTGTCGATATAAGAACATAGTCTGTTTTCTTTCAGCTGGCTCTACAAGGAAGCAACAGTGAGATCAGTGAAGTCAGATGACCATGATACAGAGAGCTTATTGGTCGAAACAGTGATGACACAAGCAGCTTATGCCAAATTCCTCAGTAGATTTGGGCAACCAAAGAAAGGAAGACGTTAGTATGAGAAACAGTGACTTCTCATTAAAATGGGATGTCCAATTGTTTATACTGTGATGGGATGGACAGTGTCACAGATCAGCAAGGTCTCCGTTACTAGATGGCTCAGGTCTAGTAGGGTTCAATGTTAATTACGTCAACGCATGTGAATGCGGGCGGCAACCGTGATCAACGCAACATGGAACAATGGAAATTTATGAATTTTATTACACATACACTGTATATGAATACAAAAAAACTGTTATAATAACAATAAACACAACATCATCTACCCTCTAGTCTACCCCACCTCGGCTCTCGGATAAACTTTGAAACCTCCCAAAATTACTAGAACGGGCGTAAAAAAAAACCTAAATGTTATTCACACTAGAGAATTTCGCTTGTCAATCCATTACAAGATCTGGTCTGCTCGGACTACGATAAATAGCATGGAATAATCTACAACGTCCCCAGTATAGGGGAAACTAATCTCTTAATTACATATGTCGACCAGGAATCTACTGTATACTATTCCCAGAATACTGTGAGACAATCTCTTAATCACATATAATATATAGTCAGTTCACAGTAGACTAGTCGGTTCCAACAGCAAGATATAATATTGAATTATCATTTCCCTACATACGGTGTCACCGCGTAGTCAAACAAAATTTTGCTGCTTACGTTCTGTTAGCCCGACTTGGCTAGTTCGTCACGAGATCACATGATGACCGTTCGACGGAAGTGTCCATCTCGTTGCCCCATGCCGTATGTGCTCCCGTTGACCTGCCGGCTCGCTGACCCAGCTCGGTCGACCGTTTGCTGGAAGAGTCCTTCCCGCTGTCCGCCGCTCCGATCGGCGTTGCGCGCTCACCCGGTGACGTTGACCTGTTGGTCTCGCTTCGAGACGTCGCACCTCGTCTCGTCGGTCTGCAGATGACGCCTGTCCTCTACGCTTCGCCTGCCACGAATCTTCAACATGCGCTCGACACGTATCTTCGCCACGCGCTCGCTACGTCCACGCCTTTCTTGGCCCACTTCGCAGAGGTGTCCCTGGCCATTCGCTCTCCTTCTCCGCTGTATAGTGACCCTGGTCCACACCCTTGCAGACGCCTCCACACGTATACATTTATAATGGGAATAACACCTTTCTGGTTCCCACACAACCTAGCACGTTTTCACTTTGCCTACCTCTAGGCATCGGGGTGACATTTCGCCATTACAGCCACGTATCTCTTCTAAATTTCACACTGCCTACCTCTAGGCATCAGGGTGGCAACTCACCATTACAGCCCTGTATATCGTCTTTTTTGTCTAAATTTGTTAACGTACCTAATTTATGCATCATGAAAACACCCCTATAACTATAATAATGTACTAGTCTACAACAACGTCTTGTCAGATCCAACTCGTGCCAGATCCAGTTCCTCTTGAACTTGGTATGTGCCAAGTTCAACATTCCTGTAAGACCATTGATCAGATTGACACCTTACAAAGACCAGGGCAGTTCTGTCATTATACATTCCTACCATGACAGGACCACATCAAATATTGGCATACCAGTTTTTGTCCTAGCAAATATATCCCAACCTCACATAGGACCACTTATAAACTTTGCAGAGGAGCATGTACATGCCCTACAGAGAATAATGTACAAGCCTTACAGAGGATCATGTACAAGCTTTTCAGATGATCTTTGTAGAAGCCCTGCAAAGAATCATGTACAAACCCTGCAGAGAATCATGTACAAGTCTGATAGAGGATTGTGTACAAGCCCTGTAGAGAATCATGTACAAGCCATCATGTACTAGCTTTGCAGAGGATCATGTACAAACCTTGTAGAGGACTACGTACAAGCCTTGATAGGATATGGTCAAACAATGCAAGGTCGAAGCATAGGCTATCTCCAAACATTGCAGTGATCATATCCAATCAGTGCTTAAACCTAGTCCATGTCATGTGAATATGGCTAAACCAAGTACGAACCAGGTTGAAGCTATGCAGAGACACAGTCCATGTAAGAAGCATGTGCAGGCAAAACTAAGTTGCAGATGATGTTAAAAGTAGACCCAAGACTTAGGTGTAGACTAGAAGTAAACACAACTGGCATATGGCATACGACAAAATAGACTGATGACAGTCGTTTCTCCCTGGAGACAACTGTCATTAGACACCGCCTGTGCCCGAAACCTTTTGAGAAAGTCTTCTAGCAGCTGCGGTAAAGACTTGTCTCTTCATACTCATATTTTCTGCATGCAAAAGCTTTTAAATCTTCGAACAAGCCCATTATCCATTGCACACCGTATATTTTAGTATCTTAACAGGTTCTGCATTAGCAGTGTTTCTTCGACCATGCAGCTTGAAATTGATGGCTGTAGATGACTAACAATGTCAACATAACATATTCAGTCATCCAAATTCAGAGTGGCGCTCTTGTCTTAGGAAATGCCTTTGGTGACGACTTTGATTGTATCTTGCTTCTTTAAACATTTTCAAACAATTGAAACTGAAATGTTTTACCCTTTGGTTGCTTATGATGGTGTCAAGTTGTGACACTGTTACTCTATTTATATGTAGTCTCATCTTAAATGGTCTTTAACCCAGTTTAAAGATCATTAGCTTCAGCAAAACTGAGAAGTTCATCTTCTCAGCTCTGGCAAAGTAACACGTAAGACTCCCCTCCACTTGTGTGTATCCATCTAAAATTGTGTATGAGTATATATGTAATTATATGTGTGTATACAGTTTAACACAGAGGGCATAATGTGTGTGTTTAAACTGTAGAGTTTGTTTCTAAATGACCTGAGCATGTGAGAATGCCGGTTGTTGCTTGAAGCTGACTTTAATTGACCTACCGGTAGTCTTTACAACCTGATCCCGGGGTAGGGTAGATAACTAGGGGTGTTGTGCGACAATGTTTCCCCTTGTTTACGTTATTGCTGGTGTTGGGTCCAGTATTGTCGTGAGAGAAATTGTCTACATCAAAAATGATCAGTTTCATAAAAAAACACTGGTATGTAAGACGTTACCCCATGATTTCTCAATGAAGAAGTTATATGGGGTAAATACAATTAAATACTAAGAAATCATATGTTTAGAAACTAGATAGTTTTGTCACACACCATGCATTGGAATTGGTAGAGTAAGTAGAAACTGCCCATGTAAGTTTCTCAGACTTGTTTGTCTTTTTTGTGATAGGTCGTATATGACTTTGGCAGAGATATGTGCAGTACTGAAACTATGAACCTCATCTGCATCATTGTCAATGATGAGCTTACCTTTGTTTTGCCTCACGAGGAAAGATAAGACATTTATGCTTCTCTCTTGTGTCCTATTGGCAGCACAGATACAGTCGACGAGACATTGGTTGTATATTTTCCTACGTACTAATCCCGCGGATATTTCATTGACCCAGCTTGATAACCTACCAGCCGCATCACTGCAGTCTTATTTGCACTTTCTTCAATCTTTATGCAGTGCGTCTGTCTGAATTAAGTTGGTTTGCTTTTTTCTATCAGCAGATTTATTTGTTCGGTATCGTCAATAAGTTTCATTAGGATTTTGTTAATATATCCAATTTACTTTTTCATAACCAGTGAAGGCAGCAAGATTTCACCATTGTAGTAGTATAAAGTTGTGTTTACAAATAAATACACAATGCATATAATAATGTTTTGAAAATGTTACCTTCTACAGTGTTCTACAAAATGGCACCTTTAATTAAAAGAATAAAACAGTTTGCACACTCAGTGCACATACTAAATGTGAGAAATGTTAAAAACTACATGCCCATATTCTTGCCTCTGTGCTTTGTACTTGCATTTCTGGAGACTGACGAATACTTCCCGCATAAGTTCTTATGTTGTTGGAGTGGTGGAACTGGTGATTTCAATGATGGCTGTGACAAATTAACCTGCATACGGAGATACTATTTATGTTCGCAAACAGTTCCTAGAGAAAGATCATTCCTACATTAACCACATTTCCTATGCAACAATTGAAATATCAGTAGTTACGTTAACCAGGGCAGCTAATGTTTTAGCGGAAGTTTTCAAAATATATAAGACTAGTTGTATATGGGGAGTAGAGGAAAAGAAGGTAGGGAAAATGTATGCGATTTCTAAGCATTCAGAATTTGTCCTTGAATCTTATAGCATAAAGCCATATACCGCAGTTAATCTTACATGAACAACATCTATTGATGATTGGTTATAACGTTTATAAATGTTGTAATCTATTTTATCTTACGTTATGAACATGAAATAAGTATTTTTTTCTCTTTGAAATGATTAGATTAAATCCTTGTTGAAATGCCAGATTTGCTCTAAATAAAATCTACCCATGTTTTTTGTATTTGTCAACACATGTGGTTGATCACCCTTATTCTTGGTATACTGCTGGAGTCAACAACATGCATACTAGGCAGCTTCACAGCATGGGCCTTTAAATATATGCGTCTTCTACTTATTTGTCTGTTTATTTGTGTCGCCTTTGCAGGAATCTTTTATTTCCACACACAGCTGCTTTTTGGTCAAAACCATTGGTCTAGATGTACCTGTTTTTGTTTCTTGTTTGTATACACTACTTATGTACTCTACTTGTGTACACTGCTTTTGTCCTTGATCAGCTATAAACCAGCCTACTCTGCGGTTTCCACTACTCTGTGAGTGTGTTGCTTAGCACCGTTTCTTTCACCGACGTGTGTCACTAGTTGACACATTCGCTCAGACATATTCCTACAATTGGTTGGCAACTTATTCAGTAACTCGGTCATATTTAACTTGGACAAATATATATATATATATAACTCCAAAAATTTATATAATTCCGATACAGTTTTAGATAACTTGAATGCCGCTTTTGTTTTAGATTACACAGACCGAGTTTTAGATAATTTGTACTGTCTTAGACATTGTTTAGTACATTCAGAATTTGCCGATGATATTACTACTATCAGAAGTGATCAGTCAGGCACAGGAGCTTCTAGCACGAGTGGAAACATCATGTGCAAGGATTGATTTAAAGATAAATCCTTGAAAAACCAAATCTATCTCATTCAACCAATTAGGAAACACCAGCATCGTTGCCAGGGAAGGAGCTGTTTTAGAGAAAGTTGAAGACTACAAATACCTTGGCTCCTGGCTCTGCACAACAGACTAAGACATCAAAACCAGGAAGGCAATGGCGTGGAGAGCACTCGACCAAATAAACCTAATATGGAAATCTACACTCCCACGCAAAATCAAGCAGTGGCTGTTTATTGCAACAGTACAGTCTGTGCTACTCGATCTATGGATGCGAAACATGGACAATGACGAAAAAAACTTAACAAATAACTAGACGGATGTTGTACAAGAATGCTTCGAGCCGCATTTAACATTCAGTGGCAATAGCATTTGACAAACATAGAACTATACAGTGGAATGTGTAAAGTCACTGATACAATAAGAAGACAATTGAGATTTGCCGGACACTGCTACAGACATAAGGATGAAATGGCATCTAAGACCATCTTGTGGCAACCGACACATGGAAGAACCAAGGCAGGAAGACCAGCAGCAACTTACACCGACTGCTTAAAGGAAGATGTGGGTCTAGAGACGGATGAGCTGAAGACGGCAATTGCGGACAGAGGGATCTGGAAACGGATGATTGGAGCCACAAATGTTCGATCCCAGTGGCCGACATGAGTGAGTGAGTGAGTGAGTGAGTGAGTGAGTGAGTGAGTGAGTGAGTGACTTAGACAGATGAGTATTTGTAAATAAAATTTCACATTACATTAGATGTAGAGAGAGAGAGAGAGAGAGAGAGAGAGAGAGAGAGAGAGAGAGAGAGAGAGAGAGAGAGAGAGAGAGAGAGAGAGAGAGAGAGAGAGAGAGAGAGAGAGAGAGAGAGAGAGAGAGAGAGAGAGAGAGAGACGCGAGAAGAGAGACGCGAGAAGAGAGAGAGAGAGACGCGAGAAGAGAGAAGAGAGAGACACAGAGAGTACCAGAGTAGGTGTAAATGAATGTATTAGTCTGTACTCGTCAATATAATTTTGCAATTTTTTTTAGTAACTCATATTTAATAGTGATATATTATATCGCTAGTTGGTTACCACTGACCATTGTAACAGGAATATTGAGCAACTAAAGTCAAGTCAACAAATAGAGACAGACAATCAGAATGGAAACAGTAAGTTATAAAGCCTTTTGATTATTCCTCTTTGCAGGTTCGTCCTGTGGCCGAACTATTGGGCTAAATCTGAAGAGATCTTTGTACCTTAGGGATGTTGACTTCTTAGGCAGTTGACTGATTATGAGTATAAGTAAATAATTGTTTAGGCTATTGTCAGTATATGAGGAAAACACCTCTTAGGCAATTGAATGAATAATTATTATGAGCAAACTATGTTTTAGATAAATGGCTGAATTTGAGCAACCAATTTGAATGAATATGGAAAAGCCTTGTGTGCTCACAGTAGACAGAACATGAACAAGAGTTGTGTGTTTCAGGCACTAACTGTGAAGTACAACTCAACATCTGTATCACAAACAACCCATGTGAGAATGGGGGTGTTTGTGAGGCCGCGGGAGACTTGTACATCTGTAAATGCCCCATGGGCTACAGTGGCGCCGCCTGTACTGAGAGTAAGTCATGTGTTTGTTGATTGCTGGAACGATACTAAAATGCATTAAGGCATCATTACAAACCCTGTGGTCCTCTGTATATTATATTTGTGGAGTTTAGTGGCACAGTGGCTAGAGGAATGGACTCCCAATCGAGAGAACACGGGTTCAAATCCTGTGTTGCAGGGTCAAACCTTGGACAAGTTCGTTCACGCTACATTGCTCCAGTTCAGTGGTGGATAGTTTTGTACAAAGTCTTTATGCATTAATTGCAGCATGGTTGAATGCTTCCCAGAGAAGTCGAGATGGTGTTTGATTGAACAGGTCTGCCAGGGAGTAAAGTGTAACGTCATTTGAGCAGTCCTAATAACTGGATACTGTGCTGTATAAGAACTTACCTTTTTATTTTGTTATGGATAAATGAATTATGCATATAAAACCATACATTTTTATTTGTGGGGCAGATATGTGAAATAATTGTGGGTTTTGTGGTAAAAGCACAACAATTTGTGTATATGATATTAGAGGGTACTAAATGATTTAAGATATAGTGCCAAGCTGAATTGTTTGCGTGACGCCCGTAACGTGGAAAAATCCAAAATGGACGCCGCCCGAATCTAAATATCTATTAATTGTCCTATCTTCGTGAATAGTTAATATAAACACATAAATAACGTGTCTTTTTATATGTTTTCAGACATGCCGAATCCAATGGCGTCATCAGTTCATTGAAAAAATGCAAATATTTTAAGATAGGGCACAGGTTTATGGTAACATTCAAGATGGCCGCCACCTGAATTGTGAATATCTACCAAATGTCATATCTTCCCAACCAGTTGACATAAAACCATGGTTGAAGTGTCCTTGTATATTTTTTCGGACATGGTTTATCGTCATGCAACTGGAACTCCTCGTCTTGGTGTATGTGATTCCAACTTCTCGCTCTGTCGCTGTCGCGGCAGCGCTGACACCATGGTTTTTCGCACTGGGCCACACTCACTATTCTCGATGGGTGCCGATTCACATTCGTGACATGATGACGTTGCATGTACGACATCCTGACGTAGCAAGCCAGTTAGCTCAATGAGGCTTTGTTGTGCACAAAACAAAACGTCCATGCTCAGCGATAGCTATCGACCGTGCACACGAACAAAACAACAAGGTGGTGAAAGGAGATGGTGGGGCAGTCGGTTTGTTACAAAATCCAAGAGCCCTACTGTGCTGGATGGTGACAGGACCTGAACTGGCGAGGGTCATTGGGGAATTTGAGATCATTTGCCTGGATCGCAGCACTGAGAACACTGATACAAGCAATCTCAAGCACCATGAGCATACTGAGTCTGTGCAAGTCACATTTGCTTAGGAAGTCAGGGCTCTTGTTCGAGTAATTGAAGACATGGGAAATCCATTCACAGAAGATAGTGGCTACCTTCTGGTACTTGACATTAGAAACGTCGCTGATCCAGCAATAGTCGAAATTGTGCGTGTGATTGAGAAGATAGGTCAGGAGCAGTATGAAAAGTAACTGGCAGAGCGAGTCACTCTACGAACAACACCTTTATCTGATCCCATCAGTAGAAATCTAATGCCCTTGTACAGCCGACCACCATCAAGAGTTCCATCAAAAGCAAAACAGATTGTGTCATCACTCAAGAGCGACTGTGTGTTTTCACGTTGGTACATTCCCTGTCAAACCCGCGACGGCGATTTGGACAATTTCTTCAAGCACGAGAATCATGCATACCCACCATCGTTGTCTAAGCTAGGAAAACTCCGGTTTGGGACGAAGTCTGATCTTGTGGAATGCCTGAAAAAGTTCTGCACATCGTGTGGAGATACCCCATCAGTCGATGTCATCATATTGGATGGGGCTGCAGTCATCAACATGTTGAAGCCAATCGGTGTCAAAACATTCCCAGAATATGTCACACAGGTGTTTTTTCCTAACGTCAAAGCGCAGTCGAGAAACGTGACAAGAATTGATATCATTTGGGATGTGTACCTGGAAGGGAGTCTGAAGTCCACGGCGCGAGAAAAGCGAAGAAAGAGTGTTCGAAGGAATATTGCAGCATCCAACACAATCCCAGGAAACTGGCAAGAGTTCTTGAGACTGGAAGACAGTAAGATTAAACTATTCAACTTCTTTGCACACCAGGTAAGCTACCAGTATGGCATGGTTGATTTTGGAAACAATATACATGCGTTTACACACTTCAAATACATCGATGATCACCGACATAATAATAGCATTTACATTATAATATCAATATCATTATCTGCAACATGTACAACAACACACAGTTTATTGGTTCTTTTACTTACTACCATAGGTTGTAGAGAATATTTCTGCGGAGAAGGAGGTGTACTCAACATGTGGCCAGAGTGTACTTTGCACCAGAGTTCATCAGGACGTCTCATCCCTAGCGCCATGTACGCATGAAGAGGCCAACACACGAATGCTCCTTCATGCAGTAAATGCAGCAAACAGGGAGTATCGCAGAATCATGTTGCGTACTATGGAAATTGACGTGCTAGTTCTGGCAGTGTCTAGTGCTGTCAGTGCTCCTTGAGAACACGGAATTATGGGTCGCATTTGGCACAGGCAAACACCTGAGGTACATTTCTGCTCATGACATCGCCAAAACACTGGGTGGTGAGAAGGCACGTGCACTTCCCATGTTCCATGCCTTCACAGGTTGCGAAACGGTGTCATCATTTGCAGGCAGGGGAAAAAAGACTGCATTGGACATCTGGAAATCTTTCAATGAAGTCACCCCAGAATTCTCTACCTTGTCGACACATCCATCGAGCTTCATGTCTGTGCTAGAGTCCTACGTTATGGTACTGTATGACTGAACCTGCACAGAAACTAATGTTGACTCTGCCAGAAAACAGATCTTCAGTATCAAAGCCAGGTCCATCGACGCCATAACACCCACAGGAGCAGCACTGTTGCAACACATAAAACGGGCTATATACCAACGTGGACATGTGTGGGGACAGGCACATGTCCGTACTCCATAACTTCCTTCTCCAAAGACCTGCGGATGGCGTAAGAGTGCCACACAAGGATGGGAACCACTGTGGACATTACTTCCTGAAGCAGCGGCATCATGTTCCGAGTTGCTATGCTGTGGATGCCATAAAGGGTGCACAGGACTATGCATTTGTGTCAGGGCTGCTCTGAAATGCACATCACTATGCCGTTGCAGTGGTAAGTGCAACCACAATGACTCCAACTAAGTGTTGTTTCGATATGACATGTACAGAACAGTTTGTTTTGTCCGAAACAAATATACAAGGATACTTCAACCATGGTTTTATGTCAATTTGTTATGAAGATATGACATTTGGTACATATTCACAATTCAGGTGGTGGCCATTTTTTATTTTACCATTAACCTGTGCCCTAACTTAAAATATATGCATTTTTTCAATGAATTGATGACGCCATTGGATTCGGCATGTCCGAAAACATATAAAAAGACACTTTATTTATGTTTTTATATTAACTATTCACGAAGATAGGACAATTACTAGATATTTAGATTCGGGCGGCGGCCATTTTGAATTTTCCCATATTACGGGCGTCACGGAAACAATTCAGCTTGGCACTATATCTTAAATCATTTAGTACCCCCTTAACATCATATACACCAATTTTGGTTCTTTTACCACAAAACCCAAAAATATTCTTGTTATTTACACATATCTGCTCCACTATATTTGGAAATTCCATTTTCTTGAAACGATGTCCAGATTCCAAGGTTTCCGGATTAGTGAGATCCAGATTAACGAGATTCTGCCGAGATGAACGCTCCAACATGTCGCTCCATGTTGCAGGCATATCCATTGGTTCGTCAGTTATTTTCCGTGGCAACGGGTACGTAGAGTTGTCCCTGCGTCTGCTGCCCTCCCTGCTGTGGCACGGTCAGAATCCTAGCACCAGGGGGCAGAGCAAAGACTACCGCTCTGTCGCCCTACATGCATGGCGGCAAGGTCGTCTTAAGGTCAGCTGGTCGGAACAACTCGTTTCTGGTGTTATGCATATCTAGTACATGAGTCGGTTTTCAAATAACTTAATAATCAGGAGGTATTCTCCCTCCCTTTTCAATATCATAAATATTAATGTCTTTTGACATCTGAATAATAACTAGTATTTAAGTTATTAATTGTTGTCATTTTAATTTATGTTATTTTGTCATATTTTATGAAAAACTGTGTCATGTACTGGTCTGTGTCTGTCCTTGGACCACAATGGAAACAAATGATGCACTTTCTTGTTTTATCCTTATATATGGTGTACTGTGTATTTATATTGTTTTCTATTTACACGCATACATTAAAAAACGATGTTACAATTACATATATGGCCTGCTACAGTTAAGTCGATATTAAGTTGCAAAATTGACTTTTGAACAATTTTGGATTCCAGTGAACTTGACCATTAAAATACCTAATTTATTTAAATATATTAGTTTTTGATTTATTGCTAAAATTGAAGCAAACTTTAAGAGTGATATTTTGAGAAACAAGGTCATTTTGACTGATATTATCTATTGGGATTTTTAATATGTGGGTTTATAAGTGTTGTTCTCCTCGTCGTTCCCTGTCTTCAGGGGTGATGCTGACTTGGATACGTCGACATTTTCTTTCTCTTCCTCCTCATTGCACTTGCACTATTTTCTCTACCACCTTCTCCATTCTCCTCGGTCTTTTGCTATTTTTCTCCATTCCCCTTTCCATCCCTCCAGGTCTCTCTTCACGCAACCCGTGCATGTAGTGTATGTATTTTATAATTTGTTGGATTACTTATCGAGGAAATAAACTGGACTTTGGAATATGAGATTATAAAGTAGGCATTTCTGCAAAAATCACATTTATTTTTGGCTCATTTGCAAAATAGACCTGTGCGACTTAATACCTGGTTCGCTATGGCAGGTCACGTATTAAGTGTTTAGGATATTGATCGGCTATGAACCTTTACATAGAACTATTTATTCTCCAGAACAAAGTAGTGTTTGTGGCATTTTTACTATATGATGGTCCAAGAATTGTTATTTGAATTATACTTGATACACATTATAGAGAACATAGTCTGTAGCAAGTATATGCACCTAGATAAATGTGCTACAAGGGTTACTAGATATTATGCAGACACATAGGACGTCACGCCAGTGCAGTCACAGATGAAATGAAATAGTAATTTAAGCACCAAGAAATAAACTTACTTTGGAGCAAATGTTTAAACAAAGTAAGTTTATTTCTTCCAGTCTAATGATAACTTGGAGCCATAGACAATATTATATGTCATATGTAATGAATTAGGCATTTATAGTGTACTAGCTGTATATCTGAATTTAAACCAGCTCAGAGTTGGCGCCAATGTAAAATGTGTAAGAAAAATCTAGGTAAATTGAGTAAATTAGTTTAAGTTAAAACCAATCAAACAAAGCTAAGATAAGATAATAATATGTTAAATCCAGTTAATAAATACATTGAAAACAAACAATGTGGTTACTGTAAAATAGCTTGAAGACCACAACAAATTGATTGTTTTGGACAGTAATATAATGTGTGTTGCTGTGGTTGTAAGAACTGGGAAGTGATGTATTGTGTGTTGCTGTGGTTGTATGAACTAGGAAGTGATGTATTGTATGTTACTGTGGTTGTATGAACTGGGAAGTAATGTATTGTGTGATACTGTGGTTGTATGAACTGCATGGATAGTAATGTATTGTGGTTGTAGCTGTGAACTGGGAAGTAATGTATTGTGTGTTGCTGTGGTTGTAAGAACTGGGAAGTGATGTATTGTGTGTTGCTGTGGTTGTATGAACTGGGAAGTAATCTATTGTGTGTTGCTGTGGAGAAGCCGAGCGAGCTGTGCAAACGGCCAAAAGGATTCTCAAACAGAATGATCCTTGGCTGGGTTTGATGGCCGGTCTACAGGGACACAGTGATCGCCGCCACATGATGCAGTCACGCACAACTGATGATGGGCCGTCATATCCGTACGACCCTGCCAATTATAACCCTACCATGTGCACTCAGGCCAAGATGGCCCAACTCAGTCCTGGTGCGTCAGAAGGATTTTTTACACTAAACTGTCATATTGGCGCAACCATAACCGACACCACGCCACGGTCATACGTGTACAGTCCACATCGAATATGGCATGTACCGTCGAAATAGGGGTAATTTGCGAGTTGTGCCGCAGTCACCAAGAGCACAGCCTAGTCTTCCTGTGACAAGGGTAGTTCAGCCTCAACCGACGGTTGTGTCTTCGAGCCCGGCCGAGAGTCCTACTGGCTAGGCGCCATTGGACCAGCGTCCACCAGTCCAGTGCTGCGTCGATCAAATAGGTCTATAATCAGACCTGTGCGACTTATTGAAGAGTAACGAAGAGTGACACTGTTGTCACAGTGTGGTGTTAAAGAAGAGTGACATATGTGGCATGCAGGTTAAGTTCATTTTAAATCCTAATGGGGGAGATGTCATGAATAGTCTGTGAGTGGTGCTACCACCTGGCGACCAGGGCAGTGGGCATTGCCGGTCGGTCACAATAAAGTGTTTTGTTATACACTCAAGTACTAACTAGTAAGTACTTGTCAGAGACTGTCACAGGACAGAACAAATAACATTTCACTACTGCAACAGACAAATGGCCAAAGCAAAATCGGATTATTACACAAATATGGTCTCCAATAACTCTGATAGTTCACATCAGCTGTGGAACTGCATGAATCAAATTTTACACAGACGGCCTGCTCCATCCCTACCAAATCATGCATCAATCAAATATTTGTGACTCGTTCTCTATAGTAATTTCAAGGACAAAATCAGTCTTATCTGTTCTGCTTTTCCAGGTCACACTTCATGTATTGTAAATGCCGACTCTCCACAAGTAAATTCTCAACTTGCATCCTTTGAACCTGCCACAGTTGACGAATAAGTGAGAAAATATAATTATGTCCTCCCCAAATAAATCCTGTGATCTCGATCCATTCCCGACCACACTTACTCAAACCAATAACAAATATCATATATGCGTCACTGTGCTCTGGCTTGTTTCCTGATGATCTTAAATACGCCCATGTAAACCCAGTTCTTTCGAAGACATCTCTGCCTAAAGAAGACCTAAACAGTACGTTATAGACCCATTTCCAACCTCTGCTTTATTTCCAAAATACTTAAAAAGGTTGTGGCAAACCGTCTAAGGTGTCACATCGGCACACATAACTTATCTAATGTGTTGCAATCTGCAAACAAACAATTTCATTCCACAGAAACTGCTCTTTTAAAAGTACACAATGACATTAACCTAAACATTGATAAAGGCAACGTAACCGCACTCACCCTGCTTGATCTGTCTGCCGCGTTTGATACCATTGATCACAACATTCTTATTAAACGTTTATTAACGTGCTACGGCATATCGGGCACAGCTTTGAGCTGGTTTTCTTCATACCTAACGGTCAGACACCAAGCCATAAACATAGGTAATCTCGAAGTAACGTTTGATTAAAACTTCAATTTTAAGCACCACATATCCAGAACGTGTATCGACCATATCCATGATCTTCGCCGTGTTCGCCGGTATAATCTCATTTTCCGTCGCTAAAAATATCGCAACAGCTCTTGTAAGCAGCAGACTCGACTACTATAATTATCTCCTTTATAATATTGCAAGCAAGGATATAACAAAACTTCAACGTGTCCAAAATTGTTTGGCAAGGGTAATCATGCACGCGTTCTCCTCGTTTTTCTCGTCAGTGCCGCTTCTGAAATCACTAGCTCCATTTGCTCCTTGTGCGATATTGGATTATTTTCAAGATTTGTACAATTGCTTATCAAGCCCTTTCATCCAAACAACCTGCGTATCTACATTCGATGCTCACTCCAGCAAGAAATCCCAGGCAGCTACGGTCGACCAGTTGTAATCTTATTTTCATTCCCCGAGTGAAGACGAATGCTGGAACTCGAGCCTTCTCGGTTGTCGCGCCAACTCTGTGGAATTCACTTCCTGTCAGCGTTAAATTAGAAGGAAATATAGTTTCATTTCGCCGTCGTCTAAAAGAACTATCTTTTTAATATTGCCTATCCTCCTTAGCTTCCTATCGTTTCCTGTGTGCGTGTGGTGTGGGTGGGTGCGTGCTTGTGTTCAATGTGTTGGTGTGCGTGAGTACGTGTGTGGAGGTGCAATATTCTCTTGAATTGTTCACATATAACCACTATATGGCAACTAAGGCATGGGTCGCCAGGCAAATCCCACAACTGGAATTTTTATTAGATAAAAAAAAATAAAAAAACACCAACATTTGTTTACGGGAAAGATTGATCTGGCAGATGCCTGTTATATGTTCTTCGTGTGGGCCTAGTTAAAGCATTTGGGTCTAATGTAAACATTGCTCGTAAGACCAAGTTTGACGGAGGAAGCATACACAATCAGGGCTTTCTCTGATTGTGACGTCATATTCTGGATATCTCCATTATAACCTACAATACTTCACATAAAAATATCAAAAAAACATAGTGAGTAATCTGTTGACGAGTGGCGGTAAATGACATATGACACTATAGAATCATAAAGAAAAATGTTTGTTGTGTTGCCTGTTTGCGTGCCTGCATGCCACTCCCGTCGTGTGAGACGCTGTCTTGACGCGTTCTGACAGATCGAAAAGTGCCCTAAATGACGCACATGTAGACAGACGCACAACGTACTGTCATTTGTCGAAGGCACTTGCAGAATAGCCGTCGCGACGCGCAGTGGTGTAGCGCGACAGCTCCAGCTAGAGATCAAACGATAAACAATGGCAGGCGCAATCTGTCGTGAGTATTCTCGATCGGGACGAATACAGTTCCTATACTTACTACTTAGCAGAGAATGGATGATGTTTATAACTAGAGTACGTCGCACTAAATTAATGTCATGCTTGAGATACCATGTGGCAAAGACAAGGAACAAAGTTAACAAACCGATTATATGTAACGGTTTTTTACTAGAGAGACCCCGTTGGCGTCTTGTCTCAATCAGCACTGACATTAACAGTTAATCACCTATTGTTGACTGATATAGTTTGTTTAAATTTAGAGATTGTTTGGCTGATAGTGAAATACGCCGTGAAAAGCACGGGGTTCGGCGGGAGTATGTTTGGTTTGTCCGACGAAAGTTTGCAATTCGGCATCTTGTCGCTAATGTTTTGCGGAATGATGACGCGCACGTTATGCCTCGGCTCTGGTTAATCACAAGTCTTATTTCTGATGCAAGAAAGTGCTGTGTTGCGTGAGAAGATTTGGTGCTTTTGAAGTTTTATTTAGTGAAGCATGGCCAGCTCGCATGCAACTTTGAAACCGATGAAGACATTCGCCGTTCCGCATGGCTTCATTTTGGCCATAAGGCTTACCGGTAGTACTAAACTTTAGTAAAGTTAGTAGTAAAAAGGTTGTAAAATGACGCGTCTGGTTACATTAATGCACTCGATGACACTGGGTCATAAAGCTCATATTTCAAGTTGTTATTTAGTTATGCTGGTTTTTTCTTGGACTACAAATAATTAATACAGCGTGTTTGTTATTTAATTCATCTGACAACAACTGAAATACTGACTGCATTACACTTACAAAGCTCGGTTACCCAAATATCTATAGGACTAAAGATGGTGACGTTATAATTATCTGCGACTGAATGGAGTTCATTCAAGCATGACATAAACAGTACGATATGTATTTACGACTTAGCTAGAGGCCACGGCATGTCTTAAAATCCGGCTTAAGCTAGTTCATACTGGCAATGGTTACCAATGGATTGATCAGTAATCTGAAGTACAGTATATACGATTAGATCTGATATATAAATTAATATTTCTGTATAATGTTACCTTGTGTCACCTTTCCTGGTTATATTACTGGTATTATAATAAACTGGGCGAATTGATAGGGAGTAGTTCTCCATATGGTGCCACTGTCATAAGTTTATGAGATTAAAAATACAGTAATAGTGATAATCGATGTGGTTGATTTGTTGCTGCCTGGGTAGATGTAAGATTATGGTTTAAGGTGTTTGGTGCTAAACAAAACAAGGACTGATCTAGCCAATTGCCTGATGGTTGAAATTCATAACAACATGGAGGTACTTGAATCTTGGGTATTTATGTATTGCTTTTTAATTATGTTTAAAAATAATATTGATTTGTTTTCTTGTATAGATTGTTAAGTTTGTGTATGTCAAATCTCTGATTTAAAGAATGGGATACTATGATCGTATCGCAACTTTCTAACACGTCAGATTTCCAACTGTCGTAAAATATATCTTGATCAAACCCAAATTGTGAAGGAATTATTAACTTTAATCATAGACATGTAGAATACCCTACGTACATGTCTAAGCTTAAATTAATAACCATTTCTATTTTGTGGAAAGTCATGCAAATAGCTCTTGCAGACATGCAAACTTCATTTATAGGCAGACTTAGACAATCCAGTTGGAATTATATGTCTCCGGTGACTTCTTTTCTTTGTGGCAACTTTGTAAATTACAGTGGGGCATTACTTGTAAGTATTTGTGATTCAAAAGCAAGTGCATGCCTATTAATCAGGCAACGCTGTCTTGAAATGAGCAAACTCTGTGGCCTGGCTATTGTAATCGGACTCCAAGACCAGCACCTAAATATGGTAATGTGATTGTTGTTGATGCTATTCCAGTGTTTACTTTGGTTGACAGGCATATGATACTCGTTGGCGTGTATTGGCATGTCAGTTGATTCCAGATTATGTGACAATATCACATAGCTACTAGTTTCGTTAGTTTTACACAAAAGAAGTGACTAAAACAGTCATGGAAATTCCACTGAGTAGCAAATAGTGGCTCCATACGAAGTATAAAAATTAGAATTACTGTACATAATAGTAGATTCTATAACTGGTCTGATATGTATAAACTATTGTTATTTTTATTATTATAAATATTAACATTAAAAACTGTTTATTATAAATAGTATGTATATCCTACATATTAGACATATAAAACTGCACTGGGACTGTCGGTGGCTTTGATGTAGCAGTGACAGTGTAAACAACCCTCACATATAAACATTGGCTCGCTTGTTATTATCATGTACTGTTTATTAAAGTATGCAAAGGTATGTTTAGCTATTTTAAGATTACAGCTGAATATTCTATTCAAGCTAGCCATTTGAAAATTAAATTACTATTTATTAAAGACGACACATGGAATTGCACCTATGAATTTATTCAATATATCTCCCTGCATGTAGTAATTTACACATATTTGATTCACAGAATTTTTACATTTGACCATGACCTTTGAACTCTTTAAGTCACATGACTGTTGCAGGTCATGCAAGATGTCGGTTGCTCCAGGGACCGTCCCTACAACATGTCCCACGAGCCACTTCAGCAGCTGCAGCCTCAATGCGTGATGTCATCAACGCAGAGCTGGATGCGATCCGGGGTGCAGGAACATGGAAGGACGAGCGTGTGATCACAACAATGCAGAGTGCAGAGATCAGTGTGGCGGGAAGACCGAAACCCGTCCTCAACTTCTGTGCCAATAATTACCTTGGGCTATCTGTGAGTTGTCTGCAATCTTTTACCTACTGGCCTAAATTATTAACCGTGTCCACCTACTACTATACTAGGTACCCTACTAGGGTGAGGGAGAGGGGTAGGGTCAGTAAGAAGTAAAACGAGTTGTCAATGAAGCTGACGACAACTATATGTGTTGTTGCTTTCATTTTCCTGCCTGTGGTCAGGGATGAGGCTTGTGTTGATACTGGCCCTCCTCCCTCACTGCTCCCTCACTGCTTCCTCACTGCTCCCTCACTCCTTCCTCACTGCTCCCTCACTGCTCCCACACTGCTCCCTCACTCCTCCCTCACTCCTCCCTCACTCCTCCCTCACAGCTCCCTCACTGCTCCCTCACTGCTCCCTCACTCCTCCCTCATTGCTCTATCATTCCCCCACACTGCTCCCTCACTGCTCCCTCACTCCTCCTTCACTGCTCCCTCACTCCTCCCTCACTGCTCCCTCACTGCTCCCTCACTGCTCTCTCACTCCTCCCTCACTGCTCCCTCACTCCTCCCACACTCCTCCCTCACTGCTCCCTCACTCCTCCCTCACTGCTCTATCATTCCCCCCACACTGCTCCCTCACTGCTCCCTCACTCCTCCCTCACTGCTCCCTCACTCCTCCCTCATTGCTCCCTCACTCCTCCCCCACTCCTCCCTCACTGCTCCCTCATTCCTCCCTCACTGCTCCCTCATTCCTCCCTCACTGCTCCCTCACTCCTCCCTCACTGTTCACACACTCCTCCCTCACTGCTCCCTCACTCTTCCCTCACTCCTCCATCACTCCTCCTTCACTGCTCCCTCATTCCTCCCTCACTGCTCCCTCACTCCTCCCTCACTGCTCCCTCACTGCTCCCTCATTCCTCCCTCACTCCTCCCTCACTCCTCCCTCACTGCTCCATCACATATTACTCACCTCTTACTCTCCTTCTCCACTCCACTCTATCAGTCCCACCTAATTACTGTTCACACAATCTTCCCATCTCAGTTGTATTCTCCTCCATCTACACTCAACTCAAGGCAACTGTTCTCTTTGCTAGCTGTTCTTCTTCCATCTGTTCCAGTGATACGTCTTGCATCAAAATAGATAACCAATATATTCAGAGAACGCAAGGATTTAACTTCTTAGGTTTAACTCTAGACACTAACTTAAAAAAGAAAAACTCTCAAATAAGTGTTCTAAAACTTAGGAATATTAAATAGATTAAACATGTGTTACCGTTAGAAATAAAAATTATATTGCATAATGCATTGATATTATCTTGTATAAATTATTGTATTACAACATGGGGATATCAAGGAAACAGATTAATGAAAATCCAAAAGAAAGCAGTGCAAATTATAACATTAATGAATACAATTCACATACAGAACCGCTTTTTAAATAACTCAACATATTAAAAGTAGATGACGTACTAAAATTACAAGAACTAAAATTTTATTATAAATATATACATCAAAATTTACCTGTCTACTTATTAAATTGGCCGATAACCCCAAATGCTGACATACATGATTATAATACTCGGAGAGCAACTGAACTACATACATTCAGAATTAAACATGTATTTGCAAAAAAAGGGTCTTAAATATAATTTACCACATGTTATTAATAATATCCGTGATTTAGTGAAAGACAAGATAGTGACCCATAGTTTGAGAGGATTCTCAAGTTATGCCAAACACCTTATGCTACAACAATATAACATCACATGCACTGTATTAAATTGCTACATATGTAACCAAATTATATCATGAATGCATGCAACACATTCCATAAAAGTATAATGCAATTGTTTCAATATGTGTACTTGCTCACCTGCTTACACGACTACACACGTTCACAACACACAAAACACACCAACAAAACAATCATCACTCAGTATATAAGAGAAAGACAAAAAGTTTATTACAGATCATTATTTTTCTTTATTTTTTTCTTTATGAAACAGGATTAGCAACACAAAGAATTTATAATTTTTGTTTTTGGGTGGCTCCTATGATAGCGACCAGTTGTGATCTTAGTACGAGGCTCCCACCCCATAGCAATTGTTTACTTGCTATTTGTTTTTGTCTTTTTGGTACTATATACATATACAATATACCTGTATATATATATATATATATATATTCTGTTTATTTTAAATAAATTTGCACTGAATGTTTTACATTTCAATACAAGTATCCTTATCCTTCAATTACAATTACAAGACTTGACAATTAAATCTTAATAACCATGATCAGTTTATCTGCGAGCTCATGAGTGCTGTGATAGATTAAAATTTAGATCTTTTTGAATTGCCTCCTGGTGAATCAAACTTGCAATTGACTGTATAGTTGTTTTATATGTATATATATATATATACTTATTTTTACTACAGATGATACATAATATAATTTACATCAATGTCATTTTTGATTAGTTTCTCTAGTTCAGTTTTGTATTTATATGTTTTACTTGTATTATTATTATATTTATTTCTTATAATTTCTAACGACTATTGTCAACACTACTGAACAGAGTTCTACTTTGGATTTTAGTGTCTAAATAAAGTTATTATTATTACTATTATAAACCATTAACTGACTACAATCAGAATATTATATTGACTGGTCTTAAATTTGATCTCACATCTACTGTTTAAGCGTGTAAGTTACTACAGCACAGGCGTGATAATAACTGTATTGGTTATAATGAATCTTGATGGAAATGTTATATTAATCAATGAATTAAATAATTATATCTGATGTTGTATATTAATATTATTGAGACTGTTGCCACAAACAATTGCTGATTTGTTAATATAGTATAACTTCAATTTGGAGTTTTAATTAAACAATAAAGTTGGACAGATTGGCTGTAAATCATTAAATAATGTTGTTGTCATTGTTGTTGTTAAAGCTATGTAATACTTTTTCATAAATTTCCCACATGTTCCAGAGTCACCCAGCCATTGTGGCTGCTGGGAAGGCAGTCTACGACACACACGGGGCTGGTCTCAGTTCCGTTCGCTTCGTCTGCGGTACACAGGTGTGTACCAACCATGACAGAGACACTTCCATTGTGTTTGTGAGCATGCATGCGCATGATTTAAAACAGCTTTGCAGCATTGTTAAATTTTGTGTTGACGAACAATGACAATGGCCGTCTGTCAGATCTGTCCTGTTGGGCAGGATATGTCTGGGTGAGAGAGCGGAGTGTAGAATCTATAAGTTTGGTGCATTTCAGTCAACCTTTTATAGTACAGTGAAACTTCACTATTAAGGTTACTCGGGACTGGACAAAACTGACCTGTTTAGCGAGTTTACCGCATTAGTGGGACTAATTTCCTATGCTTTGCCGTAATTAAGATAATCCTAGGTTGACCTTAATTGTGAGGTGGCTGTATTACTTCCACTGTAATAATATTTCTTTTATAAATTACCATATCCATAAATGTTTGACACACTAGAGTCTACATAAAATTAATACCTAGATAGTACAAACAAAACAAATTGAAATGTAAAATTAAATAATTACACAACAGAGCTGTATAACATAAGTTGATTAAAGCAAATTAATTTGTCATGTTAAAATAGGTATATAAATTAGTTACTTAAGAAAAATATTAACATCAATCTGCTAAAACAAATTAAATAATCCAACAAATATTTAATAGATATAAACATCAAATAGATAAAACATTGACATTGTTTCTGTAGGATATTCACAAGGAGCTTGAAGATAAGATTGCCAAGTTTCATGGACGGGAAGAAGCCATATTGTACTCAAGTTGCTACGATGCAAACGCTGGTATCTTTGAGGTCCTCATGAAAGATGAAGATGCCATCATCTCGGATGAACTGAATCATGCGTCTATCATCGATGGCATACGATTGAGCAAATCTCAGCGCCATCGCTACAAGCACAGGGATCTGAAAGGTGAAGAAAAGGTTTTGTTTCGTTATGTACATTTGCATGTCTTCAATCAATACTAGGCAACTTTTTTTGTAGTTTTAGTGTAACTTTAGGACCAATGGTCATGTTGATAAGGAGCTATGAACATGAGAATTTGAAACAGTAAGAAATTAATTTGTTTACTTGATCTCAGATAATTCAAAAAGTTTGAAATTGCAAAAGTTACAGTTTCCACCAATCCTTTCTAAAATAAAAACTCCAGTTTTTTACACACAATGATTGTGCCTGAAGACAACATACACAAAAAAACTAATTTCATCAGCATAAGTTGTTTAGTATTTAATAAATAATGCTTAATGGAAACCATGTAATTTATGAGATATAAATTACAAAAGCAAAACGTAGTTTAACAAAAACACAAGAGGAAACACTTCTTGGTGTTATAATCATTAAGCAGGCATAAGTTTTAGGCTACATATTGTACTATGTGGCCTGGCTCAAGCTGCTGCATGACACACCAAATTCTTACATCCATGCTGATGTTAAGGATGGTGGGCTGGGGGTACCTGCGCTAAGACTGACGGTGCCAGTTATGAAAACAATTCGATTGGCCTGGTTATCAAGAAACAAAGACCCCGTGATAGCAGCCCTAGAAGCTAACTCGTGCACCTTTGCGAAGGAAGTTCAGTGCTGTAATAACTCTCCACTTAGGGTTGGGAACATGATCGTTAGAGATCATGCCGACGTGAAAGAAGTGTGGACGTTGTCATTGCATGAGTCAGCCGACGGCTGTGGTCTAAGAGTCTCTCCGGCAGTCCTGTTCGTGCACAACTGGGTGCGCGATGGGACTAGATTACTTTCTGGGGTGGCATTTATACACGCAATAAAGATAAGGGGGAGCACAGTTGCCACGCGCAAGCGGGCGGCCCATGGCTGTCCCCTAGCATCCGACAAATACGATGCATGTGGGCAGACTGAGACATTGGGACATGTGCTCCAGGTCTGTCATCGAACGTGGGGTTCCCGAATTAAGAGACACAATGCTCTCATGGAGAAGTTCCACCATTCTATGGAGAACTGCGGCTGGCAAGTTATGCTCGCTCTGGTGATTCCTGTGAGGGGAGGAACCCCACAGAAACCGGATGAGGTGTTGTATGCTCATGGCCATTGCTGGGTCGTCAATGTGTCCGTAGTCGCTGATAATGCGGACCTCGACGACGCCCACTGGAGCAAATGTGCCAAGGACGACACTCCGGCTGTCTGCGACTGGTGCCAGTTGAACTGGCCTTCCCCTGAGGCACTGGGGAATATCTCTTTTGGGGCCCTCATATTCAATTGGAGAGGAGCCATGTTGCCTCGATCCGCAAACAATGCCAAACATGTGTCGCTCCTTGGGATGCATCCAAGCTGAAATGAAATTATGGTCCGTGACGATACTAGAGTGGGTGTGGAAGGTATTCCGGGCCTTCCACCAGGGGACAGCAGCATGGCTCTCTGTCCCCCAGAGATGAATATTTGTACTGTGGTTGCTGCTTAAGTTCGCGTATCGCTTGCATTCTCTTGTACGTTTCACTGCGCATCAGTGATAATGCACAAAGCTCGTCAATATGTTATACTTTATTTAATTCACTGTTGTATTTTGTACTTAGTTATTTGTACACGTTCGTTATGTTCTGTTATATTGACTTCAGCTAGTAAGGCTACGTACTTTACTAGCAAACATCGTTTGGGTGTTTCCTTGCACGTTAGTGATGCTGGTGTCCTTTATTGCCCAGTATTGAAGATGTGCACACATAGGTATTCACCTGTGCCATAATTGCAGGTGGTCTTTGGGAAGCTCTGATGATTTACAATGTTTTCCTTTGCCTTCCTTTGGAACTACATGCATTTCGTGGAAATTGACTCCTATTCGTTCTTGGATGTTATCTGTCCAATTCTTTCTCAATGTGCGTCTCTTTCTCTTGTATGCCCAAATAAAATGGTTCAGTTGAAAGTCATTTTCAACTGATTTTATATAAATAGTTGCCGTTAAACCTGCGTTCAACAGTTGAACACAAGTTGAATATGAAGACAAAGTTTAATCCAAGTTGAAAGTGAAGACTTAGACTTCAAACTTCAGCAACAGTTGAATGCAAGTTGAAAGAAGGGACTCAGTCGTTGTTAAAAATTCATCCCAGTTGAATGAAATTTGAAAACAGGGACACAGTCATTGTCAAGAATCTATTCCAATTGAACACAAGTTGAAGACAGGGACTCGGTCATTGTAAAGAATTCATCCCAGTTGAACACACACCTCTCCCTTTGGCTTAGAGAATGCTTTAATCAGACAAGCGGATCTTGTTACATATCTGTGCCGTCTCCTCCGCTTCTCTCTTTTTACTGTAGACAGTATACGTTAGTGTCACCAGATGTTTTGACTAATTATATTGCAGATTTACACATTGTTAATATATTAAATCCCTGAAGACTGCTTTAAAAATGCATCTTTTAATTATTGTGCACATGAGGCTTCATATTAGCAACATTTATTGATTTTTAGTCCTTTGGCCGAAGGTCCAAGGGACTATTGCCATGACTCTGCATCCGCCGTCCTCCGTCCGCCATCCGTCGTTAGCTGCCGTATCTCAGAAACCGTTCAGCAACTTTTTCTCTAATTTTGCATAGACATATCTCAGGGCACTGCCACTATGCACGAGAAATCTGTATTTGATTGAATCATTCTAAGGGCTCACTAGGGCCTCCAAGGACCCAAAACTGGTAAAAATGTAACATTTTGCCTATTTTTTCAAAAACTGTTCAGCAACTTTTTCTCTAATTTTGCATATACATTTCATGTGGTAGTGTCACTGTACACAAGAAATCTGTATTTCATTGAATCATTCTAAGGGCACCTAATGACCCCCCAAAAGGACCCCAAAACTGGTAAATTTTCACATTTTGCCTATTTTTTCAAAAACTCTAGTAACGTTTTCTCTAATTTTGCATAGACATTTCATGTGGTAGTGCCACTGTACACAAGAAATCTGTATTTGATTGAATAATTCTAAGGGCACCAAAGGTCCCCTAAAATGCTAAATTTGCTAACTAAATTGTCTGCTGCACCAGCAGATCTGTCATGCTTACAGTCCTTTTGTTCAACTAATCCCTTTTCCAACAACATCTGTCACACCTCACTGTGGCTGCCTGATAGGAACTGTGACTAATCTGTAATTGGTCACTGGCAGAGGCTTGTGTCACTAGACCCCTGAACAGTTGTGCCTACATTCTAAGGGGTCATCCTGAAACCAAATGTCAACCAGGAGTCAAGAGTTGACATAGTTCCGCTATACACAAGAAATCTGTATTTGATAGAATTATTCTAGTATCATCAGCATATAGTAGAACATACATTTGCAAGAAAATGTCTACATCATCATCACTAAGGTTGTTGTAAATTTCACCAGCTGCCATGTCAAGTCCCTTATAATTATGACTAACGGTGTTCAAAATCATTCAGGTAAATAGCAAATAACAAAGGAGACAAGTTTTCTCCTTGTGGTAACTCTACATCACATGAGAAGAAGGCTGACACAGCCCCCCAAAATGCAAAATGTTTAAACTAGTGATGTGGTTTTGAGAAGGGCCCTTCAGACTATCCCCTAACAGTAAATTTTGTGTGTGTGCCAGAAACAGAACACTATTCCCCTTCCCAAAACATCTGTCACATGCGGAGTCTGTGTCTTGCATGGATATCTATTTTTATGCAGTTGTTTTATATAAGCAGGAAGTTTGTGAAATTAATTATTCTTAGGGCACAGAAAAGTAATTCCTGGTTTCTCATCAATGCATGTATTTAAAAATATGTGCCACAACATTTTATTTTCTATTATAATTATTCCTCTAAATGCAAGACGTGGTGCAATAAGTGAACAGTAAACATGTCAACATTTTACTTCCATCATAACCCTTAATGATTTGTAACTATGATTAAAAAAAAACATTTGATTAATAATTACAGGGTAATAATTACCTCTCATTTATGCTGGGCAGCAACAATAGGAAATACAAGCCATTGATGGACAAACGTGTTCTTTTTATAGAAAACGTCAGTTTCTTTCTGTACCTGTCTACGTATGATAACCATTTGTCCGCCCTGCTCACAATAAACAAGAAACATCACATAAATGATAAAAGGAAGATCACTGCCACTAACCTTGTGGATTATTATTATTATAAAACTGCTCTGCTACTGCTTGGTGGACAGTTAATTAGTGGCTCATGTTCAAATACATCAGGACGTTTTTCACACCTGCATGGTAGTTTAGGCTCAGTAGTGTGCTGGCAGCCACTAAACCTATAGGCTTGTGTGAAAAGGATAGTTGGCAGAAGAACTAACTTCAAAGCACCATTGCATCCATTTAGCCAGGCAGCAGTCACACTGTCCCAATGTCTGCTGCTATGTTTGTATATATATAGGCTTAATGATCCCAATACACCAATCTGTTGGCACAATGTCAGATAATAGAACTAGGTTAAACATCTTAACAATAACTATAATTAGTTCTGTGGGGCTGTTTTTAAGTATTCATTTATAACATTATCAATCTGTCCTCTTAGTTTTACACATAAAGACATAATCTGGCATAACGTGATAAGTTTTTGTAGCAGCACATTTATACTTCCAGTGTATCATTGCAACATAACATACATACTGTGTGCCACATTTGAATGTCATGCATGTAATATTTCCATGCAATCCATTTGCATATACAGTGTATAATGAAACACTTCAATAGCCGTTTTCTTCATTTTAACTTTTTGACCCCACCATGTTCAATGCTCCATAACTTCGCCAATTTTGGTAGCAGTCATCATTTTTGAAACCGTGTAAAGTACCCTACCCAACCTTTACAAGAATGTAAGAAAACAATGTTACAATTTGTCCGACTTATCACTCATTTGGTCAGCCAGGGTCACATATAGTCCAAAAGACTTCATGGCCTGTTGGCCCATTTTTAGATTTAAATAATAAAACAAGATATTAAAAAAATTATCCTTTAATGGCAATCCAACCACCTTCTCACATATCGACGTATTAGTCCAAAGGACTTTTTTATTAGAATTCTTAATTTAGTTTTAAACAAACTGATTTAACTTATAATATATGTATATTATATTGTTATTATTATTATTCAGTCTAAATTCTTTGGACTACTTGATGACAAAAATTATTATATTTTTTAGAAATTAACTTGTTTGAGCTGATTGATATTGACATTTATCTACGTTTATCATTTATTTATTCATTTTAATATTAAAACACTTAATTTGCTTTAATTTACAGATGTTTATACAGCTCTAAAATCTTAAATTATTTATCATAATTACATTTTTTATTTATACTTTTTATGTGTTAATTTTATGTACAGTGTTGCTGTAATTTAAATGTATATAGCATTTTATAACAAAATAAATATTGTTATTACTTTATGTCATGATAGGTGGATATAATTTTGATAATCAAGTGATTGATTGGCAGTAATTTGCCATCAGATTTACAATGGTTGGAACGGTCCAAAGTTTTGTATTAGTTAACTACAGTTGTCAATATTCAGATCAAGCATATTCAGAACATCTCCTGGAGTTGAATGTTCAAAACTGAACCCTGCCAATTAATAGTAGAAGAAGAGGAAGAATAATCTTTTAAACATGTTTGAAAGCTTTAATGCGAAGTCATTGTTTATTTTGTGTTTTAGATCTGGAGAGACTGCTGCAGGAAACTCAGAATGCCCGGATGCGTCTGATAGTCACTGATGGTGTCTTCAGCATGGATGGAAATGTCGCCCCTCTCAGGTTGGTTTTACAAAGGAGTGTTGGCTGTAGTGTACACTCTACAGGGCCACACTTGTCAGTTCTCAAGTGAGTGACACAAGAAACTGATATTTATATAGGTTGAACAAGATTGCCATCCTAAATTGACTGAACCAAGTATTGCTGTAGGATAAGGCCTGTTCTGTTTGTTTCTCTAAGGAACTAGGGGGAATTGGCTTGATGAAGCACCTGAAACTAACACTAGTTGGGAGCAAACATACATGTATAGGGCATGTGTACAGAGACTCAGTAAGGAAAGATTGACCAAGAGAGTATGGAAAGCAGAAGATGATAGTCTAAGAAGAGGAAGACTGAGGTGGACAAACGGTGTGAACAGAGATCTCGAAAGGGCAGCGATGAACAGCTGAGAGTAGGAGAACATTTAGGAAAATCAGGATAGTTGGCAAAATATCAGCAGTATGGAATGAACCGAGTGTTATAACTGTTACCCCATGTGGGTAGGGAGAAGAGGAGAGGCAAGGTAGACTCAGCAGAGGTGCAAACAGAAGTGAACTGGAGAGATGGTAAACTCTGTTCATTATCATGCACTGATTTGATGCGGTGTTTGTTTGTTACATAAAAAGTAACATACACATTTGTAGTGTAATTCATGTTGCACAATTGAAACTAAAAATAACTAATTTGCACATGTGGTAAGAGAATATTAATAGTTCTTTGGTTCTATGACTTTTAATATGTCGTGTTTTTTCAGAGAAATTTGTGATTTGGCAGATCAGTACAAAGCCCTGGTGTTTGTTGACGAGTCCCATGCGACAGGACACTTTGGCAAGACAGGACGGTATGTACCCTAATAGTTATTCTTAGATGTGGTTGCATACATTTGCCAAGTCCAAAACTTATATGGTTGGATGTGGGTGGATTGTCATCACATATTAATGGAAAAATAAATTGATACAGCGGTGCCATCTTTTGAGTGGAACGGATATTAATACACATTGATGCTACTGTGGATGTGGTAACTAGGTAGCATGGTGCGTATAAATGTCTTGTCAACCATGTCTCGTCAATTTAATTCGGTGGGTATTGGCTCTGCCTTTGGGAGCCACTTTGGGTTGCTCAAAATAATGACATTGCGTATAATGTAAAAGTACATGAAATCATTTTGGAGTAAATACAGTATCACGTGATTGCTTATTTGTTAACGTGAATCCTCTTTGGGTGTTTCTGATTAAATCATTTTGCTATATAAAAAGCTATGCAATTAATAAATTAATTAACTGGCCTTGTACTCTTTTAGTTTTTGTTCTTGCAGAGAACAGCTAGTATGTGTGACGGGATTGCTTTGTAAAATAACATCCACAAAATATATCAATGCAACTATTTTGTTGTACAACTTCTCCAAAATATGTTTATTATTTGGTATAAAGAACTAACTGGCCTAGTGATAGGCTAGTACTGTTTTTATTCTTGCAGAGAACAGTTAGTATGTATTCTGGGATGGCTACAGTAAAATAAAATACACAAAAAATATATCAATGCATCTGGCTTGTTTTACGACTTCTCCAAAGCTAGTCTATTATATGGTATAAAGAATTAAATGGCCAAAAGAGAAACAACTCTACCTATTGGTATATTAGACATTTTTGTAACTGAAATGTTTTGACTGGATTCTAACAGAGGCACGGAGGAGTATCTGGGTCTAGAACCTGGACAAGTCGATATTATCAACTCGACTCTCGGCAAGGCACTAGGGGGTGCTTCAGGTAAGCCATGTACTGATTTTGTCGCATTGCTCATAAACAGCTTCAATCAGCACCAAACTTCATCAAGAATGCTAACCTCTTAAACACCACCGTACTTTAATGTTGATATTTTAACATATCGTTATTGAATTGTGTTAGAAACAGTATTCATGGTGGACCTAGCTAGTAACGTGACAATTTCTCACTATAAAAAGCATCGCACCATTGCCGCTTCCCCACTTTGAATTGTCAATGTGAAAAGGTAATCCGTTTGTTCTCATTGATATCTAAAATTTGTTTCCCACCGACCTGCCCCATCTGCACCTGCGTTTATGTTAAGTCGGGTAGGATAAGTTTATAAGCTGGTAAAGGTCTGACGATTTTATGTATTCATATATAATGTATGCATCGAATTACAATTTGGGTCTTATGGTATCTGCAGTAGTAAAGTATTTAGTCTTGTTGAATGTTAGTTAATTGCAATGCACACACCTAGTATCAGCGTGACGCACTAATGTGTACAAGGGGTTTTGGGACGCTGTGACGCTTTCCCCTTATTTCAGAAAATCATAATCTTTAAACATGGATGGTTGTCATGTGTTGGGTGTGTTCCACCACCTGCGTGTGGTTGGGTCCTGTTCCACCACCTGCGTGTGGTTGGGTCCCGTTCCACCACCTGCGTGTGGTTGGGTCCCCTCACATTTGCTGTTGAGGTTGAGTTATGTATTAGAATTATATAGGCTAATGCACATCATTTTCAAATTGTATATATATATATATATTAATTATGTATTATATGGATTATATATATTTGTTGGCTGAATACAAAGCTCTGATACAAACTTATATCTGCCTTGTTAGCTACAGCAAACGAGTCATGATTCCGAGTTGGTAACTCCTACGCATTAACAAGGAGCTTTGTCCCACATAAATTAACTTTATAAAAAAATCAAAACAACAAAATGATCTGATAATGCAATATTTTTTTAAAAGTTAGACCCAATTATGTAGTTTCAGACTGTATGAAATATTCATTTTAAAACGTATAAATTTGTTTATTCTTTCTGGTATTGCCATCAATTTGTAGGTGGCTATACCACAGGGACAAAGGAACTGATTGACCTGTTGAGAAATAGGTCACGACCTTACCTATTTTCCAACAGCTTGCCCCCACCAGTCGTGGGTACGGCATCGAAAGTGTTTGAACTCTTGATGGAATCGTCTGAGCTGATTGAGAAGTTGGCTGCTAACACACACAGGTTCCGCAATCGGATGACAGAAGCCGGATTTACTGTTTTGGTACGTGCCACTTATTTCATTACAAAGAGAAACGTTATTAGTTTTATTGTTATATCTACTTATAAGATCAATGCAGAAGCAATTCTTGCCATAACTGGACTACAACTTATGGTGAACGTTGTTTAGCCAACACAGTGGACATACAGCCATAAAATATGTATTATGGAATGATGTGCATATTAATTGTAATATGCTCAGATAATTAAAGAAACATTCAAAAGTATGTTTTTAAATTAACAATAGAGAAATAACATGGTAGTGTCACTTTTCCTGTTATTAATTTAAATAAAAACCGATATATATTTATATATATTAATAATTGTAATGTTTCTTTATTATTTGTATATATTTTGTGTTTGTGTGTTTAATCAGCTCTTCTGGTTTAATTATGTAAACTTATTTATTTGGATTTTTGAGAAAAAAACAAGATTATAGATTAATCGTGCATGAATATCCAGGAAAGAATTCCAGATGTCTTTTTGCATTGTAGGTAATGATTGTTGTTTTTGTTTACTCAGGGTGATAAAGACCACCCCATATGTCCTGTCATGCTCGTTGATGCAAAACTGGCAGCAAAATTTTCAGAAGAGATGTTGGGTAAGTATAACTGACTCGTTTGTGGGATAGAAATGAAATTGGAGAGTCAAACTGAGTAAATTCTGCTGTGTAGTGTTGGATGTTGGATATCAGTTACCATAGCTAATTACTGCCAGAGTCTTTACTCTGCAATCGTATATCAGTGTATGTTTTGACAATATTTAGAGAAAACTAAAATTTTCTACATCCATATACTCATTTAAGCACCTGACCATTGCTTGAACATGTCCAACATACTCATTTAAGCACCTGACCATTGCTTGAACATGTCCAACATACTAATTTAAGTACCTGACCATTGCTTGAACATGTCCAAAATACTCATTTAAACACGTGACCGTTGCTTGAACATGTCCAACATACTCATTTAAGCACCTGACCATTGCTTGAACATGTCCAACATACTCATTTAAGCACCTGACCATTGCTTGAACATGTCCAATATATAACATAAATTCCATCATGTGATCTATTAATAGATTTTATGGATCATTGTTTACGTGACAGTTACCTCCTAAAGCTCATGTTTTACTGTTGTAATAATAGTGCATCAGACTGTCTTGTTGGCGGGCAAAGGTCTGTGGGTTACAAGCAACCTGAGAACTGTCATACATATACTATGAGGTGTTCCACATTCACATACTGAGAAGAATGGAGATAATTAGTTATATGATTGTGGCATTATTTGCTTAATTATATTTCCTTAATTAATTATGACTGCAAACAAGTAGCTGTGTTCAATATTGTTTTAATTCATTGTTTATTCCAGTAAAATGGAGATTAATTATGTGGTGCAGTTTTATCATTACAGTACTCAGCTAAAGTTAAGCGTATCTGTTGGGATTCCAACTTAAGAAACTTTCCAGAATTCACACACCATATATTATGACCATATATTATGACCGACAGTCAAGAAGGAAGTGGCACCCAAGTGGCTCCACCTATTGGGTGGTATGTAGGCCCTACATACAGTTCTAGGTCATATATAATTGCCAAGTACTGCGTAGGTTATATCTGGTGTAAGTTGATATGTGCAGTAAGTATAAGCTTAAAGGAACAGTTTAATTAGTAATGGCATAATTTATGTTTTCAGAACGAGGAATATTTGTAATTGGATTCAGCTTTCCAGTTGTTCCAAAAGGTGGGTGTCGATGGTGTATTGATCACAACACTGAATTTGTGGAGTTTCTTTTTCTTTGTATTTGCTCAGTTTTGTTTCAAAACAAAAACCGTTATTTACTATGACCTGCAGTGACTTTTACTGGCCATGAAACATAGTTACGTGGTTGATTTAGGATATTTTAATGAAAAAATGCATTAGTTAATAATGTGTATAACACAATTTCCAGCCAGATTCTTTGTTCTGAGTGACACACATTTATGCCATAAATGAAATAAAAAACAAGTACACTTGTACGCTTTGTATTTCTACATGCTAGTGGACATGATGTGTATTACTACTCTTCTTGGTCTGAAATATACACATTCTTCTGGCTTTTGTGACTCCGTTGGAGCACTGCTCTCCAACAACACAGCTCAAAATGCGCAAGTGAAATGGAACGTACGTACACTCTTCGTGATGTTAGATATATATATAAATGCACTCACAACATATAACAAAAAGGAACAGACAAACACTGACTGGTACGAAGTGAACATCACTGCCGTGGAACCTGTCACCGAGGCCAAGCACTCATTTCTTATCAAGTTCAAGGGAGATCCAAGCAAAACGAATCTGAATGCTTTAAGAGCTGCTATGAACAAACCCCAACAGACTGCTTGGTGTTGCGCCAATAATTACTGGCTGTAACTTAGCCAGAGCATCCAGATGTCATCTGACACAAGGAATATCAGGGGTATGTATGATGGAATTAAGAGGGCAATAGGTCCATCCATAAAGAAGACTTTTTCACTGAAAACAAAGTCAGGAGAAGTCATCATTGACAGCAGTAAACAAATGGACAGATGGGGAGAGCACTACCTCAAATTATACTCCCAGGATAATACTATCACCAAATAGGTACTAGACCCCATTGAGAGTTTGTCCATTATAGAAGAGCTAGATAGAGAACCGACAGTGGAAGAGCTCAGCAAAGCTATTGACTCGTTCACCAATGGCAAAGGCCCTGGAAGTGATGCCATACCATCCAAAATCATCAAGCATGAATAGCCTGCACTACTGCAACATTTGCATGAACTTCTCTGCCTCTGTTGGAATGGAGGAGCACTTCCTCAGGATATGCGTGATGCGAATATAGTAACACTGTACAAAAACAAAGCTGACCAAAGCGATTGCAATATTTACTGTGTCATCTCCCTGTTGAACGTCATGGGAACTGTTTTTGCTTGTGTTGCCCTGACCAGACTGCAGATTCTGGCTGAATGCATCTCTCCTGAATCTCAATTTAGCTTCAGAACTGGAAGATCCAGAATAGTCATGATATTCCCGGTTCGACAACTGCAAGAGAAATGCCTTCATCGACCTCACAAAGGCATTTGACCTCGTTAGCAGAAGTGGATTATTTCAGTTGCTGGAGAAAATTGGTTGTCCACCTAAACTGCTCAGTGTGATCTCCTCCTACAAGGAAGCGTTCTGGCACCAACACTTTGGCATATTCTTCTCAATGATGCTGTCATATGCCTTTGATACATCCACAGAGGGTTTCTACTTACACACTAGAACTGATGGGAAGCTGCGTAACCTCGCCCGGTTGACAGCTAAGACAAGTCTGTTAAGTCCTCATCCAAGAAATGCATTTCGCTGATGATGCTGCACTGGCTATACACACCGAGCAAGATCTTCAGCAACTAATGGACAGACTCTCCCACGCCTGCAAAAAATTTGGATTGACTATCAGTATCGAAAAGACTAATGTCATGGGACAGGACGTTGTCATGCAACCATTAATAATGATTGATGATGTGATCGATGATGTTGTCGATACCTTCACATACCTAGGCTCCACAAGTAATTTGTCATTAGATGCTGAAATTAACAAGTGCATAGCAAAAGCTGCAGCAGTCATGTCCAAACTGAACAGGAGAGTTTGGAACAATAACAACTTGACAGAAAATACCAAACAACGTGTATACCAGGTGTGTTTCCTCGGCAAACTCCTTTACAGCAGTGAGGCCTGGACAACATACACAAGAAAAGAAACTGAATAACTTTCACCTTTCTGCCTCAGACGCATTCTTGGCATCTCCTGGCAGGACATGGTCATGAATACAGATGTCCTGGAGTGTGCTTCGTGTTTCAGCATACACACACTGTTAAGCCAAAGACGTCTGCGATGGCTTGGCCATGTTCACTGAATGGCTGATGGATGTACGACCAAAGAATACTCTACAGTGAACTTGTCAGTGGGACGCGTCCTATTGGTCATCCATATCTGCGGTACAAAGACGTCTGTAAACGGAATATTAAGCCAAGTACCTATGTCTGCCACAAGTGCGGCAGAGACTGCCATACCAGAGTGGGAAAGGATGGCACATAATGCCACTCCAGGTATTGTACGTCACCAAATTGACAGTCATGGCGCAAACCATTGTCTAGCAAGACAGAAGGATGTCTACTAGTCTGAAATAAATGACTGATGTACATTTTTTATTGATTGACTGACTGATGCATTGACTGATTGATATATTAACTGATGTAGTGAATGATTGTTGCTGTGTTTTGTTGAAGGCAAGGCACGTATTCGAGTTCAGCTCTCCGCTGGCCACAGTCTAAAGAATGTCGACATGGCTGTCGATGCTTTCATTGAGATTGGCAAGCAGCTCAAGGTCATCCCATGAAGACAGTCATGGTCATTATGATCAGCCAACATTTCACATGTTTGCATCCAGTTACAGACGTATTTATATATAAATGCTTTATTCACAAGAAGATTATGCTGAAGTTTTATTTTTGGTTTGTGGAGGTTGGAAACAGCATTGAACAGTACAGCACCGACGGGTTGTGACAGTTTGTAGGTTTGTTCATCAAAACAGTTTCAGGTAGAATTGCAAACATCACCAGACTAATGCCAGAGTTGTGTGCACTCACATTTATACGAGGAATTAAAACACTTTGTATGAATACAGCATATCCATGGGTATTGTCTTGATATTTCTGTGGCATAGGATCTGTTATTGTTGTTTGTGTGTTTTGCATGTAATGCATGTAATTATCACATTGCAAACATGCATTTATTTCAATGTTCAAACCATGTTTCAAATTATTCAGTTTTAGATACAGCTGAAGTTAATACAATCATGATTTTGCAATGCTCTCTGCTGCATGGACATAATTTTTATTCTGTCATATACTAGTGATAGTTGGTGATGCATGTAACATTTATTGGCATGCTCGCTAGCAGCTTCCATTCAAGTAAACTTTAGGTTTTTAAATGTTATATCGTTTACTATATATATAGTAAGTGCTGATATTTATTCACAATTTTAAGAAATACTCTCGCAGTGGCAGTATTTGTGATATAAATTAATGGAACATTTAAATGGCATTGTTTATAATATTTTCATGAGGTGACAACTACATCATTAAAACAGGTCAATGCCATGTCACATCGCACATGATGCTGCTTCAAAGTAGGATCAGTTCGTATTTCAGGTGACATTGCCATACAGTGTAAATTACATATCAAGCAGCAGTCTGATTGCATGCGATGATATCAGCTCATTTCAAGTATCAATATTACATGATACATATATCTAACTTACAAAGGTGATGTTTTTAGTAAACATAATTACCTCTCAAGAAACTCTATATGATCTGGATATTTCGATTGCATACCAAGTGTCTTGAGAAGTAATTATGCATCCTATTAATAACTGAGAAACCAGATCATTAATCCATTCAAGGGTGATATTTTTTGTTGGCTAGTTATTAGTGATTTTGCTTAATTGGCTATGATAGTGCCAGGTTATGTTAATTGCTTTGGTCTATGTGTTTTCATTGCTATTTTCTATGTTCATGTGGTGATTTTTATGTTCACTGTTTTATTTAGACATCTGTGATTTTAAAAATATTATGTTGTTATTGTGTAAAACAAAAAAAATTGTTTCAATGTTTTAGTTATGTGTGCAATAGCATAATTACATTGTTGGGTTATTAGATATACAAAAATAAAGAATCAACATATGGGTAAATGCAGTATGCTTTCTGTTGTGATGTGTGGTTTGTTTTCATGCCATGTTCTGGTTGTAATGATCAACATTGACCGTTACAATTGTTGTTTAGTAAATATAAAAATATCCCCATTGACACCTGCTATAGGTAGAATACTGAAGGATACATTAACTACAAGTTCATTAAAAGTTGCCCGTGAAGCAGTTTCCATGTAAACAACCTTATAAAGCATTTAGAATCACAATAGTTGGAAGTGTGTCAGTCTGTCCTCTGTAACTGTAAAGTTGAGATTAAATTAGCTGCATTTTCTCTGCATACTTGTGTGATGCTTGTATGATGACAGTCTCATACATGTCAACCTTTGAGGATCCAAATGACCGAGACTTTTTCGACTCTGTGCGCACCGACGTCGTGCGCGCGTCACGCATGTCCAGTCGCTCTCGCACACTCCAAAAAAATATTAAAGTAACCCATTCTGTCAAATAGCATGACAAGAGGCATCTAGTGAACTAATGTACATTTATAAAAAAAAATGTGTCAACAGTGATTGGGAATTAAGGTGTGTTCCTGTGAAGCAGGTTGTAGTTCAGTGTGGCTTTCTTGGTCATGTGTACCACAAATGCGGGTGGCTCATAGGAGTGAGTGTCTGCCGGGCCAACTCCGAGGGGTGCTCCGTGTCGATCTTGTTGACCATAGAGAATGCCCGCTAATAGTCGGTGTTTCTGTGGGACATGAGCAGGTAAACCTTCAGGACGGCTGAGAGGCCGGGTAGCGAAGGGATAATCTCCCCCTGCAATGGTGCGTGTCGCTATGGCGGCCCTGAACTCATCCAAGCACCTATCCATCGGTGACAGCTCTGCGTCCGTAGCCATGGCAAACTCCATGAATTCTGCCCGCAGGGTATCAGAGTAGTCCTCCGGGAGCAGGTGGCAAACGCTTGGCCAGATCGAGCACTGAAACACACCAAAGCAAAGCACTCAATACAAATAAAGCACACCTTTTCATGCAGTCTCCCTGAACACCAGATACAGCACTGAAACACACCAAAACATTACAAGAAAGAACATATACACTTTATTGTGTAATGTGCTTAGTTTAGTACTGTTGGTTTGTTAACTTGCCTATTTTATATCAATAAATTTAATATAGGTTGTCAGAACTGATGATGCATATCTGTATGTACCTGTGTTTGGGGTGAATTTCTTCCTCAGATCTGGCCGAGGACCTCCAACTCAATCAGCAGCTGATTGTTGTAGAGCAGTTTCTTTATCATCTTGGTTACCATGGCAGCGTAGAGAAGATGAACGCTCCTGAGTGACAATTAACAAACAATATAATATAGATAAACATTTTGTTGCACTCAATGTTGATGATTACCCTGTAGCAAAGAAATAAATACAAAAAAACTGCAACTCTTCAATATGTTTTCTTCTGCAACAACAGAACACTTGATTATCACGCCGTGCACTCATAATAAATTAAGAGTCCTGTGAAGAGTGACATTTCTTATTTGCAGGCTAATTGTGTGAATGGGTGGATTGGCAGGCACCTACAAATCACATTTCATATATATATATATATATAGATTATTCACTGTTCGCAGAAATTGATACAAATCAAATTAACCATAAAGTGACTGACTGGAAGAAGCGCGAGCCCGCACATCATCGTTGATGTACAGAGCACCCTCTGTGTCTACGGCATCAACCTCCTTAACTGCGCAGCCTCCGCGTCTGCGTGCTGCAGGTGATCCCTCGCACGCTGCCCAATGTCCAGGTCGTCGACATCCACCTGCTTGGTGCAGTCCGTCGTCACCAGCATCCCGGATGGCTGCCAGTTGGACGAAGCGTGCCATCTTGCCCTTGATGAGGCGCCGCGTGAGTTGTCAGCCATGAAGACCACCTTGCTGCCATTGCCAAATCAGACATATATGTAGATACAGAAACACAGCAAGAGGACAACTTCAACATGGTTCTATAAGTGGTATGCTGCACAGCACAATGAAAGTATTGTCACGTGTAGACTTACATTACCACACAAATATGAATAATGTTAGTTCACGGGACCAGTACTATCTATGACTATGTCAGAACTGTTGAACAGTAATATTTATGCAAATAACTGTTTATTAAAATCTGAAGCAAAGTACTCACCTGAAACAATGCGTTGAACGTGATTATAGGTACCACGATGAACGCCAGGAAGAGCAGGGAAGACGCAACTGCTCTCCCCGGAACACCTCTGCGCAGCGCTTGACTCTGTCCGCCTTCTCCGCTCCGGATGGCTGTCAAAGTGCACCCACAACAAATTATTGCAACAAAGTGAAACCAAGCAGCATGCTCTCCATGCGTTTAATACGCGCAACAAGTTCTGGCTCCACCGCTGGTGGAAGTACAGGTCGGAATCTGTCCAGACCCTTTTCTGCCGCAACCGCAGTCTCCCTCTCTCTTGCATCTTGGCTGCAAGTTGGAGCGGGGACCCCAAACTGCTTAGCAGTACGATTGAGCCCCATTACTCTTCCGCGCACAGCGTCGATAGCCAACTGCTTGTTGACAACATTCCATGTTTGCTGGTTCGTTGTTCGTTCGTACGCATCCATGAAGGTATATATATATATCTGTAAAGGAGCCAGTTAAAATGATTGTGTTGACTTGGTTAAGGATACAGGCTCCTCGTGAAATGGGTGTATGTCATATCTCAAAAACTATTCATTGTATCTTGACAACATTTTCAGGGTATAATGTTTGTATAAAAATAAGATTACCCGTGAGATAATAACCATGGTAACCGGAAAATCCTAGAATTGCTGATGGGTGTGGTTTTGTGGAAAGTCCCATGAAAAATTAAAATAATTTATGTCTCATTTTCTAATTTATTCCAGTAAGTAATATATCAAGTTGTGCAATGAAGTAGTTTGGAAGAACAAAAAGTTGTATTTTGATACAAAAAATGAAAGTTAAAAAAAACAAAATAATGATTTATATTTTTATAAACATTACCCGCATCATGTGGTCTCTTAGACATTTATGATTTGGTTCAAAATCACTCATTGCACAGAACTATAATGCATCCTTGTGCAGCAAAAATTTCAGCATGTTATCTTTGTAACTTTTTTCGGGGGACTTTCCACAAATCTGAAAAAAACGTGAAAATGTTGTTTGGAGAAAAATGACAAAAACGGAATACTAAGATACAGCCATCAATACTGACTATAATATTGCATGTTTGTGGCCATATAGCTACAAGGAAGTATATATAGACTCAATAAAGAGACTGTAAATGTATTTTTAATATACATTAGTGATAAAATGTGAAATAATAATACCATAACATGGAGAATGCAGCATTCATCAAAATTCTCCAACGTGGACAAAAACATACAAAATCAAGTTCAAACAGTCTCGCACTGAGTCCTCCTCTCACTCAGTGTCCTCCTCTCATTCAGTGCCCTCCTGCATCATAGAGGACTCCTTTGGATGCAACCAGCTTGACATTGTTTCTCCATGGTCTTTCTCTTCCGTGATGTCTTGGTTTCAGCGTGTGCGGCCTTGTCGGCAAAGCGGGGTCAGTTCGCATCGAGTTGAGCAGCAACGTGCAACAAGGTCTTGCCAGGCGACACACCAAGACTGCTGACAGCATCTGACAGTGCACCAGCTCCCTTGTTGTAGGACATCACTGCCAGGGCAACAGCAATTTCTGTTGTCTTCTTTCCGCAGTACTTTGCCTTCGGTGCCCTCCTCCAAACTGTCGCGTGCAGGCCATTGTACATCCATTTTGCAATGTGATTGATGCATTCTTCTTTTGTAACAGGGTATGACAAGGTTGTCGTCAGAGCATCCATCACTGCAGTATCTCCATCACCTACCAGGCCAGTGTAGCAGAATCCCCCAACTTCATATGACCATCTCCACAAAATCTTGGCACCTTCGGTTTCCATGGCCCCACGGGAGCAAGTGTGGTTACACTTGCAGACCTGATGGTGTGCCCCGAGCCACACCTCCAACTCCTCCCCTGTCAGCTTGTCCCCGACCAATGTGTACTCAGCACAGGACTTGCTAAGTACCACATAGTCCAGAACAAGTCCACTCAGTTGGTCAATTACAAAGCATGTGCCAACAGATAAGGAGTGTCATTTAATGTGCCATGTCCGACCATAGCTGACGTTGATGTCACGTGGTCCGGCAGTATGGCCGTGGATGCCTTCGTACATCTCGTGCACAATGGAGTGTGACGTAGTGAGTACGTCTACTGCTGTGCCACGAAGCAACTAGCTCAGAATCTGGCGGTTGATCCTGTGGTATGTCCGATGGTGAAGACCACCCTTGTTGTTGAGCATGGCAAACATGCGCACCATCTCACGCTGGCCGATCCCCAATTCTAGTGCTGCCAACACTGCACGGTGGTTGGTGTCAAAGGGCTTCCTTGACTGCCACTCAGTGGTGTCAATCTGTGGGCTACTGTAGTCGACATGCCCATATGTGCATCTTGAACAAACAACTTCAACTTTCTGAGCATACCCACGACGTAGTTCAACATAGGTCTTGAAAGTTAACGTGTTGTGTTTGCATTTTGGACAGAGTAATGGGAAAATCAGTACATCCATCTTTTTTGTGAAGTCGTCATTGTCCTCAACTTCAACTTGGTGTATGTCGGCTAAGAAACAGAAAAATATAAAATTAAAATAATGTATGTGAATACAGAGATGCAAACACAGACACAAATGTAGACACATACACAAATGCAAACGCAGACACAAATGATTAAGTTTGTTGTCTGTTCTAATGACAACTAACATGGCATGTCAATTAGAGTGACAGACCAATACAATCTGGTCTAACGAACGTCTAAAGGCTCATATAATACTGAGAAACAGCTACAGTGACAGTAATCAGAACTCATAACATTTAACTTATATTTGATAGTTTACATTCATGATATCATACTCACAAGAAAACAGTACTATTCACAAAGGTGGTAATTGTATGTAATGGCATAATAAAACGAGAAAAAAAACATGTTTGGAAAGGAGTAAATATGAAGTTGTAAACTTACAAATAATAATGTTCGTGGGCATATAACCCGTTCTTGTTTTGGACCGGTTGACCTGTACGACCCCACAAAGAATCTGTAACACAACAAGTATAATATATTATGTAACCTTGGCGGAATTGTTTCGTGCAAGCGGTTTCATTGTTATGTCAGCTAGTCGCCAGACGTGAGTGGCGTCGCTGGGACCAAACCCAGTCGCAATTTGCTAGGGATCACGGACGTGTCTACAAAGATATACGTAAAGTTCTCTCGGCTCCGTATTGCGAGTAGCAATATACACGGCCTGGTGATTTATTTTTTAAATGTTTATATGTTATATATCATAGTGAAATTGTTTATTGTTGCCCCATTACCCGTCATTTTGCCAGCTATAATATGACGAGTGTAGGAGTGTTCCATGTATCATATAATGTAAAATTGTGTTTACAGACGACTTACATATCTAGCATGCATTTTAACTAATTATTGAGACGTATAGGTATGTCGTGTGCATACGTTTGACTTTAGATAATGTGATAGTTACTAGTTAAAAGAAGTACTTAGCTGAAACATGTTTCTCCGGCTCTTTGTCTGTACAAGTTCAGACAAGTATCTATAGGGTGACTGACTATTACATGCAGCCTACGCAACTTAGTAATGTAGCGTTGGTTGCTTGACTACAGTGTGGCGATGTTGTAGTCGCAACTAGCACGCTGTCTCTCTGTCTCCCTGCCCCTATATGTCTCTATCTGTCTGTTTTCAACCAGTTTCCCCTTCTCCAACTCTACCTCTCTCCACGAATATATATATATATTATATATATATATATCCTCCATTTTATCTGTTTGTTTATTAGAATGTCAGTCTATAAGTCTGTTAGACAGTACGTCAGTCCGACTGTTTGTCTGCTTGCCTGCCTGTCTATCTGGCTGGCTGCCTGGCGGCCCGTCTGTCTGCATACATGCTGCCCGCATGCTTGCCTGCTGGCTGTATGTTTATCTGCCAATGTCTGCCTCAGTCTATGCCTCCATCCGTCCCTCCCTCCAAATCCCTTTCAATAAAATGTTTTGAGTTGATAAAAATATATAGATTTTAGTGTGTCGGACGTGGTGCCTTACTAGAAATTTGTATTTAACGTAGTTATGGACGATCTCATAATGCAATTTTAAATTGGTCAGTGCATATCAATACATAATATTAGTGTCACAAATTCTACCCATTGTTGCCAGTCTGTACACCAAATGTCATATAATTATACTATTCTTAATTGGTGTTCCCTTTTGCAATAGTGTGCTCTTCTCTACACATTTCACATATCCACCAAGGATAACATTAAACAATGGTTGCTACAATTTTTTAAATTAAGAATCAGGATTTGTACATCAACGGCAGAAGCAAAAAAAAGAATGGCGCTGCAATTGTTTTTTTTTGGGGGGTTTGTTCTGATGTATTGTGTGGCAATGTGCGTTGGTGTATGTCCGTGTCTGTGTGTCTCTTTTCGTTTGTCTGTCTGGCTGTGTGTCTGCCTGTCTGTCTCTGCCTGTCTGACTCTCTGTCTGTCTCCCTTTTCCCTCTCTCTCTCTCTCTCTCTCTCTCTCTCTCTCTCAGTTTGTCTGTCTGTCTATATGTCTCTTCTCTCCCCTCTCCCTGCGTTACTATTTGACTATTTGATACTATTGTCATGGCAGAAACACCTGCAGATTTACAGGCTGCATTAAATGGCATCTATCTGTTAATACTAGCTAGTATAACAAAGGTCATTATGTTTTCTCATGGAAAGGGCAGATCAGACCCAGACTTCTTGTTTGTCAAAAAATATAAAATAGTTGAAGCATACCCTAGAACTTAAAATGAAAGTCATAAACAGAAAAACATGGCACAATAGGCTGTGTTCAAATTACAGAATATTTAAAAATGAAGTAAGGTTTGATAAGTATTTAATCTACTTGAGTCCATCTGACAGAATCAATTTCTGTAAATTTCGTTGTGGAAATCACAAATGATTTATTTCTGTTGGTCAGTATCTCCATGAAAATGCTCAGAGACTCTGTAATTTATGCAACATGCAACATTGGAGACCAAGTTGATGGAGAAGAAAGATCAAAATACATAACAAAATACTTTGGAATCAGACCTAATAATTTGAAAAGATTAATCAGATGTTTATTATACATAATGTGAAACAGTTGACAGATCTTTCCATTTATTGGTCATACAATTACATGTAAATGAGTTCAAATTGTGCAATACCTGTATAATACGTGGTGTATTTTATTTTACATTATTTGGTTTGCACTACTGATTATAACTTTATCAAAAACATTTAATACAGTAATGTTTTATGCATTGTGTGTTGTTTATGGATGTAAATGTGATTGATATAACATAAGTTTATATGTTCTTAAGAATACAGAATGTTTATTAAAATGTACTTTAGAGAAAAAATTATCTCATACTCCGCAAGGGGTCGTAGGGAAATAAAACTCATTGTCATTGTCACTCTCCATCCCCGTATCTTCCCCTCCATCTCCTTTCTCACCTCCCCCCGTCCCGTCCCGTCGCGTCCCCTCTAGTTCCGTCCCCTCCTTTCCCTTTCCATCTCTCTCTCCCCACTACCCCTCCATCCTTATCTTCCCCGTCGCTCTCCCTGTTTCCCCTCTCTGTCTGTCCCATTCTCGGTCCCTCGTTAATTCCCTCCTCTATTTCTCTCCGTCCCTCTCGCCATCCTCCCCCACTCTCTCTCACTCTTACCCATGTATGATCATGGTAATTAAGGTTATAAATAATCTGTATAACTGTTTTCTGTAACATAGATAGTTTTCTGAGTCTAGATTGATAAGTATTTACCCAGTTCTCACAGCAATATGACATATGTGGTTCAACAAGTGAATTATATAACGTGTGTAACACTTGGCAATCAAGAACATGCAATTGTTTACACAAAACTGCTATGCTTTTTGATTCTCGTGATTCAACCATTTTTATGTGTTCTCGTCATGTTAAATTTTCATCAATGGTTACTCCAAGGAATTTTTGATATGATACCTGCTCAGTGTTTGTCCCATTCAAAACTATATTCACATCTGTTCTAGGTTTTTTTTAATTATTAAACATTACAAAATGTGTTTTGTTCATATTGAGTTTTGTGTGCAAAGTGCCACTGGCATTACCCATATGCCTGAAACTAATTTTACATCGTTCATTCCATAGAGAGCACAAGAATCAGCTGAGTCGATACAGTGAGCTAGTGTCTGCAAAACGAAAACTGCCTGCTTCTTCATCTGAGAAGCCGACAAAACAATAGAAGTTGGATTGGCCCAGACTAACCAATGTGTCGTAGGCAAGGGTGGACGTACGGGCTGGTGCTCAACCTGCTGTGCGATGGCCTGCTTCCGTTCAGCACTGTTGAACTGCATGCGTTCAAAGAACTCATCGTTGGGCTGCAGCCGAACCGCTCCGTCATGTGCCGCATGACCGCGAAGCGACGACTGCACGAGCGTGCAGAGACGATGACGAAGAACGTCATCAGTGCGATGCGTCCTCTGCGGTTCGTTGCGACGACCACCGACTGCTGGAGTGCTCGAGGCCGCTCTTAAATCGGTGTGACGGCACACTGGATTTACGTCAACACGCTAGAGAGAAGGTAGGTTTAATTTAATTTTATGTATATTCCACGTATATATATATACACTTGAATTTATCATCTTACTAGTAATTTATTTTTGATCCATGACACGTTTAGTAGTATTGTAAAGTACCATAGACTATTATGTGATTGTGGCGCTATATATCTCATGTATCCTGCCATTGCTGGTGCATGACGTCACTATATGTTTACCATATGTTTATGTTTGCATTACACTATACCTTTGAATTATATTATGTAATACTATGATTGTTTACAGTTTGCTAATACGTCAACTTAATCCACACGATACACGAGGAATTATTATACTGTTACATAGTTATATTTGGTTTGACAGCGACTAGTTCATTAAATATTGTATTGATCTTATTATTTTACTATAATTTTATCAACTGGTGACAGCCTTAACTGGCTCCACTGTCAACCTGGAATTATACACCATTTCACTGTTCATTCCATTTGTATTGATTTATACAATTCCCAAATTAAACTATATATCCATATATAAGTATCATATTTTATTTAAGGTCTGCCGCCCTAGCTTGTCGTCGCCTGCGAGGGTCACACACATTGTACGTGTTGGCCAGTGCGCTGGAAGATATCCACACGGAGTATGCCATCAGACAGAAGGTCACCAAGACGACGACGGACCATGGGTCCAACTTCGTCAAGGCCTTTTTGGTGTTTGGAGTAGACACACAGACACAACGCAACGACGACGACCAGAGCGAAGTGGAACGATGCATAGGTGGGTAATTCCAACATATACATAACTCAACGTCATAAATTTCAGTAGTGTTTAAAAATTTTAAATCCCATTCTTTTTGGATGGTGGATTATATTAATATGCTGTATTGTATACAACAATGCATATTAATAAGCGAGTAAATAGTGGCTAAATATTGTTAAGATTATTATTATGAAATCAGTTTGATAAGGATCCAAAATACAAAGCAAAACATGTATTATCTATGTTACAGCCATACTGCTATATAATGTATTATCTATGTTACAGCCATACTGCTATATAATGTATTGTATGCGCCCCTGTCACATACACCTTTCTGTGCAAAGCAACGATACAAGACCAATGTTGATTGAACCAGGCCAACTTAATGACATTTATTCACTAACACATATTAAACAACACCATATATACATAAAACCACACCATATATACATACATCAATACACAGCAAGCATGCCGGCCCCAACAGCATTGTTAAGCAATACCTACAATTGCTAAGTATATAACTTCCGAGACATCTACTTACTAACATGACTAACTACATGACTGCACTATACTTCCCACTACCACCGTAACGGTGGGGGTCACTCCGCCCCGCCCTTATAATGAAAGCGCCAATTAAAAAGCTTCTGAACCAACAAGTAAAGTGATATAGGGAGGAGGGTGGGCAAAACAACGATACCAAATATAACTAAATCGACATAACAACAGCACACAGAATCTTGGTGATTGGCGAGCCAATAGTATACACCGAATCAAACCAAACCAGAGAGTGAGGCTGAATTTCCTTTGTGGCTGGCCTATATAGCCCATATCACTCCTTTACATATTCCTCCGCATTGGTCCCAGCTTGATCACTAGGGAAACTCCAAGCCTATCTACTAGGGGGCGCTACCATCTGCACCTTTACTATAAATATTGCATCGCTGCCTCACACAAAATCAATGTATGCGCCCCTGTCACATACACCTTTCTGTGCAAAGCAACGATACAAGACCAATGTTGATTGAACCAGGCCAACTTAATGACATTTATTCACTAACACATATTAAACAACACCATATATACATAAAACCACACCATATATACATACATCAATACACAGCAAGCATGCCGGCCCCAACAGCATTGTTAAGCAATACCTACAATTGCTAAGTATATAACTTCCGAGACATCTACTTACTAACATGACTAACTACATGACTGCACTATACTTCCCACTACCACCGTAACGGTGGGGGTCACTCCGCCACCAGGTTACCCAACATCCAATGTAACCGACCCCCACCTACCTCTATACCAAAACCTAGCTAACCTCCTAACTAATAACTCTGCCCCTGTCAGAGTTACCCTTATACCTAACTTCCTGCAAACCAAGATACGACCAAGAACTCCGCCCCTGACAGAGCCCCCAATCAATATCCTGTATCTGCACGAATCTGGATCCTGACCCAGCACCCCAAAATATCACCAAGGGCTCCGCCCCTGACAGAGCCCCCAATATCCATTCTGGAACACTTGAATCAGAATCCCGCTCACCTAGCCTTCATTACCCCTTCCCTTACTTAACTACCTTGCTGCATGCGACCTGCTTTTAGTCACACGTACGGAATACCAATATATATCGCCATATAACACTGAGTGCTCCGCCCCTGACAGAACCCCCAATGTATAACCCGAACCTTGACCATAGACTAGACTTTGCCCAAAACCTTTACTAACCTAACCACATTGCTACCTGTGTTATGCTATACATACACATACCTAACTTAAGACAAAGCTTGGCAGAACCCTCCATAGACTTGGAACTGCGTTATCCCTTCTTCATGTTATACGGATATATTTCCTGAATGCATCTGATGCCCATCTACCGGCTGCCCTAATTTGCGCATCAGACTCCCCCCGCAGCGCTGCTGATGTCGCAGCCCCGATTCTAAAACTGTGACCCTTAAAAACTGTGCTACTGAGGCCACAGAATACCAGCAGACGTCTGAACAATCCATCAAACTCTCTTCGCAACATAGACCTCCCATCTGTATGTGCGAAGAACGTACCCTGCGCTACCCCTCTGACTTGTTGAAACTCCCTGATTATCTTAGCTGTGTGAATGGAAGTGCCAAAAAAACACTCGCCATCAATCTGCACATGCTGGGGACCTTGTCTGCCACTATTTTTAAAATGCCTGAAAGAAACGGTTATTATTTCACCACTGACTGTAACGTCCTGGACCTGTATACAACCTTGCACTACCTTGCTAGAACGAGGGACCATCTCCCCTACCCTCAAGTATGCTCTGAAAGCTAGAACCATCATGGCTCGCATCATCAGACCTTGATAATGCGAAGTAATTACTGAAGGCACCGCGTTAACTAGCTGGATGAGTATTGGCAAAGTTACAGGCAATCTCACATCTGGCACTGTTCGTAAGTTCTGAGCCCCTGTCAAAAGTTTAGATATAATGAAATTCTTTCCAGGGTCCTGGAAACCATTGATCTTATGAAAATATGAAATGGCCGATACAGTGGACACGATAGATGCTGGGGCGAAACCGGTGTTATGCAAATGCGCTATGAAGACCATCATACTTGGGACCGAAATTGGCAAAATGGGAACTATGTTTACTGACTGCAAAAACCCTACCAGCTTTGTCCAAGCCCTCCCATATTGTACCCTGGATGAAGGAGCTAATGATGCTTGCAATAATACCTCTACAGTGTCCCGAAGGCCGCCGGGGAGATGTGGAATGGCAGCGTGGTCGGCTCGTGATTGGCCCCTGGTGCCAGCTTGTGAAATTCGTCGATCTGAGAACGGGACAATTTGTCAGCAAGTGTATTGTCCCGACCTGGCACATGTCGGGCTGTAAAATTAATATTCAAACGCAAGCATGTTAAAATCAACTTACGAAGTAACACCATTACTGATGGTTCTTTGGATGATTGTTTGTTGAGCACCGAGACCAAAGATTCATTGTCCGTAAAAAAACAGACACTACTGTTTGCCCAGGCCTCCCCCCACATCTCCACAGCAGCCATAATGGGGTATAACTCCAATACTGTAATGTTGTGAGCTTGCCAAGAGATGGGCCATTCACCATAAAACCATTCAGGCCCACATACTGCCCCATACCCTACGCCCCCCGATGCATCCGTGAACAACTGCAGATAATCTCCTGTGAGAAACTCATCGTTTCTAAAGAAAGACCTGCCATTAAAATTATCAAGAAATTCCAGCCAGACCAACATATCCAACTTGACCTGCCTTGTTAGCCTAACGTGGTGATTAGGCTTGCTTAATCCAAGAGTTATATCGATCATTCTTCTTAAAAAGGCCCTTGCAAAACGCAATATACAGCACATGAAACTGAGTAACCCTATCAGAGACTCTAACTCCCTGAGTGTGACCTTGTGCTTACCAAGAAATGACTGTAACAATGACCTGCCCTTTTCCAACTTGTCTTCTGGCAAGCGGGCCTCCATTGACACTGTATCGAGAGTAATACCTAGGAATTGTATTTCCGTACACGAGCCAACTGTCTTATCTGGTGCTAATGGAACCCCTAGCTCTCTACACATTTGCATGAACGCTTTCAAATCCCTTTGACATTTCCCCGTGGACTCCGCTAACACCAGAAAGTCATCCAGCACATGAATTACTTTTGTTAAACCCAGCTTCTCCTCAGCCACCCACTCTAATGCTGTGCTGAAAGCTTCAAAGATAGCACACGAACTAGCACAACCCATTGGCAGGACCGCGTCCATGTAAAATTTATCCTTCCAACAGAAACCTAGCAGTGGACGGTCTTTCGAAGCCACCGGAATTATTCTGAATGCAGATTCGATATCTACTTTAGCCATAAACACGATATTGGTGGCCTGCTTGATAAAGGAAATAGCGTCCTGTATTGTTGCGTATTGAACTGTGCTAAATTCACTGGGTATGTAGTCATTAACAGAAGAGCCTTCTGGGTAAGATAAGTTATGAATCATACGAAATTCCCCTGGTAACTTTTTAGGCACTACACCAAGGGGGGACACTCTAAACGTGGGGTCATCGGGGAGTATGTCAAAGGGACCTAAAACTCTCTGTAACGATAATTCTTTCTGCAACTTCATATCTATTACCTGTGGTAATTCAAAAGCAGATCGCATGTTAGCAACTTTCTTATCCTTCTGTATTGGTATCCCTAAACACCCAATATCAAAGCCTTTTTCAAAACCGTTCACCAGATATTCAATCTGAGCTATATCATATCCCTGTAACCACTTGCTGAGTATGGCTGGGGATACGGGCGAGGGCATGACCAGTTCACCTTTACTACTTGAACCCTCCCCGCTGAGCTGGGATTCCTCTATGCTTTGGACATCTAACCCCGGGATGCCCTGCCCCGCACCACCTGCATGCATGTCTGTACCTGCACGGATTGTAGGGACATGGGGTACCTGCGTTGTATGTATTGCAATGTCCGAGTCGGATAGCTGCCCCCTTGCCAAGAAAGGGAGGCCGCCCTTGCCCCTTTGGCACTGGCTGAGCCGCCTGCAGCCACAACTCAGAATGCATCTCATCCCACTGCCAACCCTCTACTGTTTTGAAAGTGCGAAAGGACTCGTCATACCCTCGCCAGTTCCCCCCTCGTTCACACAGATTTCGGATGATGTGCCTATACTTAAGCAGCTTGGGGCCCTCCACTATATTGCCTGGCTTCAGCATGTACACTGAACTGAATATATCAAAGGCTTTGGACCATACGTAGAATGACCTGACTTCTGTTTTGGGCTTCGGCACGACGCAAACAGCTGGGCTACCATTATCTCCTTCAGGACGGATTGAGAGGGATAGATCTGGTTGTGTGAATGTGGCTTCTGGAAGGAGAGAGTGCATATCAACAAAATCACCCTCCCATATCTTAATTCTAATTTTACTAGGAACATGACCATGAAGGGACAAGGAGTTACTAATTACTTTGGCCACCCTTGTCTGCGTCGGCCCCGGCAAATTCTGCATACACTGCACCATACCTGTGTCTACTGCTATATAATGTATTATCTGTTACAGCCATACTGCTATATAATGTATTATTTATGTTTCAGCCATACTGCTATATAATGCAACCAAATATTTTATTGTACCTGTGATTTCATTTTTGGTCAAACAAAGTACTCGGAATTATCCAGGTGATGGGGTCCACTTCGAGAATGTTGACAGTGTGCTCAACGACGACGACTTAGCAGAGTACCGACTGCCGAGTCACCAGAGATGTGCGTGCCATTCGCTGAACCTCGTCTGTACGACAGACGCACAACACGCGGAAGACAACAAAACGTACAAGAAGTTGTCCCGCTCCACCTTCTCAAAGTGTCAGGCCACCTAGAACAAGGCCGGCAGAACTTCCCTGTCTGCAGAGACTGTCCAGGAGACATGCGGTCTCATGGTAATCCGGCCAAACCAGACCGTGTGGAATTCTGTCTTTATGGCAGTGGAGCGCCTGGTCCGGATCATCAAGTAGAAGGGAAGGGAACCACTGCATTCCATATGCAATGACTACAATATACCAAAGTGAGGACATTCACAAAGACCACAACTACTGTGCTGTGTTAACGTGAAATTTTTAAGCAACATATTATTGTTAACAAATTTATTACAACGCCGCCTGTCTAACCAATGTAACATTATTTATTTAGCTAGGTCTTTTTTATATTACTCTGCCATATGTCCCATCTTTAAAAATATGTTTATGTTGAACCTTGTAGTCCAGCTTTATGGAGCTCTGCATCTAATGTGTGGGGCATACAAGAAACATCATGGTTGTGTGTTTGTGCAATGACCATTTGTATAATATGTCACGATTATGTTTTCAGGCTGAAGCCAGCCGAGCTCGCCTTCTTGGAGGAGTACTCCACCACCATGAAGCCAGCCGAGCACGCCTTCTTGGAGGAGTACTCCACCACCATGAAGCCAGCCGAGCACGCCTTCTTGGAGGAGTACTCCACCACCATGAAGCCAGCCGAGCACGCCTTCTTGGAGGAGTACTCCACCACCATGAAGCCAGCCGAGCTCGCCTTCTTGGAGGAGTACTCCACCACCATGAAGCACGTGGCGCAGGCATTGAATATTCTTCAGTCGGAGAAGAAAGCATACCTCGGCTATCTCCTGCCGACACTGACAGCCCTACTGGAGAAGCTTCAGAAGCGACGAGAGAAGGCGATGTCATGTGTTGCCCTCGTTGATGCCCAGCTTGCAGGCATCAGGAAGCGCTTCACCACTATATTGGCAGACAAGCAGACCATCGCTGCTGCCATCCTGCATCCGACGTTTTGCAGCAATTGGACTGCAGATGCACCCGTGTTGGAGTTAGGTATGTGACACAATCTAAAAATTGGTCTGGTGGTCTATGATTCAGAAAATAAATTGGATTTATATGGCACGAGGCTCCTTGGTAATGTGATGGAGTTATGACTAGGAATCGTGACTAGTTTGCTGTTAAGTAACAAGGCAGGTATGAGTTTGTAAAAGAGCTTTGTATTCAGCCAACACATTTTTAGCTAATTCATATAATACATGTATATATACAATGTGTAAATTATGTGAATTAGCCTATATAATTCTAATCCATAATACAACCTCAACAGCAAAGGTGGGGGAAACCAACCACACCCGGCCAGCATGAATGAAATATAATTTAGAAATAGTATCCTGATATTCAGCTAATTTTTTAACCCCCTACGTCACACTTTTCAAGACCTATTTTGGTCGCGCTTTTCTGTACATTTTCTGCACAGTTTGTTCCGACACTTAGTGATCGTAACATCACCGCAGGTAGCACCACAAGGATTTAGCATGGCATGCATCTATGCAGGTTGGTGGTTCAAGCCTTACCTAAAATTACAATTGTGGAATTTAATATTTTTATATATCACCGTAAATATAATAATCTTACCTGGGGTGGGGGGTTGGACCTCTACTGCTGGAGGCCGGTGGGGGAAAATGGCCGCCCCACCTTTGCTAATCTGATTGTCATTTAATAATTGTTTGTGTAGTAACTCGATGAGAGTATGTTTTGTTCTTCTTTATCTCATCGTGTATGTGATTTAATTCCTGTTGGTACAATTATTAAATGACCTTTACCAACTACATCCACTCTTGTTTAATTTGTATAGCAAACAAGCTCAGGGTTCTGCCATTGAGCATCAGCAGGGTATAAATGATTATTTTTACATACGTAAAAATTGTATTTATGCCATGTGAGGCGAAGATGCCTGTAAACGTTTTGTTCAATGATAGTCTAACAACGGTCCGGATTACGTAAACACTTACCCGGTCTCAAAACGAGGCCGAGCTGGGACCGTTCCCATTGTGTTGGAATTCGACTGCGTAACACGTCTTTGTTTTTCAACACAAAGGAAGATTAAATTCATCCCACCTTCCTCCCCTCTCTACCACCATTGTGCTAATGTTGTATAACATGTAATCATGGTGTTATACTCTGTTTTCAATGTAAATTTTTGTGATACGGTCCATGTACCGGTAATTTTTCTGTGACGCTTTTCCCTGCACATATATTGTACCCGAGGTTTTGCCTGAAGGCTTTTTCCTCCTTATTGATGACACAGCAGCAAGTGTACGCAGGGTTTTTAGGGCGGAAAATAAAGTAGGATTGATAAGTAGTCGTTTTAGTCGTCGAAATGTTTGAGAGGCATCTTTAAAGTAGGTTTTGATGTATTACCTACCGTGATTCAAGTATAGTACTTTATACTGTTGTCCAATTTATAGATTGTACATGGTGGGGGGGGGGGAATGGCCGCCCCACCTTTGCTAATCTGATTGTCATTTAATAATTGTTTGTGTAGTAACTCGATGAGAGTATGATTTGTTCTGCTTTATCTCATCATGTATGTGATTTAATTCCTGTTGGTACAATTATTAAATGACCTTTACCAAATACATCCACTCTTGTTTAATTTGTATAGCAAACGAGCTCAGGGTTCTGCCATTGAGCATCAGCAGGGCATAAATAATAAATTCCGCGATTGCAATTTCATGTAGTCTGAAACAAAAGGCCGCACTCCTGCTCGCCGTGCTGAAGGATTGAGCACGCTCAGCGGCCCTGCCTGTGGTGACATCAGCAACTTCTGACTGGCTGTGACTAACAAATGACCACTTTTGAGCGGGCTTAGTGACATGAGTTCACAATGAACAGGCTTCAGACTTCGCATATTATTTAAAATAAAAAAAATGGATAACTACTGATCGATTAACACTACAAACCATGAAACTCAGTGCAGATGATTCCCTCCATAAATTCTGCACCCAACTTGAAATCTTGCAGTGGCACGATTTCATAAGCAGACAGCAGTCTTCATGTCTATAAGACACTCGTGACTCACTTCAGCCAGGCCATTTTCTTGCTGTTTGTGACTTTGCAGAAAACTACTCTTTCGCCATGCAAGATGAGGCACAATCCTTCCATTAGAATAACGCACATGCAACACTGCACCCATTTGTTTGCTACTATCGTGAAGCTGGTATTGACTGTGTGTCACATGTTAGTTATGTTGTCATTTCTGACTATAACATACATTACACTGTTGCTGTGGACCTGTTCCAGAAACACCTCATCAACTTCCTTACTGCACAATTTGCAGCTGTTCAGAAAATCATCTACTTCTCTGATGGCTGTGCTGGTAAATACAAAAACTGGACAAACTTTCTCAACCTCTGCCACCATGAATAGAACTTTGGAATAAGTGCTGAATGGCTCTTTTTTGCAACTGATGGCATAGACCACGTGGAACGGTGAGACTCGCGGCAAAAGCTAATCTACAGAGACCATATAACCATCATATTACCACACCAATGCAGCTCTTTGAATTTGCATGAGCCAATATTCCTGCAATCAAGTTCTACGTTTCGACCACAGAAGAGTATTACGAAGAAACAACTCTTCTTGCAAGCCTTATGCAGAACGAAAACAATAGCAGGAACACAGAAGATACTCTTCTTCAAGCCATTGTCACTTAATCACTTGGAAGTAACAATATATGTTCCATAAGAAGAAAAGACATTTTGACAACCCAGTGTGATGGTCTCAGTCTCGTGGATATCAAAGAGTATCTGACGGCCATCTATGATGGACACTGGTGGGTGGCATATGTGATGGATGTTATTCCAGCTGATGAAGAGGCTGAACTGAACTTCCTTCACCCACATGAACCATCGTCATATTGCTACCCACGACACAGTGACACTCTTCATGTTCATATGAGTGATATGCTCATGCATATTCACCTGACAACCGACACTGGTCGGACCTACAAACTATCCAGAGGATACAGAAAAAGTATATGAGGCCCTGCAAAGAATTTTAATATGTTAAGAGAGAGACTACAGCATGTGAGTATATACTCATGTCATTATAAGGTACCCTTTAGCAACTTGTTAAATGATCTGAAAAAGGTGAACTAATGAAATCCAATGTTGCATCCACTTATCTATAAACCAAAGGTAAGTCACCCGGGTGTACGCAATTTAATGTATCTCTGAACATTATTATTTGCCCACTCTAATATTTTCAGGAATTATTCTGCAATAGTAATAATACAATACTTATAATGCCTGTTTATTGGCTTTCCAGTGATGTATTACTTGCTTTTCTATCTTTATTAACAGCAGACTTATGGGCATCAGTGTAACAGTCAGCATGTGAATCGGGTCAAAGTTTAGTGACCAATATCTTAAATAATACTTGACCTAGATTTTTTTAATTTTGATATTCTCGTGTGAGCCAACAACTGTGCTAAATTGCATCAAAATTGGAGTTGGGCGATGTTTTGAGTGATTGATTTGACATGGAATGACCCAATGGAAAGACGCAAACATTATGCCGTTATTTAAATAGGGTTCGTGAAACAAGTCGGAGAACTACAGACCAGTGAGTTTAACATCGGTGATTTGATTTCAGAGCAGTGCGGAATTGCAGCATTAAGTGCTGCTGTGTGGAAATCGAGTAGTGGTACCACCTCAGGGCAGAGCTCGTGTGATTGACGGCCTACACGAAGTACTCCCCGGTATCGCAAGAATGAAAGACCTAGCCAGAGGTCTGGTCTGGTGGCCAGGTATCGACGAAGCACCGGAAAACAAAGTAAATACGTGCTCGGTCTGCCAAGAGAACCGCGCAGCTCCTGCTGAAGCAAGGCTACATCCATGGGATTGGTCAGAGAAACCATGGTCTCGACTCCATCTCGACTATGCTGGGCCTATACAGGGAACAATGTTCCTGGTTCTCATCGACGCGCATTCCAAATGGGTGGATATGTTCCCTGTGCACAGTGCAACAACAAGTGCTACACTGGTGTGTTTGAGGCGAACATTCGCTATTCAAGGCCTCGCCGAAACCATTGTCACTGATGATGGCAGTTGTTTCACAAGTGACGAGTTCGCAACATGTATGTTGAGAAATGGCATTCAGCATATCTGTGTGGCACCTTGTCATCCAGCTTCAAACGGGTTGGCTGAGAGAGCAGTGCAGACCTTCAAACAAGGACTCGCGAAACTCACGGGAGGAACAGTTGAAACGAGAGTCTCCAGATTCTTATTGCGTTACCGGAACACAACTCAAAGCACAACCAGATTGTCTCCAGCTGAGATGTTACTGGGACGACGTCCGCGTTCGCACCTTGATTTAATGCACCCACACATTGGCCAACGTGTTCTTCACCGACAACAGAAGCAAGTAGAATCGCACAACATTCATGCGAAGGATCGCATACTCCGAGTCAGCGACACTGTGTTTGTGATGAACTTCAGTGGAAAAACAAAATGGCTCCGGGGCGTTATTGTGGAAGAGACTGGTCCAGTGGCATTCAGGGTTCGCCTGGAGGATGGGAGAGTTGTGCGGGGACACGTCGATCACGTGAGAAGTCGTCGTGTAAATGACAAAAAGGAAGGGAACTCAGTGTCGGAGAAGAAACTATCTTCTGAACTGCCTATGTCTCTGGAGGAACCTGTTCTGGGAGATCCACCGCCGTCTGAAGTATACGCACCGCTGTCTGACGTACAAGCGTTCGTAGATCCGGAAAAATTAGAAAACCACCGGAGAAACTGAATCTATGAACTGACGTTCACAATCGTAGTGTAGTATTGGATAAGAACATTTTGGACATTGCTAGTGACATATTCAATAAGTTCAGTTTGGAAATAATCGTCTGATAGAAACGTTTTAGTGAATAATTGTCTTTATTGAGTTATAGAGCTACAAGAACACTGAGGCATATTTTAGTAACAGTAATATCTTATCACGATGACTAGAATCGTAAACTATCAGCAGTTATTTAAATTAGTTTTTTGCTTATCATAATTATCGTATGCTAGTTTAATTCTAAAGGGGAGGAATGTGATATCCCTATCAGTTAAGGCATGCTCCCTGACTGTTGAGTGACCTAAACGAGGACACAGCTAGCAGCGTGTGTCAGGCCGCTGACACAGCTAATGTACAACCGTTCATTTATTATATGTGATTAAAAGTAGTTTCAAAACACTTCACGACTTATAGCATTCCCGGATGGAGTTGCAGACATCACGTAAGTCAAATGGCTTCCTTGTCCACCTGCCATCTAGAGTTAATTCTCTGGGTGGCCATATTATTAAATCTTGTTAAACTGGTGGAGTTTTGACTGACAGCGTTTTGAATTATGTGTTTTATACTGATGTGGGTTTTGACGGATGTTCATTTTGATTGATAAGCTAGGTTTTGACTAACGGGATAATGAGTGATGGGATTTTGTCAGGTTAAAAGCATTCATTCCATCATACGTGAACTGCCATTCCAAAATGAGGCTTCTTGCTGGTGCTCATTGTGAACTATGAGCCAAAACGCCACTTCACAATTTAAAAAAAAAAAAAAAATGACTATCCATCATTAAACAATCCAGAATAGACTAATATTTCAAGTGTTAATTATGTAAATTATATAAATGTTACCAAAATGGGTTTATTTTTATGTTTCGTGTCACCTATCAATTTTGTTTGATGGCAATGTACTAAACTACAGCAAACAGTATGAAAACCAGAGCAATATCCAATTCATTGTGCCATAAGCATTGTGTTGTTTTTCATCTTCTGGTTGATTGGTTGGGTGGTATTCAGTGTAAAGATTTTAGACTTTAGTACAGTACACTGGGCCATCCGATGATCACTCCCTCAATATAAATATGCCATTTAAAAAAAAAAAAAATCTAAAGTTTTGCCAAATAGATCCATATATGTAACTGGAGATGGTCAATGTGACATTGGCTGGCTGATTATATGAGAAAACGGCAATCATTCACTTAACTGGCATAAAATGGTTAAATTATTACTAGCATCATCCACCTTGTAGGTGGTCCTCCGAGTACGGGTTGAGTCAGAGGCATAGCCATACATATACGCCCGTAGGCATAGGCACGAGCCTTAATTAGGCTTAGCCTTATAGGCATATATGCCAAAGGAATAGTAGGAAAACTAATTTGGGTTATTTAAATAATGAGAAAATTTAGTTCAACGTAGGACTTATCCTTCGGTTTCTCCGGCGTCAGGATATCTTTGAGTAGTTTATATGACGTAGGCCCGATCACAGAAAGAAGCACGTTTGCTTTCTTCGTCGATTCCGTTCAATTCAGACCACTGATCCAGCCTCTCTACGCCAAACACCAAACACACCCTGACAACGGAATGCAAAATACAGTGAATAGATGCGCCATTTTACATTCATTACATTATAGGACCGGTGAGAGGTTGTCTACAATTGCAGTCTGCTACGTACTACGTTACCATCATCATTCATGCATGTTATCAGTTTCAGTTGGTCCGTCTGAGCAAAAGGTAGATCTAGTTAGCCTAGCAAATGCAGTATACGTTGATAATTAAGTAACAATACGCAGTAAACTAACTACACGCAACGATTGTTAACACGACATATTATTATATAATCTGGTACAATATAGTATAGAAGGCATCATTTCACAAACGCACCCCTGAGAGGCGACAGTCATGCAGCAGTCCGCAGTCTACATATGTAGGCTAGTTCACTTCTTGCACCGAGTGTGCCCGCGGTTGTTCAGCACGCTGTAAAATGGATCGACTGATAGCAACATGCCTAAAATGCCTGTGTATAACTGCGACGATTGTATAATTACTCAAAATGACAGCCTATAAATAGGGCCTACAGTGTAAGCGTAGCAATGATTGCGCCTACTGCTACAGTAGCGTACTATACTATGCAGTGTTTCTCCTGGGTGAAATGATGGGCGAGGTGGTAGGGGTGGGGTACGTGAGCGCCGGAGGCGCGAAGCGTTGCTAGGGGGGTCCGGGGGCATGGTTCCCCCCGATATTTTTTTAAAAACTAGCTTTAAAATGGTGCATTCTGAGGTATGTTTTAACCTTTACTCTTGGATATAGAGGGGAAGATATAAAACAACAAGACACTACTTGTAAATGTAGTAATCATGATTGATAAAAGTCAGTAATCATGATTGTTTCATCATGTTGAGGTGTGGTTTCCATTTTACCACTGCTTCTCAGTAGAGATGTGGTTTCCACTTGACCACTGGTACTTGGTTATGGTTATGTTTTCTTGCACTAACCCTAGGCCTTGTTACCTCGCTGACTGTCAATAAAAAAGTAAACGGTAAGTTCCTAAATAACGCAGGACTGCTCAAAGCGCTTTACACTTTACTCCCTGGCAGACCTGTTCAGTCGAACACCATCTCGACTTCTCTGGGAAGCATCCAGTGGTATCATCTGAAGACTCTTTCATCATCACCTTTAAATTATTTTAATATCATAATATTATGGTAAATTGGTGGTTTATGTTCAAAAGATTTTATTTGTTTGCTAGAATGCTATACAATTAATTAAACAGTCATTTCTGGAATGCCACAAAAGTATGTTTCTATTAATCGCAAGAATGTTTCTCAAATTGTGAACTTTTAATAAAACAGTATAATTTGTTTAGTACATCCAATTACTGTGCAAACATATCATTGTCTAACCAAAGTTATTGATAACCCATTAGTATACACGGTTTTGGGTAGTAGGCATTTTTTATGAGAAGTGAAATTCGGTGGTTTATATTCGTAAGTATTTCACACAAATCAACTTTCCCAAAAGTTTGTTTGCACAACTTTGTCGGAATATGTATTATATATTTAGCACAAAGATTTCTTACGAATCACATTCCTTATTTTGCTAAAACAAAACTGCATAGAACATTAGACTTGTTGAATAAACTTGTGAGTTGTGGGCATTTCATTTGCGTCGAATCCGAACCCACTTTGTCATTGATTTTGCCGCTTGAGTTTTGCTTAACTTTGATACCTCATCCATCCATCACTCAACATTATCCTAGGCATATTTACCTTTAAGAATATTGCGTCTTACGTCCATTTGAGGCGTAAATAGCGCCCCGGTTTGTATCGACATACGCTGCTATATATATCTGTGCAGTAACGCACGGCCGCAGCGGCACAGACTAGCGCAAACCGGGTCGCTGACGCTATTTGAGCTTCAACAGGGTCCGGATTCGATACAAATGCCGACTAGTGAATAGGATTAGGATGCACGGTTTTTATTTGGGCTTCAAAAGAGTCCGGATTCGACACAAGTGTCGACAAGTGACGTAGTGCCATCAGCCTGCACGGTTTTCACTCCCACCACCGTCATAAACCATAACACAAGTTACCGTTTGGGCGCCATTTTACATGTCTAGTATGTCGAAACTCCGCAAGGTGTCACCATTGGAGACACTGGGGATCCCGCAGGAATATTCAGTGATCGGACAACTGACAAGTGATATCTTTTACGTTGTCCAGTGACGGATAAACGATGTTGCTACAAATCTGCGATTTTACAGGAATATAAGTGACTTTGTGGTGTCATTACGCGCCGCTCGCCGACGCTGAATATACCGTGAAAGAACGAAAAAAAATGGGCGTATGAAATAGCTACGAGGCGGCAATTTTGGGCGAGGCGGCCCGCCTCGCTTGTCATATACCAGGGCCGGGGAAACACTGCTATGCAGCGGTCTAGCCTATATTATAACATGAGCTCATCATGCAGTAATTAGCCTACAGTGGCAAGTACAAGACTACACGGCAACTGCCTGTATCAACATAATGACATATGTTATTATTACAATTACGAACGCATACAAAAGGCTAACGAACATACGCTGAGCATAGTCTATGGTTATTATTAGATTGTCAGTCGTCAGTGTCATCGACGCAAGCCTGGCCTACGCGGCGTAGCCTACGGGCACTTGTTGACATATTAATTAGTACAGCGAACGGAATACAGAACATCTAACGGTCAATTGAGTAAACAAAATTGATCTACGTCACAAACAGCACTAGTAATCGTATAAGTCGGACGTAACTAAATAAGGTGTGTGGCTTAAAATGCAATTATTACCGTTGATTCAAACAGTTTCACCGCAACAAGACGCGAACGTGGCTGTTGTGGTGCTCGGATGAGACGCGCTACGTCACACAATAATTAAAGTCGAGCTGACGGCGATTTAAAGTCGAGCTAACGGTGAACATCAATGTAATGTGGTGCACTCTAGCGATGAGCGAACAAATAAGATTTCAACATGTTACATATATTTGAAAAGAATTTATTAAAACCATTTGCAATATTATTTCTGCCTCTGATTTTATTTGCCTTAACTTTAAACTGGGTAGGGTATTCAGATTCTTTTTATTAATTAAAGTATTCAAAATTCTCCAAGTTTCTTTCATGTTCTTGTTTAATTCTAGAAGGTCGGAGTAGTGTTGATTTTCTGTATATCTCAAAATGACTGTCAGTTTATTTTTATATTGTAATTTTTCTGTTTTGCATCTTTTCTGTTTTTAGGAATTGTCTATACAATACGTTTTTTCTTACATGCATTTTTTAAAGAATTTATCATCCATGGTTTATCCTGTCTCTTTTTGTTATGTGTTTTATGTATATGGTTACTGATGGGACAATTTATGTTATACAAATTTGTAAACAAGTTTATTATATATATGTAATGTTGACATCCTCATCTGTCACTATTTCATCCCAATTACATTTCTCTAGGTGTTTTATGAAAGCTCTCTTCATTAACTATTATATATATATATATATATATATAATTATATATAGTAGTTGGATATAACCCCAAACTGTATAACTGATCTACAAAATTATTTGTATCAGTAAATTTATCATACGGTAGTACTGAATAACGATCTATTAAACATGGTTGTTATTTAATGAGTTATTTAATATGTGCAACAAATTTAAAAAGTTGTTTTGAGTGAAGTACTTCCAATTACAGATCAGCCAAAATCTTCCTCCCAAAAAATTGCTATATAGTCATAAACTTCTGTAACGTGGTTAAACTGCAAATATTTATTTATAACATAGAGCCTGCTCCAGCTGAATGGTACGTGACCAGTATGAAAGTGTATGGTATACATACCTCTGACGTGAGATCAACAACGTAGCTTATGGCATATGCAGGATTGATGGAAGTAACAATGCTAGTTATAATAATATTGTCTACAAGTACATTAGAACCTTGCTTTACAGTCATCTCAGTAATACAGCCACCTTGAAATTAAGGTCACCCTAAGACAGTCCCAAATGATATCTGTGACAGAAAATTATAGGAGTTAGTCCTCGCCGTTTACGTCACGTTTTGCCCGGTCCCGAGGGTGACCTCTTAATGAGGTTCCACTGTATCTATTGTGACAAGAAGTTGTGTCCTTCCCCAAAAAACGATTTTTGCATCCCATTGTAATTGTACTTGACAGCTGGCAGACCCTTAGCTGGAAAAAAAAATTTGGTCAGTCTTGAATTAATCAAAAGTGTGCCTTTTAGCATCTGAACATTGACACCAATCACAGCCATTATTAGCCAGTTTAGTTTGTTTCAGTGACAAACCAACTGTAATTTGATCTATCTATTTATTTAATACTAGTCCATTCGATTTGTTCTACTACCAGTTGTGCCAATGATAGTCATTACTGTGGGCCACTAGACTTGGAACTATTAGATAATCTACTGGCCAGCTGGCCCTGTCTAAATTCCACCTATCTTATCTTATGTGTTGTAATTACCCATCTTAGCCAGTCATCTGCCACTGGTGAAGACAGGTCTCTGGCAAAGCCTCTGACAGCTGGTGGAGTTGCTCAAATAATAGGACAAAGCTGATTATCTGTGTTGCTCTGCCACTATGATTACTGTGGGATGCACTTCACAAATATGCCATTAGATATCAATCTGTATGGATTGATATGTCTGAAAGTAAGACCATCACACAAAACCATGTTTTGCAGCCATGACTGACGTCAAAGAAGGGAAGACGTTCTGTAAGATTACAGGCTTGGACCGGGACTATTACCTGCTGGCCGAGCGAGAACTGGGTGATGAATTGAAGCTAGCACTGTGCGACGGATCAAGCGTGTGGAACGGGTCAGGTGAGTGTCACGGATTAGCGAGGTCTCCGTACACTAGATGGCTCAGTCTAGTAGGGTTCTTATATATATCAAGGTCAACGCATATGAGAAAGAACGGTTATCGTGAACAAGCAACAAAGAACGAGGAAAATTTAATAAACTTTATTACAAGATATCTTCCTTTTGGTAAATATCTTGATTAACAAAATAAACAGAATAAAGAAATCCAGTAACCAAATCTTAATAGAACATAATAAACAATAACACTGAATCTTTCGATTATCAAATTCCACTTCCTTTCTAAGGTGGATTATACCGCAACACGACCATACACTAGGCGCCAATTGTTATCTAAGAATAACTCCCATAATATAAATTTAACAAGATTTAACAAGATTTAACAAGATTGCCATCCAGAAAATTACTCTGGATGGCAGGTGGACAAGGAAGCCTTTTGGCTTATCGAGAGTCCAATACTTTTTATCTACATGTATCCCGCCTTTTTAAGGTGTGTGTCGATTTTATTTTTAAACATATTCACGCTACTAGCACCAACACAATCAGGAGATAATCTGTTCCATTCATTTACAGTCCTTTGTGAGAATGAGAACTTTCTTATATCTAATCTACACTGCTCCTTTACTAATGTAGCTTCATGTCCTCTGGTCCTTCTATTTTTCTTAACTGAGAAAAAAATGTTTCTATCAATATTTTCATAACCATTCAATATTCTAAACACTTCTATGTGATCTCCTCTCAATCTCCTGGTCTCTAGTGTTGTTAAACCACATTCTTTTAGGCGTATTTCGTAACTAAGATCCCTCAGATTTGGTATCATTTTAGTCGCTCTCCTCTGTACTCTTTCTAGCATATCTATGTCCTTCTTGCGATATGGCCTCCATGCTTGTATACAATATTCTAAATGAGGCCTCACTATTGTTTTGTACAGCGGTACTATTAATTCTTTTTTCTTATACGCTATATTTCGCCTAATTAATCCAAGGATTTGATTTCCCTTTGACGCTGCAATTCCGCACTGCTCTGAAACCTTCATATCAGCACTAATGGTTAACCCTAAGTCCTTTCTTTTACAGTAGTACTTAGAACAGTACCCCCCATTTTATATTTTACCTCTTCATTCCCATGACCTGTGTGGAGGCATTTACATTTCCCAAAATTGAACAGCATTTGCCACTTTTCAGACCATTTGATCAACCTATCAAGATCATCTTGTAAATGCTGTCCGTCTCCATCACTTTTAATCCTTCTAAACACTTTTGTATCATCCGCAAATTTTAACACCTTGCTTGTTATATCATCGTCCAAATCGTTGATATATATTAAGAATAATATAGGTCCTAGTACTGATCCCTGTGGTACCCCACTCAATACCGATTTCCAGTTTGATGCCTCCCCATCAACTACTACACGTTGTCTTCTGTCATTCAGTCATTTTTCTATCCAGTTTATTATACCATTTCCTATGCCATGGGCCTTTAGCTTAAGGAGTAATCTTTGATGTGGTACTTTGTCGAAAGCTTTTTGAAAATCTAAATAGATGATATCTACTGGTGATCCCTCATCTACCCACCTAGTGATGTCTTCCAAAAAACATAACATATTTGTTAAGCATGACCTCGCTTTTAAAAACCCATGTTGAGATGGGTTTATCAAGTTATGTTTAACAAGAAAATCCACCATGTGATCTTTAATTAGTCTTTCTAATAATTTACAAATCACTGATGTTAAACTCACTGGTCTATAGTTCTCTGACTTGTTTCTCGAACCTTTTTAAATAACGGTATAATGTTTGCCTCTTTCCATTCTAAAGGAACCACTCCCTCTTCTAATGACAAATTGAAAACTGTTGCAAGCGGTACGCTAATTTGTTCTACAATTTCCAATAGTAGTTTGGGCGGAATCCCGTCCACTCCAGGTGATTTATTATCCTTCATAGCCCTTATTTTCTTAGCTACCATTTCCGAGGTTACAACTAACTGTCCTAAATAGTCTGAATCTGCCCCCTTGAACTTAGCCTCTGGTACTGGCAGTGAACTAATATCTTCCCTGGTAAACACTGAACTAAAATACTCATTCAGGTCTTCTGCCATTAAGAATCCCTCTGATATTGTATTTCCAGCACTATCTTCTAGAGGACCGACCTTATCCTGAACTTTCTGTTTGCTTCGAATATACGCATAAAAACTCTTACTGTCATGTTTTATATTACTAGCTAATTTTTTTTCATAGCTTCTCTTTGAATTTCTAATTTCAGCTGTAGCTTGATTAAGTGCTTCTTTATAAATGTTGTAGTCTTCATCATTTCCAGTACATCTATATGACTTCCACATCATTTGTTTATACTTAATTTTTCTAATGGCTTCTTTCGATAAGTGTTTCTTTTTAGACCGTTTCCCTTGTTTTTTGAAAGGTACAAATTTATCGACTATGCACTTAATTTCACTATTTAAGATATTCCAGCATTCGGTTGCTGTCTTATTCTTCAGTGTGTTATTCCAGTCTATCTTTGCTAAATATTTCCTCATGTCCTTATACCTTCCTTTGTGGAAATTTCTCCTATACTGCTTTTTACTATTCCTTTCTGATTTTACTTTGATGGTAAAATGTATCTGGTTGTGATCACTACTCCCCAGTGGCTCACATATCTTGACATTGTCAACTAATTATTTCTGTGAGGACAAAACTAAGTCTAACACATTCTCTCCCCTGGTTGGTTCTAGCACATGTTGAGAAAGGAAACTATCTTGTACTAAAACTAAAAACTTGTGGTCCTCACTCCCCATACTCTGTAGAGATTTCCATTGTATATGCCCATGGTTAAAGTCCCCCATAATAATACAGTTCCGTTTGCTTACTTCCCTTATAGCGTTTTGTATTTTTTCATTCTCTTCTATGCTTATGTTTGGACTTCGATAAACTAACCCAACTGTTAACGTTGAGTTTCCTGTAACTATGTTACACCAAACAGCTTCTTCGCAATCTGCTTCTCTTTCTAATTTTATTTCATAAGCCTGGATAGATTCTTTAATATATAAAATAACTCCACCTCCCTTTCTTCCTATTCTATCTTTCCTAAACATTACATATCCTGTTAGTCCCAATTCGGCATCTGATATATCAGTGGTGGCCCACGATTCGGTTATACCTATTATGTGAGGGTCAATATCTTCTACCATAATGTTTAGTTCACTTCTTTTGTTTACTATGCTCCTTGCATTTAAACAAATGCATTTATATCCTGATTCAGAACAGTTTTCCAGGCTGTTCTTTGCCGATTTATTTCTGCTGTCTTTATCTATGCCTCCAGTTTCAGGCTTCTCTGTGAATCCCCCCTGCGAATCTAGTTTAAATAGATGCAGCCTGTCCCACTGTCAACAGATTGCAGCAAGTTCTCTGAGAAAACTGCTGCCCCCTTTCCACTTAGATGTAGGCCATCTCTCATGTACATATCTTCCCTCCCAACAAAGTATCCCCATAAATCTACGAATCCCACCCCCTCTTCTTTACACATCTGCTCAACTAGTGCGTTGATCGCCATCCTCTTGCAGTTTCTATATGTCGGCCCCCTTCCTCCCATTACTGGCAAAATTCCTGAGAGGATAATCTGTTCTACTCTTGTCTTCTTTAACTTCTTCACTAACTGTCTGTACTTCTGAACTATCCCAGTTGTTCCCTCCCTCTCTGCGTTATTTGTCCCTACATGTACTAGTATAGACCCTCCCTTGCCATGCCCCAGTACCTTCTCTACCCTTTCAGTTACATGTTCTATCCTAGCCCCCGGTAGACAAACAACGACGTCCTCCCCCTCGCTTAGAGTCTTATCTGTCTTTCTCATAATCGAATCGCCCATAAACACCCTCTCTTTCCTCATTGCCCCCTCAATCACTGCCTCAGTGTAGCTCTTTCTACGGTTTGCATCTGTCTGGTTGTAATCTTGTTCCCCTGTCTTCTGCTCTCCCGTCACAATCTCGTCTGTTCCATTCTTTCCTGACGCTGTTTCTCTTGTCACCTTTCTTCCTGTCATCGTCCCTCCCGACTTCTCTTCTGTCACATGTACTCTCACTTCCTTTCTTCCCGCCATCTTTCCTCCCATTGCATTTCCTTCTCTCCTCTCCCGTCTCTTTTTCCCTCCTACCTCTTTCTCTACGGTCACTTTCTCTCCTGCCACCTTCACACCTGTCACATTTCCTGCCGTCGATCCTCCACTTTCTTCCCCTCCGATCACCTTCCCTCCTCTCAGTCTCCTTTCCTCGGTCTTGTTGCCACTACTCTGCTCCTTCAGTTTCACAGTATTCCCAACTTTATCCCTGTCGTCTCTCTCCATTCCATCTGTCTCCTTGCTGATTCTCATCTCCATCCCCTTCACAATATCTACCAACCTAGCTACCTCTTTCTCCAGACATTTCACCTTCCAACACCCCACGCACTGAAAGGTGAATCCCTCTTCCTTGGTTTCTGTCCATGACTTCGTACAGCCGGATAAGGCAAAATCTACCCAACTGTGGCAGCCGTCGCACACCAAGTGTCTCTTTGCCTTGACTTGCCGCTTGCAAGGCGCCATATCAGAATTTATTTAATAATAATAATCTAATTAGCTATTTTAAATAGTTTTGTCAACTGTGTTTACACTATTTACTGTCTATGTAGTCTTTAAGAAGACTGTTTTCTGTGCACAAATGTTACACTTTACGTAAGATTGCGTACGCTAGACTGCCTTATTTATTTAGGTTATACAGCGCCCTAGCGAATAAGAGAGACACTAGCTACATAAACTTAGTTCGCCCGATTATCGCAAATGCTTAATTTTAACAACAAAGCTACCTTATCAAAATGTCTTGCAGGTACTGACTTACACAGATATTATCTTATGTAGGTAGTTTATGGTTGTTACTTTATCACCTATATATTCTACCACATAACGAGGTTTGTTAAATCTTGTTTACAAACTTATCGTAGCCGTAAGCTAACGTACCCTATTATCACTCACTAGACTAAAGTGTCCTAAAATACTTTATCTAACTAACTTTAAGCACAACTGCTACTCAATATATGTTTACTGCTACTTTATGAATGATATTAAGGCAAGAATAATACTTATCAATCAGTAATTCCACTTGCTTATGAACTTTGATACACCACCAATTTCAACGATCTATCTCCGCCAAATATAGCCTCGTATTACGAGAGGACTAGCTTATACACAGTATAAGCTAGTCCTCTCGGACTCTCATTACAGCAATATGTTACAACACACACATATATTTATATATATGTGAATACTTCATGGGTAATAATTCCTCACTTCAAAACCCACAGATAACTACTAATCATAATACAGCAACTAATAGATACGTTCAATCATAAAATAAACATTTATACTGGGCTAGTCCCATCTCGAATATATACGAACGTTTGTTGAAGTCAACACGCCGAGCTCGGAACACAGTTAGAACGGTGTATCTCGGGCGCACGAGTGATGATGCCGGGCACTTGACGATTGCCGTCGTACGCCGCGAATTCTCGAGTCGCGTCCGTTCAGTGATCGCACGGTCGCAAACGAGTGCGAAGTCAGTTGAATACGTTCAACTGAAAGACGAAGCCGGCCGCTACGAATTCGAACGAGAGGTCTTGTTTTGTCGCAAACGATCGGGAAGTCGGATGAACGGGTTCACGCGAATGACGACGCCTGGCAGAATACGTTTACCGCCGGCCGCTACGATTCGCATTCGGTCAAGCTTTCTGACGATATCGCTGTGAGACCACTGTTCGAGGATGGCCCTTGCTGGGTGAGCGCGTCGCGATTACCGCTCATCGACGCAAATACGTTGGGGCCGACCGGAACGTTGTCTCAAAGTACTGCTGACGTGGCGGCATGGTTTCTTCGAAGTTCGATCGATTAGTCACTCTGGACACTGAATATTACACACACACAAAATCTTGGGAACGTAACCCACGTTAACGATTCCCACCACGCTTTACGACTTTCCTTGCCATTCTCTTGGCAGCAGGGCAACCTGTCTAGTTCAACCCTGGATCTGTCCCAGTCTTTCGCCAGCGCCCAGATGGCGAAATGCGTACACCAAACGTTTATATAAGCAGACGTGATTACACATCATATGACAGGTTTCCATCATTTCTATTGGCTAATGCAATATACAATTCAAACAAGGCATTGTGGAACACCCTCTCTACGATTACAGTAAAACCACCTGCTTGCATGGAAACACTAGCAACATAATACCACGCTTCACTGAGCGCATCTGCAACCGAGTTGCTGTAATTACGAAACTAAGGCGGTTGGTTAACAATATGTTTATCTACTGGCTTGACCTTCTTCATTTATAAAATTAAACCTCAGGAAAGTAGATTTTAATATCCAGAAATAGCAGAAATGCTACAGTGAGTCACAAACTATGGATGTGGCCATCCATCTCGTAAGAGTGCCAGGAAGAAGTAGAAGTTATCCTGTCAAAATGTGACTATTTATCAAGAAAATAAACTGCTGATCAATGGATATAAATTCAGGATTTTCAGAGATGGTGACTAACAAATCTCGTACGAAATAACAAACATGATCTGTGAGAGATCAGTAGAAATAATTATCAACAAAACTACACTGTTGTGTTCAATAATTGATTGGTTTGATGTGACGAGGACACAATAAATAAATAACTTGAAATGAGCATATCTTTTTGGAAGGCCTTTATTTTATTTATTTATTATTTTATGTTGATCTAGTTTCATCAAGGTTACATTTATTTACTGATTTAAGTTAACATACAATTTATATATATATAGTTACTGTCGTAACTTGACTATTAATGTATAACTAGAGAGAAGTAAGTATTATAAACCTTTTAGAATGAACGAAGAACCACGCCTGCGGCGGAAACCAACTACACACACAAAGCGCGCAACAGCGCGCCGTATACACAGAATAGATTATACCCGATGTAACGACTACAGAATGTCCGATTATAACACTCCTTCCTCTTAAGCTTTTAAGTCACTAACTAATGTAATTAAAGAAGAACGAAGTTCTCTTGCATTTAATCACGTATTTAATAGTAAATCCGGTCTAATGATACAATAATCAAACAAGCTGTTACTGGTGTGCTGGAATACGGTCAATCGCGGCCCGGAGGCTTCCGGTTACGGGGAGCGTCTATTGTAGATCTGTAAGTAGTAAGCGGGAGTGTTCATTATTTCCTATCTCCCTCTAAGCTTTTACGAAGAGTGTCTGAGTAATGAGCTGAAAACATTTAGAATAGCGTGATTACACATTTTAATGCTATAAGTCTTACTGAAAGTTCATTTAATCTCGTAATCAGTGTGCCAACCCGGTGCCTTGGGTTCACGGTCGGAGCGTCTCACAGCAGGTTCTGGAGGTGCCTTGGGTGGCAACGGTGACGTCAGCGGTATGATACGTCTAGCTGGTGGTATCGAGCTCGGCATTATCGGGCGGCTCTGGGTAGCGATGTCCAGTGTAGGGTGGTGTGACGGCGTAGTGACAGCCGTAGGGGCCACGGGAGATGGTGAGCCGTGAGACGGTGAGCGGTGAGTCACGTCTGGGGCCGGAGCCGGGCCAGCAGGTGTGGTGGGGGCCACGTCGGGCGGCGATGGCGGCGATGGCAACATCGGTGGGATCGTACGTGGGGGCGGCGGGGTCGGGGCTAGTCTCGTGCCGAGGTCTACATCGATTGGCCGAGGCGGTTCCGGGGAAGTGATCGGTGTGAACTTCCGTAGGAAACGACGGTTGCGGAGCGTCACGCGACCGGATCCATCGACTTTGACCTGGTATTGGTCATGCTGTTTGACTTCCACGACCGTGCCGGTGCGGTCCCATTTGTTCGGGTGTTGTCCAGTTTGGTTCTGGATGCGGACATAGTCACCCACTGCCAGTGCGGGCAGGCGCCTGGTGTGTTCGCTCCAGTACTCGTGCGTCTTGATGTGCCTTTTGCGGAGTGCGTCTTCGCGGGCACGTAGTGTGTCGCGCCAGGTGTCGTGGGGGAGATACTTGCCGGGGATCACCGGGATGAAGTCACGTATCATGCGACCAAATACACACATTGCTGGTGATATCTTAGTGTCTGGGTCTGGCGTGTTGCGGTATTGTAAGACCGCTCGCTGTACTGCATCTGTGTCCAGATCGCCCTTCCCGCCGGTGTTGTCCGTTATCAAGCGCTTCATTGTCTTAACAGCGACCTCCGCGCGGCAATTGCTATGGGGGAAGGCGACTGAGGACAGCCTATGATTCACGCCCCATGTGCGTAGGAACTGGCGGGTGTCGGTCGATGTGTATTCTGGACCGCCGTCCGATGCAAGCTCCTCCGGTGTCCCGTAGGTCACGAAAGTCTGTCTCAGAATGTTAACCAGGCCAGCCCCGCCCGCCGATGCCTTCGCGATGATGGGCCAATTCGAGTAGCGATCGACAACTACTACGTAGTGCACGTCCTTGTACGAGAAGAAGTCGGAGCATATCGCCTGGAACGGGTAGATGGGCAATATGGGCCGGGTGGGCGGCGCGGCGGGCTGGGACGGGGCCATACGATGGCAGTGCTCGCATTCGTTGCGGACCTTGGCGATGTCCTCTGTCATATCGGGCCAAAATATCGATGTTTCCGCTCTTGCCGTCATCATAGACACGCCCTGGTGTGCTGCGTGGAGGGCGGCCAGCACGGCGTGTCGTAGCGCGGGAGGGATGATGATGCGATCCTCATAGATGGCTACGCCGTCGGTCGTCGACAGCTCGTGTCGGTACTGGTGAAACTGTCGGATGGACACTGGCATCTCGCTCCGAGTCTTCGGCATGCCGTCCTCGATCAGTTCAGTGAGTAAGTGCATGTCGGGGTTGCTCGCGGTGGCCTCTCTCACGCGATCCCATGTCACCGACCCCAGTATCCCGGTGGCGTCACGGTGTGTCAGTAGTTCCGAATCAGCGTCGTCTGGTTCGTGTGTTCTGACCAAAAGCAGTGCGTCGGGGTGAGTGTGACCCCATAGGATATCCGATAGTGATGCGTGATCGTCCGGGAGGTCCGTCTTCACCGGGCGCCCCGTAGGGCGGCGTGACATTGCGTCGGCTGCTTTGTTTTTCATACCCGGCACGTGAGTAACACGGAAGCGGTATCGCAGTGTTTTCTCTTTCAAGTTACGTAGGCGCGAGTTCGGTATATCCTCCAGGGAGCGATCGCCGAAGATCTTCAAGAGTGGCTTGTGATCGACCGCGATGATGAGATCCTCGCAACCAAGCACGAAGTAGCGTGCTTTATCCAGTGCGTCGGCGACTGCCAGTGCCTCGCCTTCAATCGGGGCGTAGCGCGATTCCGCCGCGTGTGTAAATCGGCTACCGACCAGGGTCACTTTCCAGCCGCCGTTGCAGCAGAACGGTTTCACCGGCGTGCAACCACAGTGCTTCTGCAGTAGCCAGAAGCCGATTCCGGTTTTCGACCAGTCGGTGGCGATGCAGGTCGGCTTGCTCTTGTCGAATATCCTGACGCCGGTCTCGATTTCCTGGACGATGTGTTCCTTCGACTCATCGAATATCTCCTGAAGCTCCGTGTCCCATCGAAATTGTTGGCCCGCCTTCAGGAGTGCGCGGAACGGTAGCATTCGTTCCGCCATGCTGAAGGCGTATGATACCTGGTTCACGAGACCGAACCATGAGCGGATGTCGTGAATGTTACGTGGCACGGGGAAGTTCAGGATTGCATCAGAATATTTCGGGCTGGGTAGTACGCATGGGGTTGGAGTGGCTGCGTCATCTGATGCAATGACCTCGCCAATGGTAGGGAATGTCTCGCTAATCATCCCCAGGTCGATGCACGCGGCCCGTGACAGGAAGATACGATCTGATGTGTTGGTGATGTAGGCAATTTGTCGTGTCTCGTGCGTTATGGCCCGGCTGTCGGTACCCGAGAATCGCACCACCATCGCTCCGAGGATAGGTATCCCTCCCTCGTTCGCCGCTCTCATCGTCATGGTGACCGGTATGAGGTCGTCTGCATTGAGCCCCATCCTCTCGGCCACTTGTATGCCCATTAGGCAGCTCTGGCATCCGGTATCTGCCATCGCGGGGAGTTCGGCGGCGCTTACTCGCTTCCTGAGCGCGAAACCGAGGGCACGGTAATCCTCCTCGAATGCTCCGACGTAGACCCGGACGTACGGCTGCGGGTCGGATGCGCGTTTATGCCACCTGTCACAAAGGTTATCGTACAGATGGTGGTCTAGTGCGATTGCCTTGACGTCGGCAACCGGTCCGTTTACCATCGTGCACAATTCGAAGGCCGCGGACTGTTCGTCACTTGTCTCGGCGGTCTCAGTCGGCCGGCGGGCGTACGCCTAGCCGAGGCAAGCGCGTTCTATGTGGTTCACGTTCTTGCATTTACCACATCGCTTGCCGTACGCTGGGCATTGGCTTCTCCTTATGCTCCACGGCGGGTTCTTACCGTGGCCCTTCTCCGCGCAGAACCAACACAATGCCGTGGGGTAGAACGTATGTTCGGGCTTCGGATCAGGTATCGGCTTAGTTGTCGCCGCGCCCCTGGTTCGCACTTCATGTTGCTTATTGCGGCGGTATGTACTACTCGCCGCGTTCACACTCGGGGTATCCAGCAGGCGCGATGCCGATCGCTTGCCTGACTCACGCGCCTCGACGAACTTAATCATCTCCTCGATCTTCATCTTTTGGTTCTGGTCGCTTATCAAATCCAACTGAATCTCGTCGTCCACGATACCGCGAGCGAGTACGTCGCGCAATATCTCGCCGGCGAAGTCGACCATCTCGTCGCCCTCTGCTTTGGTGCACTTGATTCGGTAATCACAGGTGTCAGCTTGACCCTTGATTCGGGCGTAGAATGATCGAATTTGTTCCTCGCGTCCCTGGCGCATGTCATGTAATGCGTACCGTGCCACCATGATGTTCTCACTGCGTACCGCGAGTGCCTTCATCGCCGCTAACACGTTTACCTCGGTGCCTCCGACCATGGAACCTCCGTTTGAACGAGTGAGGTCCCGTCTCAGTTCGTCATCACAACACTCCAATAGCTGAACAACGATGTCGTCTCCCCGGAGGCGTGTGCCACCTCGATATTCGCCCCACCTGGTTTCAAAGTATGCCCAGGTTTCTGACGTACCAGCTAACGATACGGTAGGGCGTTTGAGCTTTTCCATTTTCCCACCACGTGTCGCCGCGGCATGAATCGAGTGTGTCAACCCATGAATCTTTAGGAGCTCGACTACTATTGCAGCGTCGTCGTTCCGTGATACGTGGTCACATCCTAGGAATGGACACGCAACCTCAATCACCATGTTTGCAGTGTTATCTGGCTCTAGACAGTTGAATGGCAGAGTCCGTAGGGCTTCAATGTTATCAATAGTTGCGCAGCTTGCCGTCGCTGCCAACAGTTTCCGACGGTTTCCGACGATTTCCGACGGCTGTCGACGGCTGCCGACGGATTCTAGCGGCTGCAGACGGCTGCCGAGGGTATTAAGTAAATTTGTCTATTTACCAGTTTCTCCATCGAATAGCCGTCCCGTACTTATCTGCGCCGTCTCAGCAGTGTTTGATTATAAAGAAGAACGAAGTTCTCTTGCATTTAATCACGTATTTAATAGTAAATCCGGTCTAATGATAGAATAATCAAACAAGCTGTTCCTGGTGTGGTGGAATACAGTCAATCGCGGCCCGGAGGCTTCCGGATACGGGGATCGTCTATTGTAGATCTGTAAGTAGTAAGCGGGAGTGTTCATTATTTTCTAGTAATAACATGGAACAGTGTCAGAATACTGAATCAATCTAAAGGTCCAGTATTTTCCGTTGTTTGACACACCGGTTTGATCGGCGTAGCACAGGAGACGATGATTCATCAGGAACCACAGTCACATCACTTGGTGCTCGAACAGTTTCATCTGCCTCAGACGTAAGTGACTCTGCTTGAACACACGGCTCCGTAGAAGATGAAGGAAGGGTAACACACACCGACTCTGGAATCTCCGGAACCATATGTACAGTCACCTCACCTTCAGCCGTCGATGGTCTACGTGCACATAGCGACGTTGTGCACGTACTTGCACTAAGTAGGTGAGCGGACCCAGTCGTCTGATGATCTTGCCCGCGACCCATTTCGGAGGACCGCTGCCACGATGATTGCGAACGTGTACTGGATCACCGCTGACCAGCTCTCGAAGCTTCACTCTACTCCGATCGTGTTGCTCTTTTTGTTGCATCTGTTTCTCCTCCATGTGTTTCTCTAGGTGCGGTTTGAGAAGACTGAAGCGATTCCTCAGTCGACGCTTGAGGAAGAGTTCCGCAGGAGACACACCGGTCACGGTATGCGGAGTGCACCGATAACGCAGGAGGAAATTAGCGAGCCAACTCTCCTTCGTCAATTGAGTTCCAACAGAGTAATTCCGAAGACTCTGCTTCACAGTCTGCACACAGCGTTCAGCAGCACCGTTCGACGCTGGATGGTATGGAGCCACCCCCGTATGCTTGATGCCGTTCTTGTCCATGAACGTCTTGAACTCGTGTGCGATAAATTGAGGCCCGTTATCTGACACGACCTCCTCCAGTAGATCATGAGATGCGAACATTCTTCTGAGTACCTCAATGGTCTTACCGGATGTAGTGGACCTCATCGCCACAGCTTCCAACCATTTCGAATGGCTGTCAACCACAATCAGATAGTTCACACCGTCCTTCTCAGCAAAGTCAATGTGAATTATCTGCCATATGCGCGTGGGCCAAGGCCATGGATGCAGTGGTGCTACGGCTGGCTGATTCTTCACTGACTGACACACTGCACAAGCCTGCACCATCGTCTCGATATCATTGTCCATACCTGGCCACCATATGTAGCTGCGCGCGAATGCTTTGGTCTGGCTGACTCCACTATGCTCCGAGTGGAGCTCATCCAGCATCGCCTGGTGATAGGCTGACGGAACCAGAACGCGTGATCCCCACAGCAGACAACCCTGTTCAGTTGACAGCTCGTCTCGCTTCGCGAAGAACATTTGTAGTTCCTTATCTGTGTGGTTGGGCCAACCTGTGAGTACATACTCGAGTACTCGTGATAACAAAGGATCGCTGCGGGTTTCCACGGCGATGTCCCTAGCCTTGACCGGGAGATCGTCAACCACTGATTTCGAATATTGCCGGCTCCTCTGTCGTTGTAGTCGGCAGAGGTAGTCTCGACAATGCGTCAGCGTTGGCGTGATCCTCGGACTTACGGTACTCGATACCGTAGTGGTACGCTTGCAGGATGAATGCCCAACGTTGCATTCGTAAAGCTGCCAACGTTGGCACAGCCGTTTTGGGACCGAAGATTGTGACCAACGGCTTATGCTCCGTGATCAATGTGAAAGAGCGTCCATAGAGATACTTATGGAACTTCTTGACTCCAAAGATGATCGATAACGCCTCCTTCTCGATATGTGCGTAGTTGCACTCACTCGACGAAAGGGTCCGTGACGCGAACGCTATCGGCTTCTCATCTCCGTTTTCCATGACATGTGACAGCACGGCCCCGACGCCTGTAGCCAGTCGCAGTGGCTTACGACAGTCGTAGTGCACCAGCACCTGCTGTGACGTCAGCAGTTCTGTGCACTTCTGCATTGCGTCATCACACTCGGGAGTCCATCGCCACTCACGATCCTTCATGAGCAGTAGGTGTAGTGGACGTAACACGGTAGACATGCGGGGTATAAACTTAGCGTAGTAGTTGATGAAACCCAAGTACGAACGCAACTCCTTCACGTCCTTCGGCTTCTGAGAATTGGTGATTGCGTCCAATTTCTCAGATGTGGGATGGATGCCTTCCGCATCTATCAGATGACCCAAGTAGTCAACTGATTTCTTGGCAAACTCACATTTCGCCAGATTCACTCGGACGCCACACTTCTCCAGACGAGTGAGTACTTCGTCTAGAAGTTTCAGATGCTCCTGCTCCGACTCAGCCGTGATGAGGATGTCGTCTAGGAAGCACATCACATGATCCATGCCCTGCAGGATCTGATCCATCACCGACTGGAAGATACTCGGTGCGCTGCTCACACCGTACGGCATACGCAGGTAGCGATACGTGCCCTTGTGGGTATTCACTGTGACGTAGTGTTGCGACTCGGCGTCCAACTCGAGTTGTTGGTACGCATGGGATAGGTCCAGCTTGCTGAACACCTTGCCACCGGCTAGTGACGCGAAGAGATCCTCCACGTTTGGAAGTGGGTAGTGCTCACGTTCCACATTCGGATTGATCGTGACTTTGAAGTCACCACAGATCCTCACCGTCTTGTTCGCCTTCGGCACTACCACAATCGAAGCCGACCAATCGCTGTGGTCCACCTTCTGGATGATGCGCTCCTTCTCCAACCGGTCCAGTTCGTGTTCAACTTTATCTCGCAGTGCGTAGGGCACCGGCCTAGCCTTATGAAAGCGAGGCTGCACGTCTTCCTTCATGTAGATGTGAGCTGTGTAGCCCTTTATTGTGCCCGTTCCTTCTTGGATTACCTCTGAATGCCCTTTCAGCACTACCTCCACCGAATGCCTTGCAATTGCGGTGACTGCCAGGATATTCGACCAGTCTAACTTCATTTTTGCCAGCCAGTCTCTTTCTAGTAGAGGTGTTTTGTCGCCCTTGACGACCACTGCGGATAAATCAGCTCGTTGGTCTCCATGCCTCACATCCAGAGTGACCACTCCGATGTGCTCGATGACCTCTTGAGTATAGGTGCATAGAGTGAGGTTGGTGGGTTGTAGAGCGAGATGTGCAAAATGTCTCAAGTACAGTGTCTCTGGAATGAGCGACTTAGCTGCCCCTGTGTCCACCTGCATTCTCACGGCGTTGCCTCCAATATCCACTTCAGCGAAGATTGGCTGCGCCCCGGCCCCTCCAACGTTACACGTGTATATTCCAATGTCCGACTCATCAGCAACCACACCGACGTAGCGAACATTCTGGGATTGACTCTTGGTCATCTGACTCTGAGACGTGTTTCTGCGGTTATTTCCTCTGCATTTGCGTGCCAAATGTCTCACTTTGTTACAGACATAACACACTGCCGTCCTGAAGTGACATCTTTCAGGATTATGGTCCTCGCCACAGCGATAACACTCATTCCGTCTCGACTTCTCAGGCTTGCGTGCAGCACGACCACTTCCTTGACGCGGCGAGTAAGTGATTCACCAGTGGCCCGTAGACAGACCTCACTTCTGGTCGCCAGCTCCATTGCAATCGCTACTTCTTTTGCTGATTGGAAGGTGAGCTCTTTGTTGGTTAGCAATCGCCTCTGAATGTTCTCATCCCGAAGACCACACACCAGACGGTCTCTCAGGGCGTGCGGTAGAAACTCTCCAAACTCGCACGTACCACTCAGCTGCTTCAAGGTGATCACGTAGTCTGCCACCGACTCTCCCTCCTTCTGTCCTCTCTTGTAAAATCGGAATCTCTCAGCAATAACCAGAGGGTTTGGCGAATAATGCCCCTTTAAGGCATCACATAGTTCAACGTAGGACTTATCCTTCGGTTTCTCCGGCGTCAGGATATCTTTGAGTAGTTTATATGACGTAGGCCCGATCACAGAAAGAAGCACGTTTGCTTTCTTCGTCGATTCCGTTCAATTCAGACCACTGATCCAGCCTCTCTACGTAACTCTCAAAGTCCTCTTTAGCCTCATTGAACTCTCATAGCTGACCGATGTAGCCTGCCATTATCCTCGTCGCCAGCTGTCGTAACTTGACTATTAATGTATAACTAGAGAGTAGTAAGTATTATAAACACAGAATAGATTATACCCGATGTAACGACTACAGAATGTCCGATTATAAGTTACTTGGTTCTAGTGGTTATATACATGTGTGCTTTACAGTGTCTGCACATACTGTTGAACAATCTGATGACCCGCTGGTCCTAAATATATGACGCTTTACAAATTGTAGTACTAATAGCTCTACTCTTTGTTATGACCATGTGTCATGTTGTCAGTGTCTGGGACAGACATGGAGGCGTGGAGCCGACCACTGAAGGTGGAGCACGCAGACTTTGTCAGTGAAACCATGAGAGCCCTTACTTGTAACAGCGTTAATGGTCTCGACTTTGATTATCTTGTGACGCCCGTTGACGGTTCAACTGATATGACATTTGTGTGGAAGAAGTGTGTCCCACAGGAGTCCGTCAAGGTATGTCTTTTCTCTTTGTATATTTTTGTCATGAAACCCCACAACATGAAATACAGGTCTATAATGTTGTTGTAATAATAATAATAAATGTCTATAGTGCCTAGATATCCACAGGAACCAGAGTTCGGAGTTGCAACTAACATAGATCATTAGGCAAACTCACGAACAGGGAAGCCCAATAATCATTGCAGCAAGGAATCATCAGGTGGGATTGCAATTTAAAATAAAGAAATCTTAGTTTGTGTACAAAGGGTGGTTATAGTTTAAAATGATTTCAAATAAAATATAATGTAATAAAATCCCACAACTGTCTTATTATATTTATTGGGTGTCTAACATGATGCTGACATCATAAGTATGTCCAATGGAAGCCTATATATGTAATAAAACCCCACAACTCTCTTATTATATTTATTGGGTGGCTAACATGATATCGACATCATAAGTATGTCCAATGGAAGCCTATATATGTAATAAAACCCCACAACTCTCTTATTATATTTATTGGGTGGCTAACATGATATCGACATCATAAGTATGTCCAATGGAAGCCTATATATGTAATAAAACCCCACAACTCTCTTATTATATTTATTGGGTGGCTAACATGATATCGACATCATAAGTATGTCCAGTGGAAGCCTATATATGTAATAAAACCCCTCAACTGTCTTATTATATTTATTGGGTGTCTAACATGATACTGACATCATAAGTATGTCTAATGGAAGCCTATATATGTAATAAACCCCCACAACTGTCTTATTATATATATTGGGTGGCTAACATGATATCGACATCATAAGTATGTCCAGTGGAAGCCTATATATGTAATAAACCCCACAACTGTCTTATATCAATAATAATAGCTGATTCATTGGGTATTCACTTAACTGCAACGATTTTCAGTACGTTTACAATTTTTACGAAGCACATGGACCACAGTGTCAGGGGTCAAACCAATAGCCAATGGGTGTCGCGGAAGCATTTCCCTACGTAGCTTGTTTGGGAAAAAAAATTGCGCACGGAGGTTGGAGGGGGGCTTGCGGAAACTGAGCCCCCACTTTGTGAAGCATATGTGATGGTCACTACATTACACTTTTTGTATCAATGTAACCATAATTTGAGTAAGCAATTAAATTGACTATATTATGTATAATAAAACATCACACAATTTATTTAAAACAGCGTACAGTAACTCCATAGCAGTGTGGCCAGGTACATATGGATTATGGTATTTGTCGTTTATGTCAACAATATCTACATTTGGACACAATTCATTTTGTAATGTTAAATGCATTTATGATAACAGAAATATTCATAACACAACACCTAAACAGAACATAAAACTCACAAAATGTTGCACATCACACGGTTACCTACAGGGTTAACAGCATCGAGTCTTCCGATGTTGGTGTAAATTACTGTTTCGTACAAACTGCTTTCCACATATGTCACATTTGTAGGGTTTCTCACCTGTGTGGATGCGCACATGGACTTTCAAACAACTTCTTTTTGTAAACCTTACACCACAGTTACCACATTTGAAAGGTTTCTCCCCTGTGTGAGTATGCAAATGTCTTTTGCAATCACTCTTCAATGCAAACGCTGCTCCACACATGTCACATTTGAAAGGTTTCTCCCCTGTGTGAGTGCGCAAATGTCTTCTGTAATTACCCTTCCATGCAAATGCTGCTCCACACATGTCACATTTGAAAGGTTTCTCCCCTGTGTGAATGCGCAAATGTCTTCTGCAATTACCCTTCCATGCAAATGCTGCTCCACACGTGTCACATTTGAAAGGTTTCTCCCCTTTGTGAATACGTGTATGTTGTTTTAAGTAACACTTCATTGAAAATTTTGCTTCACATATGTCACATTTAAAACGTTTCTCTCCGTGAGTGAGACAATGCCGGTGTAAAGATGCAACCTGGGCAAACCATGCCCCACAGACACCACACTCAAATGGTTTCTCCCCAGTGTGGGTATACTGATGCCGAGTTAAATCACGTCCTGTAATAAACTTTGCCCCACAGGTATCACACACGTGGGTTTTTTCACCATCGTGAATGATCAAATGAAGTTTTAAATTATTTTTCTGTGAGAACTGCATTCCACATGTGTTACATTTGTAGGGTGTCTCTGCTGCATGAGTGCGTATGTGTATTTTTAAATACTTCTTCAGTGGAAACTTTATGTCACAGAGTTCACATGCATGTTTGTCCACGCTGTGAGTGTGCATGTGAATCCTCAAAGAAGTTTTCCTTGGAAATTGTTTGTCACATATTTCACATTTGTAGCATGTTTCCTTAGTGTGGATGCGCATATGCCTTTTCAGACAATCATTTTCTGCAAACATTGCCCCACATGTGTCACATTTGAACGGTTTCTCTCCAGTGTGAATGCGCATGTGCCTCTTTAGAGCATTACACTGTGGGAACCTTGCCTTGCACATGATACATTTGAAGCATTTCTCAATAGACACATTGTTGTTTAACTCACAACTTTGTACAGACTGTTTCCCACTCGCGTTACACATGTATGGTTTGTTGGTAGTGCTGCAGCACAAACCGTGATGGTTTGCAAACTGCACATCACATTTTTCAAGTTTCTCATCAGAATGAGCATTCACATGACTTTTCCACCCAATGTGTGTTTCCAACCGGTTTCTTGTTATGAACAGTGTGCTATGGGTACCGCATTCATACGAGTTCCCTTCAGTAACACAGCAAACATGGTTGTTTAAGTGAAAGTTTTTTTCATACTGGTCCCCACAAATGTCACATTTGTAGGGTTTCTCCTCAGATTGAAAACACATGTGACTCTTCAACAAATTTCTCTTTGCAAACTGTTCTCCACAAATGTCACATTTGTAGGGTTTCTCCTCAGATTGAAAACACATGTGACTCTTTAACAGTCTTCTCTTTGCAAACTGTTCTCCACAAATGTCACATTTGTAGGGTTTCTCCTCAGATTGAAAACACATGTGACTCTTCAACAGTCTTCTCTTCGCAAACTGTTCTCCACAAGTGTCACATTTGTAGGATTTCTCCTCAGATTGAGAACACATGTGACCCTTCAACAGTCTTCTCTTCGCAAACTGTTCTCCACAAGTGTCACATTTGTAGGATTTCTCCTCAGATTGAGAACACATGTGACTCTTCAACAGATTTCTCTTTGCAAACTGTTCTCCACAATTGTCGCATTTGTAGGGTTTCTCCTCAGATTGAAAACACATGTGACTCTTTAACAGTCTTCTCTTTGCAAACTGTTCTCCACAAGTGTCACATTTGTAGGGTTTCTCCTCAGATTGAAAACACATGTGACTCTTCAACAGTCTTCTCTTCGCAAACTGTTCTCCACAAGTGTCACATTTGTAGGATTTCTCCTCAGATTGAGAACACATGTGACCCTTCAACAGTCTTCTCTTCGCAAACTGTTCTCCACAAGTGTCACATTTGTAGGATTTCTCCTCAGATTGAGAACACATGTGACTCTTCAACAGATTTCTCTTTGCAAACTGTTCTCCACAATTGTCGCATTTGTAGGATTTCTCCTCAGATTGAGAACACATGTGACTCTTTAACAGTCTTCTCTTTGCAAACTGTTCTGCACAAACATCGCATTTGTAGGATTTCTCCTCAGATTGAGAACACATGTGACTTTTTAACAGTTTTCTCTTTGCAAACTCTTCTCCACAAGTGTCGCATTTGTAGGGTTTCTCTCCAGTGTGTGAACACATGTGCCTCTGTAATCGTTGCTTCTTTGAAAATTGATCCTCACATATGTCACATTGATGGCCTTTCTTTTCAATGCTGCCAGAAACTGTTGTCTCTGCCATGTGAGAGGAGACACTCTCAGCATTTGCACAAGAAACATAAGCCACTCTGTGTTACAGTGAACACTTTTATCCTGCACACCTGGCCAGATTTGTCACAGGTTCCATCTGAAACAAGAATATCAAATTACTCAACTACACATTTCCTTTATTGTAAGTAACGTATAAAAAGGATGGACTGGTACCATAGTTTATATTACTGAAGTGGGAGAGTTTTTTTGCAGGAGCACCTCCTCGGCACCCTAGAAAGATCTGCCCTGGAGGTACGTGGTGTGACCTGTTACTTCTTTGATCTTCTAGGTAGAGACACTGTTTTCACTCGGTGAGAATCCAGAGATAATGACTGCATGACTAACGCAATTTGGTTGATACATAATCTTTATGTACAAAAAAATATGATGTAGCACTGAAGTGTTATAAAATAAATCTTGAACTATAGATAACATTATTTTGTTTTAGGAGCATGACTGAGATTATAGAACTCCACAATTCATTTGTCCTATTGTGAATCTTGTTCTTTTTCAAATATTTGTTACATGAGTAGTTTAATAAAGTTCTACAGTGTGTATATAGTTACCGGGTTGTTGTTCGACCCACACCAAAATCCGTCGCTTTGAATCTTGTAAGATTTAGTTGCTGATCTCTGCGTATGATTTATGAGATTTGAGCGTGACTTCCTAATGCAATTATGTCATGTGCATCAACATATCTTTTTCATTGCTAGCACAGTAAACACTGTTACCAAACTTTTCACGCAGCACTGTGTTTTCGTACAGAAATTGAGTATTTCATGAAAATCTATTTTTCTGACAATATATTTGCATAACATGAGACAAATAAGTGATAATTAAGGAGTTACAATATATCTTTCGCATGTTTCTGCAGATTTGTATGAAAACGGCATGTTTATATTATTGGCACGATCATCGACAATACCATGTTAATATGTGTGCAATCAGTTTTTGTTGTTGACTATTTCAGTACACACTGTGTACTAAAACAACACAGTCTTGTACTAGTTTATAAAGCCTAGTAATAAGTTAAACGGTAGCCTGGTAATAAGTTAAACTGTTTGCTACTGAGTACTGTCTCAGTCAGTGTCACACAGTCAGAGTCAGACACAGTCTGTATCAGTGACACTAACAGTATCAATGGTGATTGGGAGTGGGGTATTGTCACTGAGTGATTCACTGATTAATAACCACGTGCTCATAACTACCATGGCCATGTCAACAATTCCTACCACAATTCATACTTAGCGCATTCAAAGAGCGGATTACAATATCAAAAACAACAAGTTACAAGAGTCTAACGACACGGGTCGACATTACTTATAATACTTCGTCTACAGACCAGTGCCTAGTTAGTATAGGCCTACACTGCCAGTGGGGTTTGATTAGTCTAAAACTAAACGGCGCACGACCACGTCCACGAAGTTGACGAACGACCACCCACAACCATGTAATATAATGTGTTGGTAGATAGTTTGGCCGTTGATGGTATACATATGGTTTGTGTGTGCATTATTAACATTTTTGAGTCTGTATTTTACCCAGGATTTACACAATTTAGGCATTTTATCCGATTTTCCGGACGGGCATTTAGTCTTGGCACACCTGGCGAATGGAACCGGCGAGTTACCACAAGCGATGATAAAAATTGCGAACTTTGTTACTCTAATGTGAAGAACATATCTGAAATTTGGCGAGCTGCACACACATACCTCCTACGTGCCACCAACAGCCCGCTTAGTTACCAACACTACATACATTTTACATACAAATAATTAACATATTATCGCCCAGCACAAAGCTGTCGGGTCAGCACACCGTCAGTTTTCCCATTGGCATTGGCGACCATGTTAATGTTTTGTGTGATTATAAGAAAACGTGACCTATAAAGTTTCTTAAACTTCTCACCTGCTGTTATTATCATCTCATTGACATGCTGGTCGAGTTTAGTCAAAATCTAATATCTCTAGGGCCCTATTTCTTTTGCAGTCCGCGGAGACGCCGGAAGCGGAGAAAGCGGAGAGGGTCAAATAGAATAGACTTCGGCGCACATCGGAGATGGTAGCAACGGCCTTGTTATCGCCCATAAACAACATGGACGCAGAATCACTAGCCGAGTAATTTTGTTAGTCATTTTTTCTTAAACTACGATGATGCTTACAACATTAAATATGTTACATATGCTCACAAGTTCACATCATGTGCTGTTATGTTATTAGTCAATCATTTTTACTAAAAATATGCATTAATATTGTAACAAAAATAAACACTATGTCGTATCTGTAACGCCTGTGGCAATGCCGATGCATTCATGTGATCTGTGTATGACATACACCGCATTGTTGTTGCTTAATTTGTAGTGCCTAATAAAGTGTTCGCCACGTATAGCAAGCAAATAGGGTAGAACAAATGGATACTCGAACAAATAAAAACATTGAGTATTGCAATCATATTTACGTTAAAATATGTATTTATTCGTGTACTGTGTATAATTGGAAGGGCAAATTGTAAAAAATAGTGTGTTGACCTACTATCAGACCTGGGTTCAATTCACTTTTGTCAGTTCCAATTAAATTGCAATTCATGTTTATTTACCAATGATCAATTCCAATTTAATTCATTATACTCACAAGAAGGATCAATTCCAATTCAATTAATTATATTCAAATAAAATTCGAGCATATTGCTGATAAATTCAATTCATATTCAATTAAGAATTGGACTCAGGTCTGCCGACTAAATATTGATAGTTGTGTGCACATTATCATATTTAATATGTAACTTGTTAAAAACCATGTTGTGCTGTAGGTATCAGGGCATGGTACTTACTCATCAAAGATATGGGACATCTGTGTGTTGTGTTTAATGATGTAACTATTAGAAATAAATAAGAAAGAAAATTCTTATCCAACAAAAGCGTGCATGCTTTTGCGTGATGTAATCCCACATGTTCACATTACATGATTGTATATCTTTTTACAAGACACATTGTATATGTCACACATCCATTGTATGGTCCTTCAAGAAGCTGGGTGTATAAAAAAATATGTGGTTGTATTTGCATGGCAAACAGTTCTTTTTAACACATTCCAATACAATAATTATTGTTTAGTTTGCATTACACTGATGATGTGTTCGTGGAAACTGTTTGAGAGTAGCTGCCTAACCTGAAGGAGACGAGAAACAACCTTGGATCATCATCAATGTCACGATCATAGTCAAAGCAATATGTGTGTTTTTCATGATGTAATTTTCTTGCAACGGAGAAATAAAACAGTTGAATTGCATGATGATGTTACCCTTACTAAATAAGTGTATTTATTATGTGCAAATAATACCATGCAACAAAGGTGCATGTTCATATCAGTATGTAGGCATTTGTTTTCATATTAGTGTGTAGGCATTTGTTATGCAAGAAATACATTTTGACTGCCACAGTAGTGATATTGAGTAAAGAATAAAAAAATACGTATACAATCTCTTCAGGGTATAAATTAAATCTTTAAACACTGTTTATGATTGATTTGTTTGTGTGTTTTTTATTAATCACATAACAAATGCAACACTTCAGATAGAAAAGTGGTAGGGGCGACATCAAAACTACATTACACATGCTGAATGCAATTAATGGAATCGGTGGACGTGCACAACCAGAACTGTTTTGTTTGCAACATTCAAACACCAGCAGGAATTGAACCTGCCACACATCACTGAACCATTATAAACCCCACCGCTCTGATGCGTGGTAACATTGCATGAATTACAACATTGAAAATAACAGTAATCTATTTCAAATTATCTAATTTGTTAAGAAAAATATTAAACATGTGCCATTTAATTTCTGAAAATCCTTACATTATTGATTCATACAATACATGTTAAACTAAAAATGGATGCTTGTAAATAATGTAATGAACATTTTAATTAATTTTTGTTAATAATGTAGCGGGGGATTTACCATGAAGACATTAAAAGTAATGAGTACTTGGAGTTTTTGACTAATAGAAGTAAATAATTAACTAATTCGTTAGTAACCCTGCCGGTTATATACCCCCCTGATTAAATAGTTGCTATCCCACGAGCAACTGAACAATCAGAACCAAGATATTACATTTGGAATAGTTATATAAGTTGATCTTCAAAATTAATATTCTTGTGGCAAGTTATGGTTAATTGTGGTTGCCTGTGACTGCAACCAAGCTGTTTGAAGCATGGAACCTAAGTTCGACATGGCTTCACTCAGCTCTCCAAATGATGGTGGTGCTGCTACCTCAGTCGTCCTAAGAGCTGCAGACCGTGGCAGATTGTGGGGATTGGGGTTATGACCTGCCGTTGCACGCTTAGAACTCCTACGTGGTAGTGCTTCGCCATCTGCTGATCCAGGTGTTGATCTGGCAGTCGACCTACCAGAGCGATCGGACCGACTCATGATTTTAACACGACGATGTCGTCGGGACTGTCTCGGAATTGGTTCCGAGGCACTGTCGCCATCTGAATCTACAGACAAACAGCTATTTGCCTTAGCACAACTCTGCCCACCATCCGTAACCCGAGCATCCAGAGTCGACCTGGTTCTGCCGGAAATACCATGACCACTCAGGTGTGTAGAATGACATACTGGTGAAGCACGGGGCAGTGGAAATTCTTCTTCCCTCGACCGTCCATCACCCTTGTGCGGAAGGATCGAGGGAACAGGTTCCGCTTGAACAGTTGGCATCAAGGGTATATATACATCTGTCTCCTGACGTATCATCCACCTGTCAATTGGTGTGGAGCTGCCCTCCGAGGTGGTCTTCGCGTGTTTATTTCTGAAATTTTCTCGTGTACACTCCCTCTCTTCTGGTGCATTTGCTGTGCTCTTTGCAGGAACCCGGATATCCCTTACGTCCAATATTGCAGAGCGATGTACCACCCTAGGGTGTCCCAGACCATCGAATCGATGAACACGATAGAGGGGACTATCGGGACTCATCCTATCCTCGACTCTATAGGGGATGGCCACCCACCGATCCTGTATTTTGTTTCGCCCTAGAACTCCTCTGTTCCTAAGGAAAACACTATCTCCAGGCTTCAGTGGCACATCGGATCCCTTCAGATCATGCCTATCCTTTCTGATTCCAGCGGCTTTGGCTAATCTCTGACCAGCTAATTCAAAAGCACCTTCCAGTCGGTGCTGATGCTCCTGTACCCAGCCATCAGTCCCTTTACCGAGGTTTGATGTTGGGCCCTCTCCATCTAGCAATTCGTCTACCAGAAGTCTGGGTTCTTGTCCGAACATCAAGAGATAAGGTGAGAAACCTGTGGCCGCGTGTGGCGTTGAATTATACGCGAAGACCAGTTCCTGCAAATGGCGTGGCCATTGTCATTTCTTCTCTGGCGGTAATGAACGCAGTAAGTCGTGCATCGTACGATTAAAGCGTTCACACTGACCGTTTCCCTCCGGGTGATATGGAGTGGTATGTGACTTCTTTATTCCATATACCGTACACAAGGCCCTTACCACGCCACTTTCGAAATTTCTTCCCTGGTCGCTGTGTATGCGTCTAGGTACTCCATATCGATAGAACCATTCCTGTGTCAATACCTTCGCAACTGTAGTCGTCTTCTGATCTTTTGTGGGTATTGCTACAGTGAATTTGCTAAATGCATCCGTTATGATTAAGACATGTTCGCGTCCACCTGAAGCTTTCTCTAGCATAGTGAAATCAATTGCTAGTAGTGCGAGTGGTTTGTTCGCCAAAAGGTGTCCCATTCTCGGGTTCACAGTAGGTCTTAATGCCTTAGCAGTACAGCATCGTGAACAACTGGCACAATACGAACCTACATCCTTGCTCATTCCAGGCCAAAATGCTCTTTTTCTTACCAGAGCTAGAGTCCTGTCTCTTCCCTGATGGCCACTTGCGTCATGAAGAGCTTCGAGTACTGGTTGGCAATGCAAGCTGTAGAGTTCCTTCTCCATTCTCAAAGGACTCAATATACATAACATTCTCTATTTCCACAAATTGATCCCATTTGCTATACCAGCGATGCGCAACTATCGGCATCTTATGGAGTTCCATACGGCCTGGCTTTGTGCCTTTCTTCCATACAGCCACAACTTTACTCAAGATAGGATCTTGGTGTTGTAACTCAGCCAGTTGCTGCTTTGTGTACCCTGGAAGAGGTGATACAGTCTGTTTGATCTCTTCACTCATTGCGGTAGTTGTCATGACTTCTTCTACACTTTCCACCATTACTTGGTGTCGCTCCTGAATCTCATACGGTACTGCAGTTGAAGACAAAATCTTCACTACCGTTCGATCGACGGCTAACTCGGTCATTTCTACTCTGACAGAAGTCGTGTCCACTTCCGCTGCAATGGATTATTATCCGTGTAAATCGTGAAGTGCGACCCGATGAGATAAGGACGGAACTAATCCGTGACGGCCCACTTCAGAGCAAGGAGTTCTAACTTAATGGAACTGTAGTTGGCGTCGTTCTTCTCCGCTGGCCTCAAACCGCGGCTTGCATAGGCAATAACCCCGTGCTCTTGGGAGAGTACTGCGCCCAGTCCTTGGAAGCTAGCATCGGTCTTCACGATGAACGGCTTCGTGAAATCTGGGTAGACTAGCACTGGAGCACTTGTCAGCTGCTCCTTTAAACTCTGAAAGGCCAAACTGCAGTCTCTATTCCATTTTTTATGGAATAGTTGGCCGTCTTGGGACATCTTTCTCTTCGAACCCTTCTTTGTATTCGTGGCTTTGCCAACACACTGGTGAAGAGACTTTGCTATCTGGGCAAAGGAAGGTACATACCTTCGATAATATCCAGCCAATCCAAGGAAGGAACGTAGCTCGCTCTCACTCTTTGGTTCTTCCCATTCTTGTACAGCCTTGGTTTTCTCCGGGTCTGTTGCCACTCCTTCTGCTGACACAATATGCCCAAGGAATTTAACATCCCGTCTGAACAGGCTACATTTCTGCGGCTTGATCTTGAGTCCAAAGGCCCGCAGTTTCCCGAATGCGGTGTCCAGCCTCTGTATCATCTCATCCACCGATTTATCAAATACTAAGACATCATCCAAGTAAATGAGAAGGGAATGGAAGTTCTCATTTCCTAACACATGATTCATCAAGCGTGAGAAAGTAGCTGGGGCATTGAAAAGTCCCATTGGCATCCTTGTGAACTCATACAGTCCACTTGTTCCAACCCTGAACGCAGTCTTTGGCACATCTCTGGCGTCGATTGCACATTGATAGTAGCCATGAGCCAGATCCAAAGTACTGAAATATCTGGCTCCAGTGAGTGTTTCCAGGCATTCGTCTACACGTGGTAGAGGGAAAGCATCCTTGATGGTCTTAAGGTTTAGTTGACGATAGTCGATGCACAATCGCAATGAGTTATCCTTCTTCCTCACGAGAACTGCTGGTGATGCATAGCAGCTAGTAAATTCTTGAAGGACTCCAAGTTTCAGCCATTTCTGGAGGTGTGCCTTAACCTCCTCCCACTGGTTAGGGTGCACCCGTCGGTGGGGAACTCTAACTGGCCTATCATCAGTGGTGAGTATTTGATGTGGGACAGCATAGCAATAACCGATGTCGTCTTCGTCTTTACTGAACACATCCTTGTGTTTCACCAGCAACAACTTCACTCTCTGAAGATCCTCCTTAGAAAGGTCCAACCCTCCTAAGTCCACTGACGGTAAGTCATCAATGTCAGATCCTCCTGATCCTGTCCCGCCAGACGATCCTTTGTTGTTTATTGGCTCAGCCGTGCTGGAAATCTCAGCACCTATCGACTGTACGGTAACCTCATTGACATCTATACCTGTGTCGGTATCCTGTGGCTCCTCAATATCCACCTTCTGGATAGATCCCAACACACTCCTTGGTTGAAGCCAGATATCCTCCTTGTTGAGGTTCCAGACTTGAACTGGGATTATCCCACCTCTGACACCATTTTGTAGCGGGGGATTTACCATGAAGACACAACACGGTCAAATGATGACTATCATTTATTGTGTTGATAATCTAAAATACAAAGTAAAACAAAACCCCAACTGGGAACTGCAGTTAACACTGCCCCTGAGCACTGCTCGATGCAGTCACATCATGCACTCTCTTACATTTTCATTTGTGTTTTTTCTCTCTGTTAAAACACGAAACCTCATGGAAAAACACTGGAGCGCTATGTCTGTCCAGCTTCTCTCGGAAACTCTGTGATGGCGTCTCTTAATTAATCCTGGCTTAGTGACCGGGGTATGACCCTCACTTGGTGACTGCTAGGGAAACTGACACCGCCTGGGAAGAGAACCTAATGGCTTTCCCAGGCAGCGTCTACAGACTTAACACATTAAAAGTAATGAGAGAAAAATGAGTACTTGGAGTTTTTGAATAATAGAAGTAAATAATTAACTAATTCGTTAGTAACCCTGCCGGTTACATTAATATTACCCTGCATTTACTCAGTTCCCTGATTCCAAGAATGGTATGCTGTGCAGCAAACCATCACACCACTATAGTGGTATCTTATGGCACTGTTTTATGGGGTACCAAAACATAACAATACGAGAATGTTATTAAATGTACATTCATTGTTTTGATACTGCATCAAGACTGCAATTGACAATACAAAACAATTCACCACGCCACTAAGCTCTGTTATACAAAGACAACTTGAATCATCATCTTTATGCTGATGATATTCAGATCTACATTTCGTTGGCTATCCCGAATACAAATCGCTCCCTTAACCAACTTAGTGATTGCCTTCAAGATATCTTCCACTGGATTACTGACAGCAAGTTGAAATTAAATGCAATTAAAACTGAATTGATCATTATTGGTACTCCAATGCAGCGTAGTAAACTGGATGTTTTTTTCCATACACATATTTTAAATCAGTATATCACACCAGCAACCTCCGTGCGGAATCTAGGAGTGATATTTGATAGTAACTTCAATGTCCGACAACACATATCTCAAACATGTCGCTGCTGTTTTTATCATATTCGTGATCTTCGCCGTATTCGTCGGTATATGTCATTTTCTGTTGCTAAGACTATTGCAACAGCGCTTGTTAGCAGCAGACTTGACTATTGCAATTCCCTCCTTTATAATATAGCTAGCAAGGATATCACAAAACTTCAGCGTGTCCAAAATTGTCTAGCAAGAGTAGTTACAAGATCTCCTCGTTTTTCTCGCTCTGTACCACTTTTGAAGTCTTTGCATTGGCTTCCTGTACGATATCGTATAATATTTAAGATCTGTACCATTACATACCAGGCACTGTCCAATAAGCAACCCTCTTATTTGCATTTATTGCTTACTCCTGTAAGAAAACCTATCCAGCTTCGATCATCTAGTTCTTACCTACTTTTTGTTCCTAGAGTAAACACTAACATTGGAACTAGGGCTTTTTCTGTTGCTGCACCAACTCTTTGGAATATGCTTCCTCTTAGTGTTAGATCAGTTGAAAATATTACAAAATTCCGTCGTCATTTAAAAACGTATCTTTACAACCTTGCTTACCCACCGTAGCTCCCTAGCGCCTTGACCCATCTGTTGACAACTGGAAAACTACTTATGGATTTTGAGATTGACCAACCCTTTTGTTTTGATGCGCCTCTGAGCTTGGTTTCCAAGGATTTAGGCGCAATAGAAGTTATCTTATTATTATTATTATTATCTTCGCCGTATTCGCAGGCATGTCACTTTCTGTTGCTAAAACTATTGCAACAGTGCTTGTTAGCAGCAGACTCGACTATTGCAATTCCATCCTTTATAATATCGCTAGCAAGGATATTACAACACTTCAGCATGTCCAAAATTTTCTAGCAAGAGTAGTTATAAGATCTCCTCGTTTTTTCGCTCTGTACCACTTATGAAGTCTGCATTGGCTTCCTGTATGATATTGTATAATATTTAAGATCTGTACCATTACATACCAGGCACTGTCCAGAATTATAGACGTTATGTCCCAAGTCGCTTATAAAGTTATGACAGTTATGTCCCAAACTGTGGACGATATGTCTAAAAAAAGGAGCGTTATGTCCCAAAAAAGACGATTTGTACTGTTCGTTGTAAATGATAATAAATGTCACTGTTATGCTTAAAATTCGTTGTTCTGATCAAATAGGTACATATATTTTAAGCTTTGTAGCCAAAAATCCGCAGACATCGCTATCGTTTCTAACATCAGTGTTCATGTCATTCGCTAGGTGGCGCCCTAATTTTCCTTCGACCAGAGCCATTGATATATAGTTTGGCCATTGAGGTTCCGATTTCTGATTGGTCGATGACTGTGGACGCCATTTTCGGTCCAACGCGTCCTCAGGGAGAACAGGATGTAATGCCGTGTTGTTCTGCTTGGGGATGCTCTAATCGTAGCGAAACTGGTATACGGTTATTCGGGTTTCCTTTCGATAAAAGCAGGATTTAACAAGATTGCCATCCAGAGAATTAACTCTAGATGGCAGGTGGACAAGGAAGCCCTTTGGCTTATCGAGAGTCCAACCCTTTTATCTACATATATCCAGCCCTTCTGAGGTATGTGTCGATTTTATTTTTAAACATATTCACACTACTAGCACCCACACAATCATCAGATAATCTGTTCCATTCGTTCACAGTCCTTTGTGAAAATGAGAACTTTCTCACGTCTAATCTACACTGCTCCTTTACTAATGTAACTTCATGTCCTCTAGTCTTTCTATCTTTCTTAACTGAAAAAAACATATTTCTATCAATATTTTCATAACCATTCAATATTTTAAACACTTCTATCTGATCTCCTCTCAATCTCCTAGTCTCTAGTGTTGTTAAACCACATTCTTTTAGGCGTTTTTCATAACTAAGATCCCTCAGTTTTGGTATCATTTTAGTCGCTCTCCTCTGTACTCTTTCTAGCATATCTATGTCCTTCTTGCGGTATGGCCTCCACGCTTGTATACAATATTCTAAATGAGGCCTAACTATTGTTTTGTACAGCAGTATTATTAGTTCTTTTTCTTTATATGCTATATTTCGCCTAATCAATCCAAGGATTTGATTTCCCTTTGAAGCTGCAATTCCACACTGCTCTGAAACCTTCATGTCAGCACTAATTGTCAGCCCTAAGTCTTTTTCTTTTACAGTAGTACTTAGTACAGTTCCCCCCATTGTATATTCTACATATTCGTTCCCATGTCCTGTGTGAAGGCATTTACATTTCCCAAAATTGAACAACATTTGCCACTTTTCAGACCATTTGATCAACCTGTCAAGATCATCTTGTAAATGCTGTCTATCCCCATCACTTTTAATCCTTCTAAACACTTTTGTATCATCTGCAAATTTCAACACCTTGCTAGCTATATCATCGTCCAAATCGTTTATATATATTAAGAATAATATTGGTCCCAGTACTGATCCCTGTGGAACCCCACTCAAAACGGATTTCCAGTTTGAAGCCTCCCCATCAACAACTACCCGTTGTCTTCTGTCAATCAGCCAGGAGGAAGGTATGGGAAGCGAAATTGAAATGGGAAGGTTGGAGACTGTGCGAGGTAGGTGGCGATATTCAAGGTTAATCATGCAATAGTAGTGGTTCGCAATTTTGCCGTACGCAATTGGAAAAGCTCGTTTAAAGAAAAAGCGGTGGCAAACGTTTCCATGCGATATTCATATTCTAGATCTCTACCGTGCATTTAATGAAATTTGTGCAAACAATTTGTACTTTGAAACTACTTTGAAATTGAGTGAAGTACCTACAATTTTACAACGACAAAACTGCGTTACCACGAAAACACACTAGCGCCATTAGTTGCGTTATATATATAGTATACGATAATAATTTTGGTAGGTATGCAACGTTGTTTTTTACTTATGCCACTTATGATTAAAATTGTCCATGTTGTATTATTAAGCAGTTATGACTTATGCTATAGGCCTGTGCCCTGTTTTTTACTAACCTGATTATGGATAAATGAGTTTGGTAAAAAAAGTAAGTTGTTTTTCGGCTTTGCTGTTTGATTCAATGCCAATGGCAAACACAGGAGGCTAGCGCGAGATCCAGGAATATATATTTTTTTAATGCTGCGACTTTTAGCTTGTTTAACTACCTGTCTAAGGCTAAGCAGTCCTACTCATAATATCACTCATGCTGTTAATGTCGGTGTTTACCAGTTCCTTTTAACTATTCAGCATTTATTTAAGCGTTTACTGTAATCTAGTCAGTCAATCTGTATGTATGTGTTGATAGACATGAAACAGAGAGATGGTTAAAATGCCCTGATCCCATAATGGTATTATTATAATTATGACTTGAATGGGTTATGTCTATGCTTTTGAAGGTTGTGGCTATTTTTGCTATGGTTGTATAAATATGCAATTTTAGCAAAATTTGGAAGAAATTATTCCATAGGAGATACGCTTGCAGATTAATTAACTATTATGTAATCGGTTGATCAATTTAAGTGATTTACTAAAAGTAGATGAGTTGTTTTGAATGAGATATTTATGATGATTGACCACCACTGCAAGTAATTGCTATACATCATATTACATGGTTAGAAAATATCTTTTTGCCAAAGTCCAAATGCAATAAATGTGTAAACATCAACGTACTTTCCTGGCATGATTATTACAAATAATCATTTATTTAATTTCAGGCTCATTTTGAACAGGACCAATTTGAAACACTTTGAGCTGATGGAAAATGCAAACTGAAGCCAAATGCAGTGCCAACAATCTTCAGTCATCAACCAGCACCAAAGAGGTGCAAACTCCCCAGATATCATCCTGCTGCTGCTGCTGCCACCAAATCTCCCTGTCTGTCTTCATCAGATCATCCATATTGTGCAGGTCCTCAGACAACTCCGTCAAAGGTGGATGACAAAAGTGAAAGTAAGTGGTTGCTGAGAATACATTGTCAGTTGTGCCAATAAGTCCTGCTCATGCTTGTCACAAAAAGTGACAAAAGGGCATTGTAAAATAATCAAATTCTCCATTATGATATATTATGAAATCGTAAGTTTAAGTAGTAATCCAATGTGTATTTTTGCACCACTAAAACATTTGCCATTCATGTTAGACACACACACATGCACACACGCGCGCGCACACACACACACAAAACCTCAATTTCTTCTGAGCTACCAAATAATTTCTATTATTCTTAGAGATATGACCCTGAAATATAGCACAACAACAAAGACTACAGCATTTTGTTCCTACTGTGCATATTCAAAAGCCATTTCTCAAACATTACTTGGAATACAGACTACTGGTTCATTCATATGAATGGTTGTGGGATATATTAATTTGTTAACAATTCTTTGGTGTGATGTAGAATCAAGTCTATTCAGATCATGTTTCAATAAGTACCTCGTTCAGAGATAATTAACAATCACTACTGGTATTGCGTAACATTTTATGATATTGTAGGTGACACAAGTAGCACTACTAGTGACAGTCCAAAACCTACTAGCAGAAAGACATGCCCTGATGACATATCGCCACCATCTGAAAGAAGCCATGAGCTGAAAGAAGTACAAAGGTAACTGCATGCCATGCAGATAAGGGTGACATTGTTGCAAAAACAAATGAAGCGTGTGAAACGCGAGAAAAGGGAACTGATTAAGAAACACGGAAAGTGCATGGTTTCCTTACGCAAATTATTTACTGATGACCAGCTACGTGCACTAGGTAGAAAAAGCATGCGCGGTAGCAAATGGAGTGCTAATACTGTAAAGAAAGCCTTGCAGTTGCGTTTTGCATGTGGGTCAACTGGATATGAACAGTTGTTAGAGCAACAGTTTCCCTTGCCATCATTGCGCATGCTACGGAGAAAAATGCAGGGTGTTGTGTTTGAACTCGGTGTTCTAGATGAGGTGTTTAGTTTATTACAGTTGAAAGTACAACAATTGAAATCACAAGAATGCGAGTGTTGTTTGACCTTAGATGAAATGGCAATTACCTTCAGTGTCGAATTTGACCAAAGTAGTGGTAAATTACTAGGTGACATTACCCTGCCAGGCCATACAGGCAATGCTACTCATGGTCTCGTTTTTATGCTAGGTGGTGTAACAATTCGGTGGAAACAAATTGTTGGCTATCATTATACTGGGAACTCTATCAATGGGACTGCTCTTAAAGATATGGCCATAGATATAATGAGCGGCAGAATAATCAGCAAGTTGATTGTGGCCGCCAAAAGGATGATGATAATCAAGCATGCAGCAGCTATAGGATTACATGTAGTTGCTGTGACTAGTGACATGGGTTCTGCAAACAGAAGCATGTGGAAGATTGTTGGTGTTATATGCGGTAAACATAGTCGCACAGTTAATAAGGTACAACATCCGTGTGATCCATCCAAGGAGTTGTTCTTTATTGCTGATGTCCCGCATGTCATCAAAAACTTGAAAGCAGCCTTTGTCAATGGTCAGACTATCACTCTTCCTAACTATGTTTTTGAAAACAACAACTTGTGCAGCTCAGAGGTGAGCATTGCTCCAGTTAAGGCTTTAGCACAAAGTCAGGAAGATCAGCAGCTGAAGATTGCCCCAAAACTAACAAGTGCTGCTCTCAACCCTTCCCACTTTGATAAAATGACAGTGTCGCATGCCCTTAATATATTTAGTAAATCAGTGTCAGCAGGAATTCATTTTCTAGTAGAATCGAACCATGCAGGTACAAAGTCAGCTGACCTTGTAACTGCCTGGTTCACCGAACTGGTCAATAAATGGTTCGACCTTATGTGCAGTCGACACCCTACAATGGCTCTAAGCAAAATTAATCCTTTAGAGCATGGTAGTGCTATATAATTTCTCAAATCTGTCATCCAAATTTTTACTGGAATACAAATTGGTAATAAGTGGAAACCTGTTCAAACAGGTGTTATTCTATCAACGCAGTCTATCATAGACATTCAGAATGAGTTACTTGACAAGGGCCACAGTTATCTGTTAACAGTTAGATTTACCCAGGATTGTCTAGAAAATCTGTTCAGCTGTGTACGCCTGAAAAACCCTGTTCCCTCTCCAGTCGAATTCAAATACGCATTGAAAATATTGACTGTTGCCCAGTTCCTGAAAACATCTACTACTGGAAATTATGAGAATGAGGAAGGAGAGTTTGTGGCAGACTTTCTTGATCAGCAGCAGGTCTCACCTAAGCTAGCAGAGTCAGACTTACAGTTACACCCAATGATCTTTTCTGAAGCGAAATCTGTGAATGAACTTGGTAGTGCAGAAGAGAACAGCTTGTACTACCTAGCTGGATACTGTGTATCAAAAATCCAGAAGCATGACAAAGTTTGTGACTATTGCATCTCAAGTGTTGTTAGTTCCATTGTTACATCTCTTGATGCTGCCAAACTAACTCAGTTTAAAGAGTATAAGGATGGCAGTCTTACCCATCCAACAAAACAAGCATTTCAGATCTTGTTGGCATGTGAAATGGTGTTTCGTCAACAGGATAAAAAACTTCTTGTGTTGCAAAGAAATGTAAAGGCATTCTTGGTGAACGTTTTTGAATTAGCAACTATGGAAGTCCAACTGCCACTTTGTCATACTATCAAACATAAGCTGATTGGGCGATATACTGTTGTTCGGCTGCATATATTTTCCAAGATGTTACGACTTGCAAGGAAGAATGCAAATTCAGTGCATAAATCCGGTAGTGAACTTGACAGTGAGAGTATGGCAATGAGACAGATGGTGAAACATATTAAATAGAAATGTGACACGTTGCATTTATTTGCGCTGTAAAGTTCATTTGTAGTTGTAGTTGTTGTAGTGATAGTTGTTGGCACTAAGCTAAATGCCAACATTTTACCTTGTTAAATGTGTTAATTTTGTAAGTCAGTTAGATGTGAAGTTATGCAAGGTTGAATTGACTGAGAGGTCACGTGATAGGTCACGTGTAATGCAGTCAAGTTTCTGGAACATTCAGGATACTAAATAACCCGAGGTACACATTGTATTCTCCAAGACGTTATAACAACAAGAAAGAAAACAAATTCACTGCATAAATCTGGTAGTGAACTGGGCAGTAAGAGTATGGCAATGGGACATATGGCGAAGCAATAAATAGAAATGTGACATCTTGCACCTGCTAGCACTGTAAGATTCATTTTTTTATTATGGCATTGTGGGCATGTTACTTCTCAAAAGTGTTACTTTGTAAGTCAATTACATATGAAGTTGTGAGTGGTTGAATTGACCAGGAGGTTTCACATTGCAATCAAGTCTCTGGAATATTCAGGGTACTATATTACCTGTTGTACGCATTGTATTCTCCAAGATGTTAAGAAATGCAAAAATGCCAATACACTGCATAAATCTGGTAATGAACGTGGCAGTAAGATTCGTGTTGGCATTATGAAGTTCAGACACATTGCTAAATGCCAACAGTTCACCTTGTTAAAAGTGTTACTTTGTAAGTCAATTACATGTGAAGATGTGTATGTGCAGCTTTGAGAATAAAGATAATAATATTCGATTTTGCCAATATGTGTTAAATAAGTACATACTACAGTGCATTTTGGATATGTTGAACTTCCAGGGACCCGTGGCAATATTTCTAGTTATCAGAAACTCTACTAATCAAGATCTGTTTTATGGCCTTATAGACTGGGACTAAAGAGAAAGATCGACATAAGCAAAAGTCAACTAAAATGACTGTTTGAGTTATCTGAAGCGCACTGTATATATTTAAACAGGGTCCCATAGAGACACAGTCATGCTGAGTGCTACTACTGTATATTAATATGTTGCCTACTGGTCTGTATAATAATAACCAATACCATAACAATGTCCTAGGTTCATATTCGTTTAACAGAGGAGCAAACTTTCTCAATCTTTATGCAATGTTCACAGACACATCATCCCATTAACAAGCTGTAAGCCTCATACACCAACTCTCCACCCCTTCAAAGTGATGCACACAATATCTTTAAAATATTTAAACATATATTATATTGTTATATTACAAAATATCTTAACTTCTAATTTTAATGTATGACATGTAGACCCTTTTAATATGTGTGTTTGTGTATATATATATATAATAAACACTTATTTTCATGCATTGTGCGTATACAAATTATTAATTATACTCATGACTGGGAAATTTGTACAAGGTCAAAAACTGAATCCCTGAAATCTCACCATTCCTGACCCTCTTACCTTTTTTGTGATCAGATTTATTGTTATTGTTTATTGTTAAAACGACCTAAAATATTAGGATGCACGATTTATGCTCCCACCACACCAGTATAAATACTCATATACGTATGAAAACATTTCATAAAAGTAGTATAACTAATATTAATCAGTCATCCATACATGCATAGACGTGTGTACTAATAATTATACATAACGTGATGTATATGTAACGTTATCAGCTATGCACTGAATCACTGTTGCTGCTGCTGCGCTGCAACTGGACCGAAAATGGCGCCCATGTTTTAAATTGGCCAAACTCTATGGGTCTATTTCTTTTGTCTCCGACCTGTCCGCGGAGAGAAATTTGCTATTCTATTTGACGCGGAGAGATCACATGATCTCTCCGCGTTAAAAAGAACAGCCTGGAGAGGCTCTCCGGACCGCTCCGATTTCTCCGCCTGTAGGGCATGTCGCATGCGGAGAGGTTCCGGTTGAATCGGCCACGTGACTTTCAACATGGCGGAATATAAACGAAAGGTAAGTAGCATTGTACAAAATATAAACTGAAATATGTAGTTTTCAGTTTGCTTTGTACATGTGATAATGCAATTATATACATTTTACTTGAGCAATATACACGATGAAGCGTGTAAATATGTATTTGGAATATTCAACTAAGTGAAATAAGGGTTTTCTGTATTATCGCCATGATGACAAAACATTTAATGATTGAAATCAGAGATGTCAAATAAGGAACCTGCCTGGGTATACTCTGTAAACATAGATGACTAGATGAGAATTATACTGCATCCATTTTGTTAAAATAGCATGACGCAGAAACAGGTCTACCTAACATAGGCTAGCCGGTAAGTCGTAAACATGCGGAGTATGCTATATTTAAATATTAATAATAATAAGATAACTTCTATTGCGCCTAAATCCTTGGAAACCAAGCTCAGAGGTGCATCAAAACAACAGGATTGGTCAATCTTAAAATCCATAAATAGTATTCCAGTTGTCAACAAATGGGTCAAGGCGCCAGGGAGCTACGATAGATAAGCAAGGTTGTAAAGATAAGTTTTTAAATGATGACGGAATTTTGTAATCTTTTCAACTGATCTAACACTAAGAGGGAGCATTTTCTTAATGCCCAGAAGACTGAGGAGCTCATCATCGACATCAGGAGAGCCCCCACCCCACCCAAAGACCTGGTCATCTTTGGTGAGACTGTCAAGCGTGTATCAGAGTACAAGTACCTAGGTACCGTAATTGACTCTAAACTGACCTTCAGTGCAAACACAGCTTTGAACAACAAGAAATGCCAACAGAAGCTTTATTTTCTGCATAAACTAAGATCCCTCGGGGTGAGCCGTCATGTTCTGAGGACCTTCTATGGCTGTTACCTTGAGAGTACTGTAACCTTTGGCTTCCTGGCATGGCATGGCATGGTGGATTGAGTGTCACCAATCGGAATATCCTGAGTCGCGTCATCACACTCGGCAGCAAGGTGATCGGAGAGGAACTTACCAGTGTAGACGACCTGTACAGACGTAGGGCAAAGAGGAAGGAAAGGCAGCTCTCTCTGGATCCCCACCACCCCCTAAATCACTGTTACAATCTGTTACCATCTGGCTGTCGTTTTCAGCTGCCTTAACTAAGACTCGGTCACTCTCGAAATTCCTTCATCCCATCCTCTATTCGTCTTCTAAACGAATGATCTGCCTCCTTCCTTCCCCCTCTCTCCAATGCCTGTCTGGCTGCTTGAGAATAATAATAGGGGTTCATGTGTGTGTGCGCGCGTGCACGTGTGTTATTATACTGGTAATTGCACTGTATTCCACCTAGTTAAATAACATTTGTGATGATGAAATTATTCCTCTACTGATGGCTGTGATATGTAAGTGTAAAGGATGTTTCCTACCAACTGGCTGATTGTTCTGTGCTATTTTATTTTAATAATATGTAATTGCACTGTATTCCGTCTATCTAGTTAAATAACATCTGTAATGATGAAATTGTTCCTGTACTGATGGCTGTGATATGTAAGTGTAAATTATGTTTCCTAACAACTGGCTGATTGTTCTGTGCTATTTTATTTTAATCATATGTAATTAATTGAATCAGTGTTCTCAGTTACACATGTGTACTTATTTATTAATTTATTGCGTTTTTAAATAGCGAACAACACAAGAGAATTTCCCCATGAAGGACAATAAAGGTATTTTGAATATGAGCATATTCTAAAGAGTTGGTGCAGCAACAAAAAAGCCCTAGTTCCAATGTTAGTGTTAACTCTAGGAACAAAAAGTAGGTCAGAACTAGATGATCGAAGTTGGACAGGTTTTCTTACAATAAATGCAAATAAGATGGTTGCTTACTGGACAGTGCCTGGTATGTAATGGTACATATCTTAAATATTATACAGTATCATACAGGAAGTCAATGCAAAGACTTCAAAAGTGGTACAGAGCGAAAGAAAACGAGGAGATCTTGTAACTATTCGTGCTAGAAAATTTTGGACACGCTGAAGTTTTGTAATATCCTTGCTAGCGATATTATGAACGATGGAATTGCAAAGTCAAGTCTGCTGCTACAAGCACTGTTGCAATAGTTTTAGCAACAGAAAATAACATGCCTGCGAATACGGCAAAGATCACGAATATGATAAAAACAGCAGCGACATGTTTGAGATGTGTTGTCGGACATTGGAGTTACTATCAAATATCACTCCTAGATTCTGCACTGAGGTTGCTGGTGTGATATACTGATTCAAAATACGTGTATGGAAAAACCATCCAGTTTACTACGCTGCATTGGAGTACCAATAATGATCAATCCAGTTTTAATTGCATTTAATTTCAACTTGCTGTCAGTAATCCAGTGGAAGATATCTTGAAGGCAATCACTAAGTTGGTTAAGGGAGCGATTTGTATTCGGTGTAGCCAACGGAAATGTAGATCTGAGTATCATCAGCATAAAGATGTTGATCCAAGTTGTCTTTGTATAACATAGCTTAGTGGCGTTGTGACATGTTTGTATTGTCAATTGCAGTCTTGATGCAGTATCAAAACAGTGAATGTACATTTAATAACATTCTCGTATTGTTATGTTTTTGTACCCCATAAAACAGTGCCATAAGATATCACTTAAGTGGTGTGATTGTTTGCTGCACAGCATACCATTCTTGGAATCAGGAAACTGAGTAAATACAGGGTAATATTAATAACAATTTAATTAAAATATTCATTACATTATTTACAAGCATCCAATTTTAGTTTAACATGTATTGTATGAATCAATAATGTAAGGATTTTCAGAAATTAAATGGCACATGTTTAATATTTTTCTTAAAAAATTATATTATTTGAAATATATTAGTTATTTTCAATGTTGTAATTCATGCAATGTTACCATGCGTCAGAGCTGTGGGGTTCATAATGGTCCAGTGATGTGTGGCAGGTTCAATTCCTGCTGGTGTTTGAATGTTGCATCCAAAACAGTACTGGTTGTGCACATCCACTGATTCCATTAATTGCCTTCAGCATGTGTAATGTAGTTTTGATGTCGCCCCTACCACTTTTCTATCTGAAGTGATGTATTTTTATGTGATTAATAAAAAACACAAACAAATCAATCATAAACAGTGTTTGAAGATTTAATTTGAACCCTGAAGAGATTGTATACATTTTTTTAATTCTTTACTCAATATCACTCCTGTGACAGTCAAAATGTATTTCTTGCGTAACAAATGCCTACATACTGATATGAACATGCACCTTTGTTGCATGGAATGATTTGCACATACATTAAATGCACTTATTTAGTAAGGGTAACATCATAATGCAATTCAACTGTTTTATTTCTCCGTTGCAAGACAGTTACATCATGAAAAACACACATATTGCTTTGACTATGATCGTGACATTAATGATGATCCAAGATTGTTTCTCGTCTCCTTCAGGTTAGGCAGCTACTCTCAAACAGTTTCCATGAACACATCATCATCAGTGTAATGCAAATTAAACAATAATTATTGTATTGGAATGTGTTAAAAAGAACTGTTTGCCATGCAAATACAACCACGTATCTGTTATACACCCAGCTTATTGAAGGACCATACAATGGATGTGTGACATATACAATGTGTCTTGTAAAAAGATATACAATCATGTAATGCGAACATGTGGGATTACATCACGCAATAGCATGCACGCTTTTATTGGATAAGAATTGTCTTTCTTATTTATTTGTAATAGTTACATCATTAAACACAACACACAGATTTGATGAGTAAGTACCATGCCCTACAGCACAACATGATTTTAACAAGTAACATATTAAATATGATATTGTGCACACAACTATCAATGTTTAGTTGGCAGACGTACCTGGTTTCAATTCTTATTTGAATTGAATTTATCAACAATATGCTCGAATTTTATTTGAATAAAATTAATTAAATTGGAATTGATTCTTCTTGTGAGTATATTGAATTAAATTGGAATTGATCCTTGGTAAATAAACATGAATTGCAATTTAATTGGAATTGACAAAAGTGAATTGAACCCAGGTCTGATAGTAGGTCTACACACTATTTTTACAATTTGCCCCTCCAATTATACACAGTACACGAATAAATGCATATTTTAACGTAAATGTGATTGCAATACTCAATTTTTTTTGTTCGAATATCCATTTGTTCTACCCTATTTGCTTGCTATACGTGGCGAACACGTTATTAGGCACTACAAATTAAGCAACAACAATGCGGTGTATGTCATACACAGATCACATGAACGCATCGGCCTTGACACAGGCGTTACACATACGACATAATGTTTATTTTTGTTACAATGTTAATGCATATTTTTTTAGTCAAAATGATTGACTAATAATATAACAGCACATAATGTGAACTTGTGAGCATATGTAACATATTTAATGTTGTAAGCATCATCGTAGTTTAAGAAAAAACAACTAACAAAATGACTCGGCTAGTGATTCTGCGTCCATGTTGTTTATGGGCGATAACAAGGCGGTTGCTACCATCTCCGATGTGCGCCGAAGTCTATTCTATTTGACCCTCTCCGCTTTCTCCGCTTCCGGCGTCTCCGCGGACTGCAAAAGAAATACGCCCATTGGCTCTGCCTTCGACTCGTAGTGGAATACCCCACTGCCTGAATGTACGAAACATACTCGCAATGCTCCAATTACATGATCTGAATGCTCCAACGGTGTGGTCGCAATGCAATGCACCACTTTTGGTCGGAATGCACAACTCATTATAATATTGTCAAACCTGTGTGTGTGTGTGTGTGTGTGTGTGTGTGTGTGTGTGTGTGTGTGTGTGTGTGTGTGTGTGTGTGTGTGTGTGTGTGTGTGTGTGTGTGTATATATATGTGTATATATATATAAATCAACTGTATATATTCAACTATTATATATTAAATGTCTAATAAAGAGATAACAATTATTGGTTCGTGGACTTCGTTTATATACATACGTGAAAGTAAACTGTTTTGTTTTTGCATACATGTGTGTTACATATAAAAAAGATATCAGTACTTATATTACCCTGAAATTGTAACAATATCCTGAATTTGTCCCTGTCCTTTGATTTGTTTGCATCTTTGATTTGTTTGTTTTATTTTTTTAGGGTACCCCATAATTTTAATACACCTTTATAACATATAAAATCAGCACTTACATTACCCTGAAATTGTTCAGTTACCATGACATGATTAGTGTCCTTTTAATTGTCATAGTAATCGAAGTCCTATATTCTTGCATTGTGTTATTGGGCTTATTTTTTCTTGGTTTGGGTTTACGTGTGTTAAGAATATTTGGAGGCTATTGTAATTGGCTTCACAACACCTGCTTTGCTTAATCTGGCAAATTGTTTCAAGTAGTCTATCCTTTGATTTGTGCATGTTACGGATTTGCAGGCAGTAGTAATTGGCTTGATACTCTTGTATTGCTTCACTGAGCAGATCTTTTTGATTGAATAACAGCATTATAGACCTATAATTGCATTGAAACAAAGCCAAGATCAACAGTATCTGACTGAAGTTGGTTTACATTGTAATGATATGCACATCATTATGGCTAGCTGCAGATTAGCTGCAGATTAGCTGCAGCTCAGTCGTCTTGACCTAGATAGGGAGGCTGGTGTTTCAGACATAAAGCATAAACGTTTCTTATTAATCCGTGTTCTGTGTTACACGCTACCCGAACAAACACAGTAACATGACATGGCGGCAGCGGTGAGATCGTGAATGTATAGCATATCATAGCCTATCAGATGTAGCATTGGCGAAGTTTTGAAGAACATTGCGAAACATTGCGAACGATTTCACGCACCAAAAATGGCGTATCGGCTATGAACTGTCATTCTCGATAACCGTGTCAAAGGTCACGTCAGGCGCTGTGTACACTCGCAGGCCTAGAACATTCGTAAAAACACCTACGCTGATCTGTAAGCTAGTCATGACTCAAAACAATAGTCAGACAGCTGTATACGATTATTATGTAAGCTTAGACTCGTAAAAGCAGTCATACAGCTACACATCGACATTGCCACTCAACAACAACAACGTCAGCGAGAACGTCAACGCGATAGCCAATAGCAACATGGACCACGTACCACGAATGGACTGGTCAGTGCCGAATCCGGCCGACACTTTCAAACTGTTCAAACAGAGAATTGAGTTGTACTTCAAGGCTAAACGCATCGAGACCGCAGATCAAGTTGTCCACATTTTGCTTCAAGTTGGCGATGAAGGTTTGCGACGCTACAACTCTTGGACACTATCCGAAGAGGACAAGAAAGATCCCAAGAAGATATTCGCAGCATTTGAAGAGCAGCTTGAGCCACCGGAAAACTACCGGATCAGTCGTCTGAAACTGACGCACTACAGACAGACACGCGAAGAAGGATTGGACGATTTCATCAACAAGTGCAAGCTACAAGCTTTAAAGTGCGATTTTGTTGACGACGAATTGAACGAACGTTTAATTGAGCTGATCATAGCAAGCACACCAATCGCAGACTTTCAAAAAGAGCTGCTGAACAAGCCAAAAGGCATGAAGCTTCACGAGGCAATAGCCCTTGGACGAAGTTACGAAGCATCGGCAACGCACGTCAAACAACTACAGCAATTGCATAGCGACGGTCGAGCACAGCAGATGGATGTCATCCGAGACAAGCGGGACACATGCTGCAAATACTGTGGTCGAAGTCACCCATACGGAAAGCAGTACTGTCCAGCTAAAAACGACACTTGTAATGCGTGCCAGAAGCGTGGGCATTGGCAAAAGTGTTGTTTGACAACAAAGCATGAACAACTAGCTACGAACTCTTCCGCTAGGGGACGTTACCCTCCACAGCAAACAACAGACTCGTTCGGTAGAGGGCAGCACCGTAGAATACAACCCAAAAAACGTTATGAGACGCAACGCCAAACGCCCGACGTACATCGTCCTTGCAGACGCAATCAACGACTTCACACAGTAGATGAACAATGTGACTACGATGACAACAGGTCACAAGGAAATGAATTTTCATTCAATGTAGTCCACACTTCAACTTCAAACAGGAATGAGGCATATGCTACTCTGAAGATTCAGCTATGCAACAGGCCAGGCATGCACAACTTCACGCTGAAAGTCGACACAGGCGCACAGGCAAACACTATGCCTTTCCGAACGTTCAGAGACATGTTTCCAGAACAACTCGACACAGTTGGAAATCCTCGTGTAGACTGCCTACAGCCAACAGATAGCATTCTAACAGCGTATAACGGAACCGCTATCACATGCAGAGGCACTGTTGACATCAACTGCTCCTACGACGAACGAGAATGGAGAAAGACGAAGTTCTTCGTGGTCGACGTGCCAGGACCCGCAATCCTCGGGTTATCCACATGCGAAGACCTACACGTCGTCACAATGCACTGCGCATTGAGCAACGAGACGCCTCATCCGCATAAGATTGACAACATCGGAGACTTAATGAAGCAATATCCACAACAATTTGATCGGATCGGTGAGCTACAGAAGACGCACAAGCTGATGGTCGATCCGAACGTTCCTAGTCGCATCGACCCACCACGCAGAACTCCTATCGCTCTTAGAGACAAAATAAAATCAGAACTGGACAAAATGGTCGACCAACAAGTCATTCGCGTCATCGAAGAACCAACCGATTGGGTCAGTTCATTGACGTATGTCACCAAACGAGACGGCAGCATCCGTGTGTGCCTCGACCCGCGTCAGCTAAACAAAGCGCTGATTCGTCCTCGACACCAAACGCCAACGTTGGACGAACTCAATCATAAGTTTGCGAACGCCAAGTTCTTCTCCAAACTCGACGCAAAGGCAGGATACTGGTCGATTAAACTAGACGATGAGAGCCAGAAGCTTACGACGTTCCAGACGCCATTCGGGAGATACTGCTTTTTGAGACTGCCATTCGGACTCTCGGTGAGCCAGGACATATTCCAACTGGAAATGGACCGAATACTCGAAAAGTGCACTGGGGTTTGCGGGATAGCAGATGATTTCGTGGTGTACGGCGCAACCGAACTCGATCACGACCGCAACCTGCAGCAGTTCATGTGCATCGCTAAGCAGCATGGTCTAGCACTCAACTCAGCAAAGTGTAACATCAAGTGCAACAAAGTATCATTCTTTGGTCAACTTTACACCAGCGAGGGAATCAAGCCAGATCCTCAAAAAGTGAATGACCTCAGGGCAATGCCTGTACCGACAACAAAAGCCGAACTACAACAATTCCTGGGCTTCATCACGTATCTCTCACGTTTCGTGATAGCATTCAGCGCCAAATCTGCGGTGCTGAGAGAGCTGCTACGTCAAGACTCGGACTTTGTGTGGGAAGCGCATCACCAACAAGCGTTCCTTGACATGAAGAACGAAGTATCGGAGAACTCTTTGCTACACTACTATGATCCGCGTAAACCGGCATTCCTCCAGTGTGATGCGAGTTTGAAAGGTATTGGAGCTGCACTCCTGCAACCAGACTCAGATGACGAGCTCAGACCCGTCGCGTACGCGAGCAAAAGTCTCACAACTACCGAGCAGCGATACGCATGCATCGAGCGTGAACTATTGTCGATCGTATTCGGAATGCAACGATTCCATACGTACTTGTACGGACGAGATTTCAACGTCATCACGGACCACCGACCGCTCGTGATGATCACCGATAAACCCATCGCATCAGCTCCGCCAAGACTGCAACGGATGTTGATCAAGTTGCATGGGTACAACTTCACGATGACGCACCGACCCGGTTCACAAAACCAACTCGCAGATGGTTTGTCGCGATTACCTAGTCCACACAACGCCACACCCATCGACCTTGATATGCGAGTAGATCTTGTTCGTTTTTCAACGGAACGATTGGATCAAGTCAGGCGTGACACATCACTGGACGCAGTACTGAACCAGCTTTTGGAAACAATCGTGGCAGGCTGGCCAGAAGACGTCAAGGATCTACCTACAGACATTCGACCGTTTTGGAGTTTCCGAGACCAACTGTCTGTTGAGAATGGTCTGGTCCTGAAAGGCCAACAACTCGTCATTCCACGAACACAACAGCCTGAGATCCTGCGACAACTACACACCGCTCATCACGGCAGAGAGAAGACCAAGTTGCTGGCAAGAGACACGGTGTACTGGTTGAACATCAATAAAGACATTGATCGACTTGTGCAAACCTGTAACGTATGCCAAGAACACCAGTTATCGCAGACACCAGGGGCCGGTTTCATGAAGCGTTCTTAAACTACGCAATTACTTAGCGTTACGCATTTGCGTAAACTCCTATGTTTGCGTAGCTAAGTATTTGCGTAAAATTAAGCAAGTCCGGTTTCATGGAGCCTGTCTGACCTATTTCTTAACTAAGAACGAGCGTAAAGCTGTCACGTGGTTAGATGAATGCTAATCAGTGGGTATTCCCAAGAATTCCCCTTCCCATAGTTCTGTGCAAACATCGTAACCGTGATTGCTTCCGTCGGCATCTTTTTATATAAACACTGCAGACGACAACATGGCAACAGTACAGCAGGAACATGCGAAGCGTGAGCGGAAAGACAATTTTGCCCACGAAGAAATCGCATGCTTACTTGAGCAATATTCGGAAAATGCATCCATACTACAGTGCAAGCCATTTTTAAGAACAACTTAGTGGAGTTACGCCACGGAGGTAGGTGTCGTAGACTAAGTACGGTTTACTAAGTATTGCGTAAACTAAGAAGACGCCATGAAACGCATATTTTACTAAGACAATCATCTTAGCACTAAGTAATCGTTCTTAGCGGCTAAGTACGCTTCATGAAACCGGCCCCAGAACCTTTGCTGCAACACGATATTCCATCCAAGCCGTGGAGCGTGTTGGGGACTGACCTGTTTGAGTTTGAAGGGCACCAGTGGTTGATAATCGCTGATTACTACACCAAGTACCCCATCATCAGACAACTACCAAACCCGTCTCCAAGTCATGTCGTGGTGAATGCCACAAAACAGATCTTTGCCGAGTTCGGAATTCCTGACCGAATGGTAAGCGACAATGGCCCGCACTTTTCCAGCGAGGCCTACCGTGATTTCGCACGGACTTGGCAGTTTGATCACATCACAACCTCACCTAGACGGCCCCAGGGAAACGGTTTCATCGAGCGACAAGTGCGGACAATCAAAGCCTTGCTGAAGAAATCTAAGCAATCCGGCACGGACTATCAACTCGCCCTGCTCCACTGGCGTATCACTCCCATCAACGCAAAAATAGCTAGCCCAGCGCAGCTGATCATGGGACGACGCCTCAAGTCAACCATTCCTGTGAGAGTTCGAAACGACGTCCCAAACGAAGACGATGTGCACCTCGAGCTACAGCGGCGACAAGTCTCACAGAAACACTACTTTGATCGACGAGCACAATCTACTGACTTGCCTCCTCTCTATCCCGATCAACAAGTTCGTGTGCAACACCCGGTAACAGGACGATGGGACCCCGCCACTGTACGAGCAGAATCAACCGAGCCACGATCCTACATTCTACGGAACATGAACGGGAAGGAGTTCAGAAGAAACCGTCAGCATATCCGCGAGAGTCGTCAACTTCCGCAGACTGATGAAGCCATCGAGGAAACACGTCATGCGACACCAACGCCATCACCGACCGCGGCTACAGAAACTGAGCTACTGAGCACAGTCGCCCCAATACCTTCGCCATCAACTCCTGCACGATACACCACGCGAAGCGGTAGAGTTGTGAGAAGCCCGCGACGACTGGACTATTAGGACTTGTGCCATATCCTTTTAGTCGCATAGCTAGTATTTGTATTTTACCTTTGAACATTTATCAGCATGATACTTAGATAGTTCGTTTTGACATTTACACGTTTGCTATTTGCACTTTTCGATTGTTATCTAGTTCTGCTGTTCGAAAGAAGGGAGATGTAATGATATGCACATCATTATGGCTAGCTGCAGATTAGCTGCAGCTCAGTCGTCTTGACCTAGATAGGGAGGCTGGTGTTTCAGACATAAAGCATAAACGTTTCTTATTAATCCGTGTTCTGTGTTACACGTTACCCGAACAAACACAGTAACATGACATACATTTGACTTTGATTATGAGAAGGCCTATGTGGATAATCAAGTACTTACTAACTCGCACTCGAATGCTTTGAATAGAAGTTAGATGAACTGAGCAGATCTGGTGTGTCAGATTTGTGTTAGAATCGTCTAATGTTACATTCTCAATAAGAAGTTTAGTTTAATGGCTTAACTACAAATGTGCTCAACACCTACTCAGTGAAAGAAACAACTTCTATTATTCATTAGAAAGCCAATTACTCCTGGTGTGTGAGTCAATGGTCTTCACACATTCCCAACAAACACAATGGGAAGACCAATTGTTACTTGTTAATACTTAGAGCACAAGTTAAAAGATGTATGGACTTCAAAGTAGGCACATTATAGTTTAACTAGTCTTTGATTATTTACAATGGGATTCCTAACAACTGTTTTTCATCCTGTCACCGCTCCTACAGGTGCAAGTTCCACCCACTTATTCTTATGATTGCTTAATTCATTCAACCAATAGTATGCATCCCAATCTTACTCTCACTGTGGATAAAATGGTGTGCCATATCTGGGAATGATCACATATCATCTTGAAATTGACCATGTAATTTGAATATCATCTTGTGTTACCAAATATAACTATCGTGAATCGCAATGGCACCACCAAAGTATCCATGTGGAATCTGCAACAAAGGTTGTGGAACAAATTCCATCGAGTGCTCGTCATGCCTGAAATGGGTGCACCGGTAAATGTTTATCAAAATTCCCACGTCTTATATGTAGGCATTTAGGTTTACATTTACATTTTACATGAAACAACCAAATGTCAACCATTAGAAGAGTTGACATAGTTCCGCTATACACAAGCATGTTGTGCATGTAATATTTCCATGCAATCCATTTGCATATATAATGTAAAACTTCAACAGCCGTTTTCTTCATTTTCACTTTTTGATCCCTATTATGTTCAATGCTCCATAACTTTGCCAATTTTTGTAGCAGTCATATTTTTTGAAACCGTGTAAAGCACCCTCCTACCAAACCTTTACAAGGATGTAAGAAAACAATTTTTCTGACTTATCACTCATTTGGTCAGCCGAGGTCACATATAGACGTATTAGTCCAAAGGACTTCAGGGCCACTTGGCCCATTTTTATATTATAAAATTTCTATTGTAGATTTGGTCCTAACGGGAACAATGACATATTTTAGCATATTTCTCGGTACATAACCATGTGTAAGTATAGCCGACATCAATATAGCCATATTTTTGTATGTAATGCTAATTTGCTAATGTATTTTACCCCACATCTGGCTGACAGTTTCCTTTGAATCATTTTGCAGCCGTTGTGCTCCCATGGATGCTGTTATGCTCTCTGCCTGGGGTAAATCCGACAACTTTCTTTGTCGGCATTGTGCCTTCATGAACGGAACTTACGACATAGAAGCTTCCTTGAACCGGTATGTACACCAGACCTGGGGGCAATTATATTGCTATGTAATCTATTACTATTACTTTGTTTCCTTCCTATTATTATTACATGATGAATTCTTCATTTTACTATTACATAATAACAACACATGTGCATAATTTCCAATGCAGTAAGCGTTTAACAAATTTTCTTCTTCAACAATAGGAAATACATGCCATTGATAGACAAACGTGTTCTTTTTATAGAACACGTCAGTTTCTTTCTGTACCTGTCTACGCATGATTTAAAAAAAACTGTTCAATAACTTTTTTTCTATATTTTTCATAGACATTTCATGTTAGTGGATCAGATATGTGTAAATAACAATAAGAATTGTGGGTTTTGTGGTAACAGCACAAACATTTGGTGTATATGATGTTAAAGGGGTACTAAGCTGAATTCTGAAAACATGTAAAAAGACACTTTATTTATGTTTTTGCACAATTTACGAGCTGAAAAATACACATTACTGTAGACATTAAACATTATATAATAATTGCAAATGTTACTTGCACTTTTTCAGACTCTCTAGTGCAACTTCTGCTACTTGCACACACAGCGAGAAACTTCTTTTACAAACATACAACATCAAGCTACCACAGTGTCACACAACAACCCCACTACCAAGACAAGATGCTACTGCTACAGGAGTTCTGGAGATGATCGATCCAGCGAAACTGGCAACTGAAGAATCCCTTTCTGTACAGGGTGATGGGAACTGCCTATTCCGTGCCCTATCCCTTGGCCTGTTTGGCAGTGAACAATATCATCATCAAATACGTCTGCTCACTGCCATAGAATTGATCGATAACTGTTATGACACCCAACATCCGTCATACAATGATCTCATCTGTGACGATCGGTTACATCATGATCCGTATGATCTTCTGCTCCGCTCTGTGACGACACCAGGAAGTTATTCTGAAATGATGATCATGTTTGCAGCCAGTGCAGCTCTCTCGGTTGCTATCGCATCTTACTGTCCACCAGCCAAGCATGTATTGTTCTGTGTTGAGTCACTGAACAGGAGGATCGTGTTATAATCGGACATTCTGTAGTCGTTACATCGGGTATAATCTATTATGTGTATACGGCGCGCTGTTGCGCGCTTTGTGTGTGTAGTTGGTTTCCGCCGCAGGCGTGGTTCTTCGTTCATTATAAAAGTTTTATAATACTTACTACTCTCTAGATATACATTAATAGTCAAGTTACGACAGCTGGCGACGAGGATAATGGCAGGCTACATCGGTCAGCTAGGAGAGTTCAATGAGGCTAAAGAGGACTTTGAGAGTTACGTAGAGAGGCTGGATCAGTGGTCTGAATTGAACGGAATCGATTCGACGAAGAAAGCAAACGTGCTTCTTTCTGTGATCGGGCCTACGTCATATAAACTACTCAAAGATATCCTGACGCCGGAGAAACCGAAGGATAAGTCCTACGTTGAACTATGTGATGCCTTAAAGGGGCATTATTCGCCAAACCCTCTGGTTATTGCTGAGAGATTCCGATTTTACAAGAGAGGACAGAAGGAGGGAGAGTCGGTGGCAGACTACGTGATCACCTTGAAGCAGCGGAGTGGTACGTGCGAGTTTGGAGAGTTCCTATCGCACGCCCTGAGAGACCGTCTGGTGTGTGGTCTTCGGGATGAGAACATTCAGAGGCGATTGCTAACCACCAAAGAGCTCACCTTCCAATCAGCAAAAGAAGTAGCGATTGCAATGGAGCTGGCGACCAGAAGTGAGGTCTGTCTACGGGCCACTGGTGAATCCGTAAATAAAGTCACTTACTCGCCGCGTCAAGGAAGTGGTCGTGCTGCACGCAAGCCTGAGAAGTCGAGACGGAATGAGTGTTATCGCTGTGGCGAGGACCATAATCCGGCAGTGTGTTATGTCTGTAACAAAGTGGGACATTTGGCACGCAAATGCAGAGGAAATAACCGCAGAAACACGTCTCAGAGTCAGATGACCAAGAGTCAGTCCCAGAATGTTCGCTACGTCGGTGTGGTCGCTGATGAGTCGGACATTGGAATCTACACGTGTAACGTTGGAGGGGCCGGGGCGCAGCCAATCTTCGCTGAAGTGGATATTGGAGGCAACGCCGTGAGAATGCAGGTGGACACAGGTGCAGCTAAGTCGCTCATTCCAGAGACACTGTACTTGAGACATTTTGCACATCTCGCTCTACAACCCACCAACCTCACTCTACGCACCTATACTCAAGAGGTCATCGAGCACATCGGAGTGGTCACTCTGGATGTGAGGCATGGAGACCAACGAGCTGAGTTATCCGCAGTGGTCGTCAAGGGCGACAAAACACCTCTACTAGGAAGAGACTGGCTGGCAAAAATGAAGTTAGACTGGTCGAGTATCCTGGCAGTCACCGCAATTGCAAGGCATTCGGTGGAGGAAGTGCTGAAAGGGCATTCAGAGGTATTCCAAGAAGGAACGGGCACAATAAAGGGCTACACAGCGCACACCTACATGAAGGAAGACGTGCAGCCTCGCTTTCATAAGGCTAGGCCGGTGCCCTACGCACTGCGAGATAAAGTTGAACACGAACTGGACCGGTTGGAGAAGGAGCGCATCATCCAGAAGGTGGACCACAGCGATTGGTCGGCTCCGATTGTGGTAGTGCCGAAGGCGAACAAGACGGTGAGGATCTGTGGTGACTTCAAAGTCACGATCAATCCGAATGTGGAACGTGAGCACTACCCACTTCCAAACGTGGAGGATCTCTTCGCGTCACTAGCCGGTGGCAAGGTGTTCAGCAAGCTGGACCTATCCCATGCGTACCAACAACTCGAGTTGGACGCCGAGTCGCAACACTACGTCACAGTGAATACCCACAAGGGCACGTATCGCTACCTGCGTATGCCGTACGGTGTGAGCAGCGCACCGAGTATCTTCCAGTCGGTGATGGATCAGATCCTGCAGGGCATGGATCATGTGATGTGCTTCCTAGACGACATCCTCATCACGGCTGAGTCGGAGTAGGAGCATCTGAAACTTCTAGACGAAGGACTCACTCGTCTGGAGAAGTGTGGCGTCCGAGTGAATCTGGCGAAATGTGAGTTTGCCAAGAAATCAGGTGACTACTTGGGTCATCTGATAGATGCGGAAGGCATCCATCCCACATCTGAGAAATTGGACGCAATCACCAATTCTCAGAAGCCGAAGGACGTGAAGGAGTTGCGTTCGTACTTGGGTTTGATCAACTACTACGCTAAGTTTATAATATACCTCGCATGTCTACCGTGTTACGTCCACTACACCTACTGCTCATGAAGGATCGTGAGTGGCGATGGACTCCCGAGTGTGATGACGCAATGCAGAAGTGCACAGGTCTGCTGACGTCACAGCAGGTGCTGGTGCACTACGACTGTCGTAAGCCACTGCGACTGGCTATTGATGCGTCTCCGACAGGCGTCGGGGCCGTGCTGTCACATGTCATGGAAAACGGAGATGAGAAGCCGATAGCGTTCGCGTCACGGACCCTTTCGTCGAGTGAGTGCAACTACGCACCGATCGAGAAGGAGGCGTTATCGATCATCTTTGGAGTCAAGAAGTTCCATAAGTATCTCTATGGACGCTCTTTCACATTGATCACGGATCATAAGCCGTTGGTCACAATCTTCGGTCCCAAAACGGCTGTGCCAACGTTGGCAGCGTTACGAATGCAGCGTTGGGCACTCATCCTGCAAGCGTACCACTACGGTATCGAGTACCGTAAGTCCGAGGATCACGCCAACGCTGACGCATTGTCGAGACTACCTCTGCCGACTACAACGACAGAGGAGCCGGCAATATTCGAAGTATCAGTGGTTGACGATCTCCCGGTCAAGGCTAGGGACATCGCCGTGGAAACCCGCAGCGATCCTTTGTTATCACGAGTACTCGAGTATGTACTCGCAGGTTGGCCCAACCACGCAGACAAGGAACTACAAGTGTTCTTCGCGAAGCGAGACGAGCTGTCAACTGAACAGGGTTGTCTGCTGTGGAGATCACGCATTCTGGTTCCGTCAGCCTATCACCAAGCGATGCTAGATGAGCTCCACTCGGAGCATAGTGGAGTCAGCCAGACCAAAGCATTCGCGCGCAGCTACATATGGTGGCCAGGTATGGACAATGATATCGAGACGATGGTGTAGGCTTGTGCAGTGTGTCAGTCAGTGAAGAATCAGCCAGCCGTAGCACCACTGCATCCATGGTCTTGGCCCACACGCATATGGCAGAGAATTCACATTGACTTTGCTGAGAAGGACGGTGTGAACTATCTGATTGTGGTTGACAGCCATTCGAAATGGTTGGAAGCTGTGGCGATGAGGTCCACTACATCCGCTAAGACCATTGAGGTACTCAGAGGAATGTTCGCATCTCATGGTCTACTGGAGGAGGTCGTGTCAGATAACGAGCCTCAATTTATCGCACACGAGTTCAAGACGTTCATGGACAAGAACGGCATCAAGCATACGAGGGTGGCTCCATACCATCCAGCGTCGAACGGTGCTGCTGAACGCTGTGTGCAGACTGTGAAGCAGTCTTCGGAAGTACTCTGTTGGAACTCAACTGACAAAGGAGAGTTGGCTCGCTAATTTCCTCCTGCGTTATCGGTGCACTCCGCATACCGTGACCGGTGTGTCTCCTGCGGAACTCTTCCTTAAGCGTCGACTGAGGAATCGCTTCAGTCTTCTCAAACCGCACCTAGAGAGACACATGGAGGAGAAACAGACGCAACAAAAAGAGCAACACGATCGGAGTAGAGTGAAGCTTCGAGAGCTGGTCAGCGGTGATCCAGTATACGTTCGCAATCATCGTGGCAGCGGTCCTCCGAAATGGGTCGCGGGCAAGATCATCAGACGACTGGGTCCGCTCACCTACTTAGTGCAAGTACGTTCACAGCGTCGCTATGTGCACGTAGACCATTGACGGCTGAAGGTGAGGTGACTGTACCTATGGTTCCGGAGATTCCAGAGTCGGTGTGTGTTACCCTTCCTTCATCTTCTATGGAGCGTGTGTTCAAGCAGAGTCACTTCCGTCTGGGGCAGATGAAACTGTTCGAGCACCAAGTGATGTGACTGTGGTTCCTGATGAATCATCGTCTCCTGTGCTACGCCGATCAAACCGGTGTGTCAAACAACTGAAAATACTGGACCTTTAGATTGATTCAGTATTCAGACACTGTTCCATGTTATTACATTAGTTAGTGACTTAAAAGCTTAAGAGGAAGGAGTGTTATAATCGGACATTCTGTAGTCGTTACATCGGGTATAATCTATTCTGTGTATACGGCGCGCTGTTGCGCGCTTTGTGTGTGTAGTTGGTTTCCGCCGCAGGCGTGGTTCAGCGTTCATTATAAAAGGTTTATAATACTTAGTACTCTCTAGTTATACATTAATAGTCAAGTTACGATAGATCCGTGGCCGTGGAGTGTTGATGACCACCATGCCTGCAGTAACAATCATGTGGACGATGACATAACACTTTCAGCAGCCCCAAGATTTCATTCCCAATCACTTCGTTGTGCTGCATCAGAATCAGACAGATGAGTCATTTAATGTCTCCCTTCCACTGTCTGATGTTCCCGACCAAGTGGCAGAAACTTCCTTGCTGTCAAGTCCACCTCCAGATTTAATTATGGAAGATCAGCCCATCAGCTATGAAATAGTTGCAGGAGGTTCCAAGAAGGGGGGTGACATCCTTGTCGATAGCGTAGGGTTTACGTATGCTAAAAAGTTCAAGGGAAAAACAATTACTACGTGGATTTGTAGTGCTCGAGGATCACGGAAATGTTCCTGAACTGTGAGTCAGCGAGGCAACAGCTTCATGAGAGGCAAACAGCATGCACACAACCATCCTGGAGAACCTGGAGCATTGCTGCGATGCAAAGCGACACAAATGGTGATTTAAATATTATATATCTTGTTTTATACTATACTAACTGTTATGTCTTACGCTATCTTTATTCGACAAGTCAGCACAGCTCGGGAGCTGTCCTTATTCCAGGGCCATGGAGAGCATTCATAATGCTCTACAATACAAATACTCTACACCCCTCCCTTTCAAATGTTGTTCCCTTAAAACATGTTAATACCCTGGTTGCTCTACGCCACATATACGATATGACAACCGTCAACACAGTCCACGGATTCAGCGTCCATTAATTAGACCTTGTTAACAATGACATTTTAGTAGACATTAACCATTAACATCTATGTCCATAATTAAACTGGACACCGTCTTTCAAACGTCACAGATCCAGCTTCTCTGGAGGCTTTCTGGTTCTTGTGGACCTTCTCACGAGTCGTTCCTCTGCCATCGGTATCTGCGCTGGACTTGCCGGTCTCACGGGATAGTTCACTACCATCGGTGTTTGCAATGAACTTGGCTGGTTGTCTTCTTCTGCTTCTGTTGTTGGTCTAGTCGATTCGTCAACCACTGGTACCTCCACCGCACCCAGAGGTACCATGGCGACGTCAGAAGCCCTGATTTGGTCGCTGTGTCTCCGCCATACAACGCCGTCTTCCACGCGCACTGCATACGATCTGGTACCCCTCTTCTCTTGGACGGTACCGGGTACCCATTTTTGGTCGTTGCGATAGTTTCTTACCGCTACTCTGTCCCCAGCTTCAAATTATCTGTATTGCCCTCTCTTCTCCTCTACTGTCTTGGCCTGACGGTTCTCCACCGTCTTCCTCGTGTTTAGTCGTATGTCATCTAATCTTGTTCGCAGGGCTCGACCCATCAGTAACATTGCCGGAGATTCACATGTTGTTGCATGTGGTGCGTTTCTGTAGGCAAACAGAAATCTGGCCAGGTGTCGTTTCACAGCACCCGAGTCACCTCTCGCTGATCGCATGGCTTGTTTAAATGTCTGAACAAAGCGTTCCACCTGCCCGTTGATAGCTGGGTGTCACAAAGTGGTTTGTATAGAATTTAATCAGGCTTTAGAACGTATGGTTGATGGTGCTGCCATCTCTGGTATGTATTGTCGCGGAGGTATACGCTGGTACCCTCTGGTGATTAAGGCGTGTAACGTTTTAACTGCCGACGAGTCGGATTTAATTAATTTCATTTGTTGCGTACACCACTAATTCTACGGTTAGGTATACCAAATTTGGTACCTGTAGAAATTATTTAACATGACTGGTAATATGATGACCTGTCAAACTACTTATGTTGTGGTTATAAGAAGATTATATTATGAACTTATAAAAGTTGTTTACAGAAATGTAGGTGTGAAAAACACTAGGGTCACACCTAGCTTATGAACAGAGTGCGTGTTTTATTAAAATTATGGATTAATTCATGAGAGTTGGAATGTACGATGAATATTGTGGTATCCGGCTCGATACAGGGAATCCAGTGATATTAATTATGTAAGTAATTCACGTAAGTTAAAGATTGAATGAGCACTTATATAGCCATACGTTTAGCTCGCAAAATCTATTTTAAACTCAGCGAGTTGAATGGATTGCTTCGAAGTGTGAATGATTTCGGGAGCCAGTTTTTGAAGCGACTTTAATTTGTATTAAGTGTTGTAATTTGTCAGACTAACTTCCGGCCATCAAGGCTGATTCAAACTATATAAGGGCAGGACGGCCATTCGAACATTTGAGCAGAAGAAAGAGTTGCACTCTCGTCCCCAGGAATTGGGCTGAAACGTGTGTCCGCCTAACGCCTGTAGTAAATACTTCTACGATTTCAACAGTATTGATTAGTTGTGAGACGCTGCACTTCTCACGCGTTGAAGAAGACTGAGCGATAACCGACTGCAAAGTGCAGTTCCGTTTTGACGTGATCTTCGAATGCGAGGCCACCACAGTTTCGTCTGCTAGCTGTCATAACACAGACTCGGTGACAGACCTTCTCGACATCAGAATAGCGTGCGATGCATCTGCATATGGGTTGGGGGGCCGTACTCAGTCATACGATGCCAGATGGGTTGGAGAGACCAGTCGCGTTCGTTTCGCGAACTTTAAACAAGCGCTGCGGAATTACAGCCAGATAGACAAAAAAGCACTGAGACTCGTGTGGGGAGTCAGGAAGTTTCACCAATACCTGTTTGGAAGACGATTCACGCTGGTGACGGATCACCAACCCCTCACAGCTATCTTTCATCCAGGGAAGAGTATTCCAGCAATGACGGCTGCACGAATGCAACGATATGCCCTACAACTAGTCTATAAAAGCTCTTTGAAACACGCAAATGCAGACGGACTTTCGAGGTTACCATTGAAAACGGGGGAGACACCTTGATGTGGTGGAGATGGTCTACGTGGACCACATGGAACCCCTTCCTGTCACGGCAGCAAACATCAAGACAGAGTCCAGCAAGGACCCAGTCATGTCAAAAGTTCTGGAGAGAACCCAGCAAGGATGGCCGACGATCAGTCCAGAGGGACTTGAACCATTCTTTCCCAAGCGCTACGAGCTGAGTGTATTCCACGGATGCGTTATGTGGGGAATACGCGTCCTAGTGCCACAGAAGTTGCGCAGTCAAATCCTCCAGGAGTTACACGATGGACATGTCGGGGTTGTAAAAATGAAGGGACTGGCTCGTAGCTACGTTTGGTGGCCCGGGATAGATAAAGATATAGAATCTCTGGCACGGAAATGTCAAGGCTGCCAGAGAGTCCAGTTTGAAGCGCCTACCGTGCCACTTCACCCGTGGGAATGGCCTGCAAAGCCATGGCAGCGTATCCATGTAGATTACGCTGGACCGTTTATGGGACGGATGTTCTTAATAGCGGTCGACGCACATAGCAAATGGCCTGAGGTACTAACAAAAGCCTCAGCATCATCAGAAAGAACCGTAGAACTGTTACGAGATGTGTTTGCAAGGTACGGCCTTCCTTCCACCTTCTGCACCCTACCACCCAGTGTCACAAAATCGAGTGTAAGTATTAATAAATTGGCGGTACCCGATTTGACATAACAAGTTATAGGTTCAGGTGCACTAGGAGAAGTGCCTAAGGGACCATAACCGTAAACACCGTCAGCACCACCTGAACTGACCTCACTAACGCTACAACAATGGGCAAGACCACCGCTAAGACCAGGCCCAGTAGTGCGTCGCAGTCGAACACTGGGACCGAACTTTTGGAGGAAACTGTGACGACGTCAACATCAACAGATGAGGCAACGTTCAACAGACTGCTGGAAATGCAACAAAACATATTCCAGAAGTGTTTGCAATCGTTCATGGAAAGCACAAACACTAGAATAGACAACTTCATGGCCGAGACAATAAAATCTATGACTGACCTAAAGCACAGCCTGCAGTATACTCAGCAGGAGGTGGCCGACCTCAAGCGTGAGTTATCGAACTTTGACACGCAACCTAGTGCCACTAACGTCAAACACAACTGCAGAAGCTAGAAGAAAATGTCGACTATCTAGAAAACCAAAGTAGACGAACGAACGTCAGGATCGACGGCATCCCAGAAATCGCGGACGAAACGTGGGAAAAAACGGAAGAACTGGTAAAAAACAGCTTGTTGAACAAGTTCGCCATCACAGCAGACAAAGTCGAAACGATGAAGACTGAGCGCGCTCACCGAACGGGCGCTGCGAGACTGCTGAACGGGGCGAAGAAGCCACGATCCGTGGTAGTGAAATTTGCATCGTTTAAGGACCGCGAGTACCTCTTAAACAAAGCCCGACTCGTG